>JZKD02S1950099.1:0-29908 GCA_000966675.3 Picea glauca
CAAATTCCTATCTTAATTATTTGAGAAATATTTATTGGAAAAAATACCTCTTCTTTCATTAAACTAAAAAATACTTTTTGGAAAAAATACCTCTTCTTTCATTAAACTAAAACATTGATAAAATGATCAAATAACTTCTTTGATAAGAATTATCGTCCATTTCTAAATATCCACAAGAACAATTTCCCTCCTGGTACCTTAGGTTGAATTCAATTTAATTGATGATAGAAACAATAATTCCAAATCACAAACCATTTTAAGAATTTGGATTTTTGCAGTCACACTTCGAGACATTTCTAGATTCAATTTGGAGAAAATTAATTTGGACAAACGACACCGGGAAACTTGAAATTGAAATTGCAATTATGATTGTTTTCCCAGAAGCGGTTCTCAATTTATGCTTACAGGGAAAGAGGAAGATGATAAAACCAAAGTAGACCTTGACAGTAAAAATACTAAATATAAAATCTCAACAGAAGGAAAGTAATGAGGGTAAAAATAGACCATGAGGAAGGGAAGAATAGAAAATCCCAGAAAAGCAACAACTCTTGTGATAATTTTCCCAGAAAAGTGGTTCTCAATTTATGTTTACAGGGAAAGAGGAAGCTGATAAAACCAGGGAAAGAGTAAGATGAGGAAGCCAAGAATAGAAAATCTCAACAGAAGGAAAATAATGTCAGGATTAAGACCAGTTTAATGAAGCTGATGTGATCCATTATTAGATTTTCTTGCAAAGTTTATATTATAATAATAACAATCATAGTAATTTACTTGAAGTTTATAGTTTAGCTAAACGTTTAATGGAAAACAAACATAGAAAACAATTCATTGAAAACATGGAAAAATCAGATTTTAAATTGTGCAAATTATGTAATATGACAAACCAACAATTTATGGACATGATGTGATCTTGAAAAACAAAACAATTAACAGACAAAAAGATACTCCAAGTCAGTTGGTGCAGACTCTTCTATAACACAGGTTCAAACACCACCAGGCATTGAGAATAAACAAACTAGAAGTATCATCATTGGTCTCACATTGTCCGATTTGTTCTCAAACCGAAATGATATATGCCTACTTGACTGATCTAATAGGAACTGAAGAGGAATCTTGACGATCCACCATTCACAATTTCAAGCCCATGAACAAAATTATCATGTTATACTAAGTATATTTGTTGTACAATTTCAGTAAGTTTGAGCCTTGGATCATAAGTTTTCTCAATGTAAACTCCAAGATCCACATTACATTTTGAATTAGCAGTTCTTCATTCAGTAACTCAAGTCAAAACCTAGTTTTCAAGGAAGAAAACAATCCCTACTATTTAGGATTAAAGCATTCTAAAACAATGAAAAATAATCATCAAATGTTGCATGATGTGGATTTCAAACACAGACCTAACATAAACAATAAATGCATCAGAATCTGCTTTAAATAATTCAAAAAGTCGAGAGAGAAAGGAAGAATATGAAAAATAAACTGCGCCAATGGGTAGAGATTACTATACACCAAATACAAAGGAAGTTGATACAAGCCAAACAAAATGAAAAAGGAACAACCAAGAAACCAATGGGAAACCAATGCAAATTATAGAAGATGAGATGAAAATACTACAAGGTTTGGTTGTACCAGTACCATTCCCGAAGAGCTTGGGGAGATTTCTAACCTACAAGTCTTGTTGCTCTATGAAAATAGCTTATCTAGACGTGTTCTGCCTACTCTGTCTCACTGTAAATCTCTGGTTCGACTCAATATTTCAGACAACCAGCTAACTAGTAACATACCAGTTGAGCTTACATCTCTCCCATCCTTAAACATTCTACACTTGCACCTTAAAAAATTAATGGGTAGTATCGTTCCAGTGAAACATCGTTCAAGGCTTCTATGATGAAGTCAGAATCGTCAGAGGTGAGCACAGTCTGCATCTTGTTCATGGTAGCTTTCAACTTCTTTCGGGACAAAGGTTTCGGGGGGGGAAACCTTCCTCTTATTCGAGGGGTCCTCCTCATCTCAGGGTGGTGTTACTTCGTTGGGCCTCTGTTCAGCTTCTACTTCGTCACCACCCCCTCATTTAGATGATGGACTGATGAAAGGTAAGCATGTATGGTGCAAATTAGGTTTATAATAGATGCCCCCTAATGTGTGAGGTTAGAAGAGCATTTGATGGCCAAAATACATTAACAATATTCACCGATATGATGAACAAGTGAGACCAAGGACCAAAATTTGGTAGGTGTCATCTGCAAAATAATAATTGTCTCACCGAGGCGGGCATACCCATGCTCGGGATAAAATAAAATCATGGCTACCAATCAAATACACTGTAGATCCATGTCATATAACTATATAAAGTGTAGCCGCGAGAAATACATAGTGGAGCTACATCTTGAAATCAAAAAGATATACGTGTAGAGTATCCATATTCTAGAAGTTGATAAGGCTCGATGGCTGGAGATGAGGTCTTCAGAGCTCGAGCAACAACTTCAAAATATTCAAAACTTGGGTAGGAGTGTAATATGAGTATACGACTTCACTACCCATAGGTCTTCAAAATCTTGATGATTAGACTGAAGGCTTCATTGATTTTGAACAAAGACTTGATTGGATGTTCAGGATGGTCGGGCATGAGGGCAAGAAACAAACTACAAAGGGGCTGACTCAGGCTGGTAAAAACTTCCCTTGGACAATTGATCCAGGTGGATCATCTCAAAATTCGATAGATTTAAAGTATTCAAATGGAAAAGTAAAGTTTACAAAGTAGAAGAGCTCGTCAGCAACTTTCCGGTGACATTCGTTTCAGGGAAAACGGCCTCCAGGTGACAAAGATATGAACAATTGAAATTCCGTCAAAATTGGTGAAATATGGTTTACAAATGGTTAAAAAAGTTTTGGTTTGGATAAAAAGGGGTGCTTACCAACACCAAGGCATCCTCTTGGTATTTCTATGTATTTAAAACCATATATTAAAAACTCAAAGCACATGTTTAAAACATAGTATAACAAAGAACAACATATAATGTAATGGGTTTCAAATCATATAAAACATATGGTTTACAACCATATGTTTAAACTATAGTGCGCCAACCATAAACCATGGATATATATTAAAACATATGTTTATNCAAATTCCTATCTTAATTATTTGAGAAATATTTATTGGAAAAAATACCTCTTCTTTCATTAAACTAAAAAATACTTTTTGGAAAAAATACCTCTTCTTTCATTAAACTAAAACATTGATAAAATGATCAAATAACTTCTTTGATAAGAATTATCGTCCATTTCTAAATATCCACAAGAACAATTTCCCTCCTGGTACCTTAGGTTGAATTCAATTTAATTGATGATAGAAACAATAATTCCAAATCACAAACCATTTTAAGAATTTGGATTTTTGCAGTCACACTTCGAGACATTTCTAGATTCAATTTGGAGAAAATTAATTTGGACAAACGACACCGGGAAACTTGAAATTGAAATTGCAATTATGATTGTTTTCCCAGAAGCGGTTCTCAATTTATGCTTACAGGGAAAGAGGAAGATGATAAAACCAAAGTAGACCTTGACAGTAAAAATACTAAATATAAAATCTCAACAGAAGGAAAGTAATGAGGGTAAAAATAGACCATGAGGAAGGGAAGAATAGAAAATCCCAGAAAAGCAACAACTCTTGTGATAATTTTCCCAGAAAAGTGGTTCTCAATTTATGTTTACAGGGAAAGAGGAAGCTGATAAAACCAGGGAAAGAGTAAGATGAGGAAGCCAAGAATAGAAAATCTCAACAGAAGGAAAATAATGTCAGGATTAAGACCAGTTTAATGAAGCTGATGTGATCCATTATTAGATTTTCTTGCAAAGTTTATATTATAATAATAACAATCATAGTAATTTACTTGAAGTTTATAGTTTAGCTAAACGTTTAATGGAAAACAAACATAGAAAACAATTCATTGAAAACATGGAAAAATCAGATTTTAAATTGTGCAAATTATGTAATATGACAAACCAACAATTTATGGACATGATGTGATCTTGAAAAACAAAACAATTAACAGACAAAAAGATACTCCAAGTCAGTTGGTGCAGACTCTTCTATAACACAGGTTCAAACACCACCAGGCATTGAGAATAAACAAACTAGAAGTATCATCATTGGTCTCACATTGTCCGATTTGTTCTCAAACCGAAATGATATATGCCTACTTGACTGATCTAATAGGAACTGAAGAGGAATCTTGACGATCCACCATTCACAATTTCAAGCCCATGAACAAAATTATCATGTTATACTAAGTATATTTGTTGTACAATTTCAGTAAGTTTGAGCCTTGGATCATAAGTTTTCTCAATGTAAACTCCAAGATCCACATTACATTTTGAATTAGCAGTTCTTCATTCAGTAACTCAAGTCAAAACCTAGTTTTCAAGGAAGAAAACAATCCCTACTATTTAGGATTAAAGCATTCTAAAACAATGAAAAATAATCATCAAATGTTGCATGATGTGGATTTCAAACACAGACCTAACATAAACAATAAATGCATCAGAATCTGCTTTAAATAATTCAAAAAGTCGAGAGAGAAAGGAAGAATATGAAAAATAAACTGCGCCAATGGGTAGAGATTACTATACACCAAATACAAAGGAAGTTGATACAAGCCAAACAAAATGAAAAAGGAACAACCAAGAAACCAATGGGAAACCAATGCAAATTATAGAAGATGAGATGAAAATACTACAAGGTTTGGTTGTACCAGTACCATTCCCGAAGAGCTTGGGGAGATTTCTAACCTACAAGTCTTGTTGCTCTATGAAAATAGCTTATCTAGACGTGTTCTGCCTACTCTGTCTCACTGTAAATCTCTGGTTCGACTCAATATTTCAGACAACCAGCTAACTAGTAACATACCAGTTGAGCTTACATCTCTCCCATCCTTAAACATTCTACACTTTCACCTTAAAAAATTAATGGGTAGTATCGTTCCAGTGAAACATCGTTCAAGGTTGCTATGATGAAGTCAGAATCGTCAGAGGTGAGCACAGTCTGCATCTTGTTCATGGTAGCTTTCAACTTCTTTCAGGACAAAGGTTTCGGGGGGGGGAAACCTTCCTCTTATTCGAGGGGTCCTCCTCATCTCAGGGTGGTGTTACTTCGTTGGGCCTCTGTTCAGCTTCTACTTCGTCACCACCCCCTCATTTAGATGATGGCCTGATGAAAGGTAAGCATGTATGGTGCAAATTAGGTTTATAACAGATGCCCCCTAGTGTGTGAGGTCAGAAGAGAATTTGATGGCCAAAATACATTAACAATATTCACCGATATGACGAACAAGTGAGACCAGGGACCAAAATTTGGTAGGTTTCATCTGCAAAATAATAATTGTCTCACCGAGGCGGGCATACCCATGCTCGGGATAAAATAAAATCATGGCTACCAATCAAATACACTGTAGATCCATGTCATATAACTATATAAAGTGTAGCCGCGAGAAATACATAGTGGAGCTACATCTTGAAATCAAAAAGATATACGTGTAGAGTATCCATATTCTAGAAGTTGATAAGGCTCGATGGCTGGAGATGAGGTCTTCAGAGCTCGAGCAACAACTTCAAAATATTCAAAACTTGGGTAGGAGTGTAATATGAGTATACGACTTCACTACCCATAGGTCTTCAAAATCTTGATGATTAGACTGAAGGCTTCATTGATTTTGAACAAAGACTTGATTGGATGTTCAGGATGGTCGGGCATGAGGGCAAGAAACAAACTACAAAGGGGCTGACTCAGGCTGGTAAAAACTTCCCTTGGACAATTGATCCAGGTGGATCATCTCAAAATTCGATAGATTTAAAGTATTCAAATGGAAAAGTAAAGTTTACAAAGTAGAAGAGCTCGTCAGCAA
This sequence comes from Picea glauca, assembly GCA_000966675.3. Lineage (NCBI taxonomy): Eukaryota > Viridiplantae > Streptophyta > Pinopsida > Pinales > Pinaceae > Picea > Picea glauca. The sequence continues at coordinate 5,907 of JZKD02S1950099.1, forward strand.
CTTTCCGGTGACATTCGTTTCAGGGAAAACGGCCTCCAGGTGACAAAGATATGAACAATTGAAATTCCGTCAAAATTGGTGAAATATGGTTTACAAATGGTTAAAAAAGTTTTGGTTTGGATAAAAAGGGGTGCTTACCAACACCAAGGCATCCTCTTGGTATTTCTATGTATTTAAAACCATATATTAAAAACTCAAAGCACATGTTTAAAACATAGTATAACAAAGAACAACATATAATGTAATGGGTTTCAAATCATATAAAACATATGGTTTACAACCATATGTTTAAACTATAGTGCGCCAACCATAAACCATGGATATATATTAAAACATATGTTTATACCATCCGAAATATATGTTAAACATACCATATGTTAAAACATATGGTGCGCCCAAATTATATGTGTATATAATACACCAAAAATCGCGCCCAAAAACCTTAACATAAAACCATATGTTATCACAAAACGCGCGCAGGTATAAATATATATGTATAGAGGGGAAGCCCATGGGTTTGACCCTGGGACTTCCGCCCCCCACCAACAACTTTAACAACCACGATCTACCAATGCGCCACCGCCATGGAACATGTCAAGAAATGGCGCATTAAACTTACAAATTGCATAGATTTCGACGATTTTGGAGGGCGCGTGGCCCATAGCTCGTGGCCCCAAAACTATCATTGTTTATTATTTAAATGAGGCTTTTGCATGCATACCGAGGGAGAAGAAGGAGCTTTGATGTAGGCATGCAAATCGAGGTGATGCTGCACAGTGACCGAAGTGAATTTTCACGCAAGCCGAGGTGGTATTTGCATGCAGTTCGAGGTGGTACAGAATTGGCATGCATCCAGAGGGAGTACGAACTGTACAATTAGGGGCAGATTGGGAATAGTGCCAAAAAGGGCAGTGGGAGTCCAGTTTTAGAAATATATCGAGTTTATACTCAAAAGTATTGATTTTTCACAAGGATTCCAGATTCAGCTTCAGTTTTTGCATTCAAGCATCCAGATAGAAAAGTTCTCATAGAATTTTTCAGATACACAGAAAGGTATCCATGTTCATACTTAAAAGTCTCAAAATTTCATCTTGCAGCTGTTTTTGAAGTCTGTTACTGTATATGACAGAAAAAAATCAAAAGTCACTTTGTAAGCATTTGAATATTTAATCTATCGGCCTTCCCATTTGGAAAGTGGCCCGAAGAGGTAGCCAGGAAGTCTAGTGAACTCTGTTACCAATTCTTGTTCCTAGATAGTATGCTTACATGTTTATGTGTGATGAAATTTCTTTAATTTTGCATTCATAAAGATGGTTAACAATTAAGAAATTCACATGCAAGTAATGGTTAAAGATCAAGTAAAATNGCCAAAAATCATGCCCAAAAACCTCAACATAAAACCATATGTTATCACAAAATGTGCGTAGGTATAAATATATGTGTATAGAGGGGAAGCCCATGGGTTTGACCCCGGGACTTCTGCCCCCACCAACAACTTTAACAACCATGAGCTACCAATGCGCCACCTCCATGGGACGTGGCAAGGAATGGTGCATTAAACTTAAAAATTGCAGAGATTCGGGCGATTTTGGAGGGCGCGTGGCCCATAGCTCATGCCCCCAAAACTATCATTGTTTATTATTTAAATGAGGCTTTTGCATGCATCTTGAGGGAGAAGAAGGAGATTTGACGCAGGCAGATATAGGCACGTAGATCGAGGTGATGTTGCACAGTGATTGAAGTGAATTTTCACGTAGTTCGAGGTGGTACAAAATTAGCATGCATCCCGAGGCAGTACGCACTGTACAATCAGGGGTAGATTGGGAATAGTGCCAAAAAGGGCAGTCAGAGTCCAGTTTCAAAAATATATCGAGTTTATACTCAAAAGTCTTGATTTTTTGTAAGGATTCCAAATCTAGCTTCAGTTTTTGCATTCAGGCATCCAGACAGAAAAGTGCTCACAGAATCTTCCAGATACACAGAAAGGTATCCATGTTCATACTTAAAAGTCTCAGAATTTCATCTTGCAGTTGTTGTTGAAGTTTGTTACTGTATATGACAGACAGAACTGAAAATTCAATTTGTAAGCATTTGAATACTTAATCTATCAGCCCTCCCATTTGGAAAGTGGCCCGGAGAGGTAGCCAGGAAGTCCGGTGAACTCCATTACCAATTCTTGTTCTTAGATAGTATGCTTACATGTTTATGTGTGATGAAATTTATTTAATTTTGCATTCATAAATATGGTTAACAATTAAGAAATTCACATGCAAGTAATGGTTAAAGATCAAGTAAAATTTTCAGATAAACAATAGCATGACAAATGATGAGACTCACGCAACATGGAATTAACATAAGTTTACGAGGCAGGAGGCAACACAAACTCTCCATATGTTTGGAAGAATAACCAAATGGAGGAGGACACAACTCTATGTAGCGAGAACAACTTCCTAAGGTTGTATTAAATCCTAGAGTTTGACGAAAAAATGGACAGATGTGCTTTATCCAAGGGCGACTCATTATGTTGCCAATAAAAAAAATACTTTTCCCTTCCTCTTTTTGGGGTATATTTGATTTTTTTGTCTTTTTCAATAATTTTGGAAAAAGAATAAAAGAATGTTATGTTACAAAGGAGGAATGAGTGTTGTAAACATACAAGTTCAAGGCACAAGGACAAGACTGATGTTCAAAGTAAGGACACTCGGGAAAAATCCTCCAAGGGCCGAAGGAGTCGAGACGCAGAGGCAAAGTGCTACAGGGCTTGCGTATAAGGCATGCTTTAGATGGTTCAGTTGAGAGCAACATGGAGCCGACATTAGGCCAAAGACGTGGGTATGCAAATGATATTAATAAAACACACAATGGTAACGTCCTTCGATGTGAGTTTAACGAGCCTAGAGAAGGTAAGCTCGACGGTTTTTCATATTTAGAGAGTCTGAAAAATGTAAAAGGAGACTCCATTGGGGTACCTTTTTTGAAGGTAGTCTAGTCAGTTCGAAAAGGGGGTAAAGTAGCACCGAAAAGACATCTATTCAAAACCATTTTAATGAGTGTGATAAAGACAAGATCACTCGACGATTTTTTCATTTTTAAGGAGTCTGAAAAAAGATTAACTATGGACTCCGTTAGGAATGTTCTTTTGGACCATTTTAACGAGTGTGAAANAACTCCTCCAATTTTCACTCCTTGAATCCTCCCCAAAAAGAGGTTATAGAAAGAATGGTAGACTTTATTCAATTCTTGTCTGTTCAGAAGACCCAACTTGTACAGCATGCCTTGCACTCAATATTTAACATCCAATTCTAAAACTTGTACACAAGAAAATATAGTTAGTAATATTTCCAATGGAAGTGGTCCCACTTAATTTGGATTCTGTATGAAGAAGTTATGACTATTTTACCCGGAACACATGTTTATTTACTAGCTTCAGGACTGGTCACAAACCCTATCTTTCACAGAGTGTATCTCCATAATTATAGCGAATCAAGAGTTGAACTTCTTGCCAGAGGTACCTTGATATTTCTTCTCAATACCATATCGATTTCACCATCTGAATCGTTCTAGAAACAAAGATATAGAAAAAATGGTAAGATGACCTGAAAATAACATACCTTACAACACATCACCAAAAGACTTCATCCTCCCTTGAAATCCAGCCTTCTTTCTCTTCTTATTCCCTCTGAAATTCGACTTGTATAAAATGAATTTATAATTATGTTTATTTATACCATTTATGTCACTTCCTTTTAACATTAGAGCCGACATGACACTTTCTTATTTTGTAATTCTTTTCTTTAATTATCTTCAGGGCCTACATGTACAATTCACTTTGTCATCTTCAAAAATTCATTTCTCCTCAACCATGAGGATCTACATGATGTGCCACATACCACCAGAAATAGCATGATGTATACTATACATTCATGGGTGTTGTATATGCATGTGCATTTTTCTTCATGTCCAAATACATTTATCAATGTTGCGGTCCAAAACACATGACTAGGGTTAACATCAATGACAACAACCAATCTTCCAACAACTACAACTCATGTATGAAATTGGTTCAGGTAGAGCCTGCTGCTAGGATCAAACTAGGAGTCTCTTCAATAGTCAACTTGGGAAGTCTCCCAAAAGNATTTCCAATGGAAGTGGTCCCACTTCATTTGGATTATGTATGAAGAAGTTATGACTATTTTACCCGGAACACATGTTTATTGACTAGCTTCAGGACTGGTCACAAACCCTATCTTTCACAGAGTGTATCTCCATAATTATAGAGAATCAAGAGTTGAACTTCTTGCCAGAGGTACCTTGATATTTCTTCTCAATACCATATCAATTTCACCATCTGAATCGTTCTAGAAACAAAGCTATAGAAAAAATGGTAAGATGACCTGAAAATAACATACCTTACAACACATCACCAAAAGACTTCATCCTCCCTTGAAATCCAGCCTTCTTTCTCTTCTTATTCCCTCTAAAATTTGACTTGTATAAAATGAATTTATAATTATGTTTATTTATACCATTTATGTCACTTCCTTTTAACATTAGAGCCGACATGACACTTTCTTATTTTGTAATTCTTTTCTTTAATTATCTTCAGGGCCTACATGTACAATTCACTTTGTCATCTTCAAAAATTCATTTCTCCTCAACCATGAGGATCTACATGATGTGCCACATACCACCAGAAATAACATGATGTATACTATACATTCATGGGTGTTGTATATGCATGTGCATTTTTCTTCATGTCCAAATACATTTATCAATGTTGCGGTCCAAAACCCATGACTAGGGTTAACATCAATGACAACAACCAATCTTCCAACAACTACAACTCATGTATGAAATTGGTTTAGGTAGAGCCTGTTGCTAGGATCAAACTAGGAGTCTCTTCAATAGTCAACTTGGGAAGTCTCCCAAAAGGGAAGAAAACACAAACCACGGTGTAAGTCCTCCCTTAGTATAGAAACTGTAGTCATGGATTCAAGGATACCCTCATCTGAAGGGAATCCAAAATCTGAGAAATCACACAAACGAGAGTCGACATTCACAAAGGGTGAATTAAACTGACCATACTCCATATGACGATGGAGGTTCTGGCCAGGGATGGCAGAGTCTATCAGCAAAGAATCACAAGCACGAGGGCTTGAGGATCTACAAACAACAATATCAAACTCAGAAGGATACTCAAGCCCACTTGGACTAAGAGGGGGAAATAAGGGCTCCCATGCCCCCATTGGATAAAAAAATGGATCAATCATTGAGACTAAGTCTCAGGAAGGCCAACATGATTTCATAGGTTCCTTCTCAGAAGCAATTGAACATCGAGGATAAGATGCCACATAATTAACCCATGGCGGGGTAGAGTCTACACGAACGCTAGGAACATATAAAGGGGTAGTATGAAGTAATGTCAAATTAGGATGTTGATTATCAGATGCCAGTTGGTCGATAGTGACAATGCTTCCATTGTGAGGGAAATGCATCACTCGAAAGAGCATAGACACCACAACATTCATAGCATATACATAATCATGCCCGAGAAGCATATTGAAATCTAACGGGCCTTGCACCACTGTAACATCAACAAGGGCAATCATCCCACCTAAATATATAGGTAATTGAGGAAGAACCCCCAAATATTCACTAGGACGTCTGTCAAAATCCAAAAAATCATGCGAAGAAGACACAAGCTCGGGAGATCCCAAGACTTTCCAAACTGTGGAGGATAAAATACTTGTAGAGGCTCCCTCATACACAATACATCGATAAATGTTTGTTAAATTAACTTCAACCCTTATTTGAAAAGGTCCAGAAGAAGGAAGATGAGGCTCAAAAAGGTCATTCAAATCAAAGGAAACCATCCTAGGGCTTGGAGGGGGTGTGCTCAGAACGAGCAGAATGCCCGCCTATTCTAAAAGTATTGAACCGTAAATGATAAAAACATAGTCGGTAGAGACGTCGCTCCCCAAAAGAAGAGTGGGATCATCCGATGACTGCATCAGCATGACCACTTTCGCAACCAATGGATGAATAGGCTACAAGACTACATGGTCTAAAGGCACCTCAGCCCCCAAAAGAGGAGTGGGATCAGTCGATGACTGCATCGACATGACCAATTTAACAACCAATGGTTAAATAGGCTATGAGAATACATGGTCTAAAGGCACCTCACCCCCCAAAAGAGGAGTGGAATCCGTCGATAACTGTATTGGCATGACCACTTTCCCAACCAATGGTTGAATAGGCTAAGAGACTACAAGGTCTACAGGCACCTCACCCCCCAAAATAGAAGTGGGATTAGCCGATGACTACATCGACATGACCACTTTCACAACCCATGGTTGAATAGGTTGCGAGACTACATGGTCTAAAGGAACCTCACCCCCCAAAAGAGGAGTGGGATCAACCGATGACTGCATCGGCATGACCACTTTCTCAACCAATGGTTGAATAGACTGCGAGGAAACCTCAAAAGACTTAGAATCAGAAGAGCTTGTAGACATGGACCACAATCTTTGTATCACTGGAATGCCAGGGCATAAATGAGTAAGGTGATCTCCCTTGCAAAGCTTATAAGGGAACTTAGGCTTACGTCCTATCCATCTAGGTTTCTCAACAGAATCAATGCCCCCAGCATAACTGGTAGTGGTTGGTTTCACATCTCCAACATGACTTGTAGAGGTTGGTGATGGGTCTATAACATGACTCGGAGAGGCTATAGACCTATTTCCAGTATGACTAGCAGGGATTGGACCTTTTCCCCCAGCATGACTTGCAGAGGGTGGGTGATTTCCCCTAGCATAACTTGCAGAGGCTGGGTGTTGGTCTTCAATGTGACTTGCAGAGGTTTTTGACCTATCTCCAACATGACTCGCAGAGGTTGGTGATTTCTTCTTCCTATTCTTCCTCTTTCTATTTCATTTAGACTTTCGGTTACTAGTAACTATACTTTCACCAGAGGTGGGAGAAGGAGGAGGAAAATACTTTGTTGATGAAGAAACATCAACAGGGTGCCCATGACATAAAGTTCTTAACTGATAAGTTTCAAGAGCATTTGGGACATTTGGAATGGTACCCAACCAAACCGGTAATCCCACATTCAACCCTGGAATGTACAAAGTGGCCATCAAAGGGANTCTTTTCTTTAATTATCTTCAGGGCCTACATGTACAATTCACTTTGTCATCTTCAAAAATTCATTTCTCCTCAACCATGAGGATCTACATGATGTGCCACATACCACCAGAAATAACATGATGTATACTATACATTCATGGGTGTTGTATATGCATGTGCATTTTTCTTCATGTCCAAATACATTTATCAATGTTGCGGTCCAAAACCCATGACTAGGGTTAACATCAATGACAACAACCAATCTTCCAACAACTACAACTCATGTATGAAATTGGTTTAGGTAGAGCCTGTTGCTAGGATCAAACTAGGAGTCTCTTCAATAGTCAACTTGGGAAGTCTCCCAAAAGGGAAGAAAACACAAACCACGGTGTAAGTCCTCCCTTAGTATAGAAACTGTAGTCATGGATTCAAGGATACCCTCATCTGAAGGGAATCCAAAATCTGAGAAATCACACAAACGAGAGTCGACATTCACAAAGGGTGAATTAAACTGACCATACTCCATATGACGATGGAGGTTCTGGCCAGGGATGGCAGAGTCTATCAGCAAAGAATCACAAGCACGAGGGCTTGAGGATCTACAAACAACAATATCAAACTCAGAAGGATACTCAAGCCCACTTGGACTAAGAGGGGGAAATAAGGGCTCCCATGCCCCCATTGGATAAAAAAATGGATCAATCATTGAGACTAAGTCTCAGGAAGGCCAACATGATTTCATAGGTTCCTTCTCAGAAGCAATTGAACATCGAGGATAAGATGCCACATAATTAACCCATAGCGGGGTAGAGTCTACACGAACGCTAGGAACATATAAAGGGGTAGTATGAAGTAATGTCAAATTAGGATGTTGATTATCAGATGCCAGGTGGTCGATAGTGACAATGCTTCCATTGTGAGGGAAATTCATCACTCGAAAGAGCATAGACACCACAACATTCATAGCATATACATAATCATGCCCGAGAAGCATATTGAAATCTAACGGGCCTTGCACCACTGTAACATCAACAAGGACAATCATCCCACCTAAATATATAGGTAATTGAGGAATAACCCCCAAATATTCACTAGGACGTCTGTCAAAATCCAAAAAATCATGCGAAGAAGACACAAGCTCGGGAGATCCCAAGACTTTCCAAACTGTGGAGGATAAAATACTTGTAGAGGCTCCCTCATACACAATACATCGATAAATGTTTGTTAAATTAAATTCAACCCTTATTTGAAAAGGTCCAGAATAAGGAAGATGAGGCTCAACAAGGTCATTCAAATCAAAGGAAACCATCCTAGGGCTTGGAGGGGGTGTGCTCAGAACGAGCAGAATGTCCGCCTATTCTAAAAGTATTGAACCGTAAATGATAAAAACATAGTCGGTAGAGACGTCGCTCCCCAAAAGAAGAGTGGGATCATCCGATGACTGCATTAGCATGACCACTTTCGCAACCAATGGATGAATAGGCTGCAAGACTACATGGTCTAAAGGCACCTCAGCCCCCAAAAGAGGAGTGGGATCAGTCGATGACTGCATCGACATGACCACTTTAACAACCAATGGTTAAATAGGCTATGAGAATACATGGTCTAAAGGCACCTCACCCCCCAAAAGAGGAGTGGGATCCGTCGATGACTGTATTGGCATGACCACTTTCCCAACCAATGGTTGAATAGGCTAATAGACTACAAGGTCTACAGGCACCTCACCCCCCCAAAATAGAAGTGGGATTAGACGATGACTACATCGACATGACCACTTTCACAACCCATGGTTGAATAGGTTGCGAGACTACATGGTCTAAAGGCACCTCACCCCCCAAAAGAGGAGTGGGATCAACCGATGACTGCATCGACATGACCACTTTCTCAACCAATGGTTGAATAGACTGCGAGGAAACCTCAAAAGACTTAGAATCAGAAGAGCTTGTAGACAGGGACCACAATCTTTGTATCGCTGGAATGCCAAGGCATAAATGAGTAAGGTGATCTCCCTTGCAAAGCTTATAAGGGAACTTAGGCTTATGTCCTATCCATCTAGGTTTCTCAACAGAATCAATGCCCCCAGCATAACTGGTAGTGGTTGGTTTCACATCTCCAACATGACTTGTAGAGGTTGGTGATGGGTCTATAACATGACTCGGAGAGGCTATAGACCTATTTCCAGTATGACTAGCAGGGATTGGACCTTTTCCCCCAGCATGACTTGCAGAGGGTGGGTGATTTCCCCTAGCATAACTTGCAGAGGCTGGGTGTTGGTCTTCAATGTGACTTGCAGAGGTTTTCGACCTATCTCCAACATGACTCGCAGAGGTTGGTGATTTCTTCTTCCTATTCTTCCTCTTTCTATTTCATTTAGAATTTCGGTTACTAGTAACTATACTTTCACCAGAGGTGGGAGAAGGAGGAGGAAAATACTTTGTTGATGAAGAAACATCAACAGGTTTCCCATGACATAAAGTGCTTAACTGAGAAGTGTCAAGAGCATTTGGGACATTTGGAATGGTACCCAACCAAACCGCTAATCCCACATTCAACCCTGGAATGTACAAAGTGGCCATCAAAGGGACACCAACATTTCCAAAGAAGGGAAAAGCACAAGAATCCCCTTGTGAAGGGGCTCCTTGGTTGGTATCACCAGGAAATTTAGCCATGAATATCTTATGCACAGGTTCTCCCCTTTCAAGGTCGTTCAAATCCATAAACGTCTCACAGACTGACTCTGAAGAACCAGTGGTATCAAAACAACGCCTATAAAAAGGTGGCTTCAAATTTCTAAGCAGAAGACCAAAAAGTCCTCACAACCGGTGGAGTGGGCGGTCTACCACCCTAGATCAGAGAACCAAATCCACAACTGACTAACTCACTATGGAAAACTTGGGAGCACAGAACACACACTAAAAGTTCCTAAAGGTAAATCAAGCAAACGACTAACTAGTTGGAAGAACAGTTACACTAACCAACACTAGAGCAACTTACCGGTGCAAGTGAAACACAAAAATGGAAGCACCCTATGGGTATACTCTGCAAATAATTGCCCGATGTCTGTCATATGTACCATGGTATACCTCGGTAGTCACCTGTGTATGTCACTAGAAAGATAGGCAAGTAGGTTGCCAGCGCGCGAATAGTCACCAGGCGGGAACAATCGATAGTCGAGTAGACCACAATGAGCAGGGTATCAAGCCCGAAACCTGCCAAGGGTATCAAAAGCAAGTGGTACAGAAGACAACTGAGAACCTCAAATGGATTTGAGACCCACAAAGCTCCATAGGAAATGCAATCAACAAAATCCCAAGACAAGCCCTCTATATGTGTTCTCCACTACGATTGGTTTGGCTTTGGAGGGGTTATCTCTGCTACCTTTCCAAATGCGACCTCATGTTTATCCCCTGTGTTAGAGGNATAGAGTCCAAACCTAGGCCAAGATGCTATGGCAGAGACCATGAACTCTGAGAGGTATAAATCTTGACAAGGAAAGGATGACTGCCTCTCCTTAAACCGAAATTTTTTCTCAACATGCATGTTGCTGACAGTTCAACAGCCAACGTGTGCACATGAGATATGTAAGGTCAGAGCGCATGTACACTCATGCAAACCTTATGCAGGACACGTGTACTTCTACAACTCTTCAAAAAATGAAACTACAAGCAATCAAGCACTGGAAAAGACTACTAGTATTGAGAACCAGAATCTCTTGAAGACTCAGAAATTTACTTTGACAGAAAAAGAAAACAATTGAAGGAAAATTTCATAGAAAAAACCAATTTGAGGTAAAAACTAAGCTATATACTGCAAACAACAAAGACTATAAAGAGTTCCAGAAAAACCTTGAGAAGGATTATTCTTGATAGGGGAGAGGATGACTTCCTCTCTAAAAGAAATTTTCTGGAATCATACACGCGATTGACACTTCCTTAGCTAGCATGTACACGTGGGCTGTGGGAAGGTAGGGTGTGGGTACATGCGTGCAGACCTTATACAAACTACGTGTACCTCAGTGGGTCTTGAAAAAAAAAAATCCAGTCAAGCAAAGAAACAGAGATAACTAGTATGGAAGACCAAAATCTATGTTAGCTCAAACTTTTGCAGAAACTTTAAAAACAAGAAATGAAACTAGTTCTTAAAAATACCCAAGAAAAAAAATTTCCAGAAACCCTAGAGATCCCTAGTATGGTCACCAATTCTGTTGTGGGTGGGAAATCCCTCCTATGGACTAGCACTAAGGGTTTTATCATGCATGCATAAATGACCTAAAGATTCTTACTTTTCACCATCATCCCATGCCTAGAACCCCATTACTCATATGTAAATACAAGACTCAAGAGATTAAGTTGACGTACCTTATTCTTTGTGTTTGATGTCGATCCCTTTTCATGCTTGGTCATTCTTTGACTACAAATATCCTCCCAATGCTGACCTACATTCACTAAAGACAAACAAAGAGCTCCACATGAATTTGATCTATGAACTAATGGGTTAGTGATTTAATCAATCATACAATCAATATTCCAAGAATGACAATCTCATAAAATAAATTCTTTTATTAACTTCACAATGATACCTTACAATGATAAAGTCGGCTACTGCTCCTCGATCCTGGTCCTAGGCTCTTCTTCCATTGTCTTCCAACTGCTTTACTCTATACTTCTCTTTGCACAAGGATGACTAAAGGTTGGGACAAAGGGAATGCTCAATCGGGTATAGTTTCTTTACTATGATTCTCCTCTTCCAAATGGGATCCCTAAACCTTCTTTTATAGGCTACAAGAAGCTAGGTATTTGGTCGAATGTCCAGCCATGCATGGCCGAAAGGTTTAGTCAACTTACCCAAAGCTGTGTGTTACGTCAACAACTTTCCTTTTTTCATGCTTTTGTAGGTACACACAAGCTGTCTTGGGTCGTATAGCATGTACACACATGCAGTAATGTAGTAGGGTGCGTGGGACTTTATAAAAGGGGTTTTTAAGAAGAGTTGTTCAAAAGTGTTTTGGCAAAGAAGGAATCTGAGATGGCCTGATGCCAGGTAAGGATGTATGGTGCAAATGAGGGTTATAACACTGCTTAAGTTTTGGACTTCCTCAGTCTTCTTATGCCTACTAGTTCTGGTTGTATTCTGTTCTTTATGGCTATCCTCGGGGCTGTCAATATCAGATATCTCTGCGGGGTTCATGGGGATAAGGAGGTCAACAGACCATTCTTAGTGATTTCCTCCAGGTCTTCTTATGTAAGATTATAATATGTCTGGAGCTTCTCTTTATGTTCATCTGCCCGCACTGTAATGTAGGTGAAGTGTTAATATACGCTAAACTTCATCAGTGGTCGGAATGTCTGTAAAGTGTTTGGAGTCATGCGAGGCTCAACTTCGTTGGCTCACTTCAACTGAAGGTAGTATGTATGGAACATTACATTCGACTTCCATTGTTTGTTCATATATGTTGAATACCACATAGTAGCGAACTTCGTGGCAAGCGGTTCGAATGACTCTATGTAGGGGAAGGTTTCTCCTTCTGGCATATCCCAGAAAAAAAATGCAATGAGGACCAGGATCCAGCTAAAATGAAATTAGTACCCCTGATCCTGTGCTTCTCAACAGTTTAGCTCCAACTAGTTAACTAGGTACTTTCCCCAGTTCATCTGGAGTCCTTCTGCGCACTTCTGTGTGAGGTCAATGACAAAGTCGGTGACCTGCATAGGTCAGTTATTTCTTACTAAATTCCCATCTATCATTTGACAAGCAAGGTAGACTGCACCACTCTGAATGGAAGCTACCTTGTAGCCACTTGTCCCCTTATCGATATTGCCATAGGTGTCCTTGATTTTCTGTACTAGTGCATGATTTGCGATTTTTGTTGGTTAAACGTCTTGCAGATCGGGTCCTTGCATGCTCAAGCCTGTTATCTTGTGAATCAGTTTTGGTTCAACTGTAATGTGGCAGTCGAGCCATAAGTAGCCACCATGGTAACATGACAGTAGTAGCTTGACACAGGCATTGACTTCTTGGTGTCATCCAAAGTGTGGGATGTTTATGAAGTTCATCAGGGTGGACTGCGCGAGGTTCATTGTCCACGAATGAGGAATGATCTTCGAGTTATTTATTTAGTTTTGGTCAGGTACTTGTATGGGGCGAGCATGACATAGATCTTGAGATCTTCAAGGTTTAAGTCACTAAAATTTATTTCTGCGATCTTGTCCTAGTCTATTCGAATTGAACATATCCCTTTCGGGAGGTACGCAGTAACTATGGTATATTCAAAATCTTGTGGCACACTATCATGGTTCACTGTGTCAGCCAAAGGCAGGATGTAATCGGGTAGTATGGATGGAATCAACTTCACGTTGGCTAGGTCATCTCTGTACTTGGTTCTCTTCTCTACTGTTGGTCGAGATGGCCTCGATCCATGAGCAGTCAATGGAGAGGCTTTCATTACTCTCATCAATGATTCTTGTACACCTGCATACATCGACATGACTATTTTAGTCATGAGGTTGATCAGAACTTCTTTAACAACTTTCTTTGTATCACTGAACTCGACCAACATACATGCTCGAGATTGAAAATCTCGGGTTCAGGGAGTAACTTAGACACTGCAATATGATAGAGGGAAATAGAAAAATAATCATTAGGTAAAATCAACAAGTCTGTGGGCTCAGATTCACGATTATAAAAAGTGTTCTCGGGGCATGGAGCTATGGGATAAATAGTTAAATTGACAACAAATCTCTTGCAATGGAAGGAAATGGGAAAGAATCCTTCATTAACTTTGTTTTATCCATTACGACACGGTCCAATGGTCTGGTGGCGAACCATAAATGTCTTTCTACCCATTCAGAGGGTTGGTCGAATGGTTATATTGGTCCCAATGGATATATTTCTTCACCATGGAAAAGTGTCATGTGACGTTGTTCTATGATCCCGACGAAGTTCCAATTTTTTGAGGTTTCCATCTGCAAAGTTCCTTCTGGAACATTCTGTAACTTGTCAATCTTAGCTCTCTTCTTACTTAGCTTTCTAGCCTTCTTTCCAGTGAGATTTTTCTCAATATNGTTCATCAGGGTGGACTGCGCGAGGTTCATTGTCCATGAATGAGGAATGATCTTTGAGTTCTTTCTTTAGTTTTGGTCAGGTACTTGTATGGGGCGAGCATGACATAGATCTTGAGATCTTCAAGGTTTAAGTCACTAAAATTTATTTCTGCGATCTTGTCCTAGTCTATTCGAACTGAACGTATCCATTTCAGGAGGTACGCAGTAACTATGGTATATTCAAAATCTTGTGGCACACTATCATGGTTCACTGTGTCAGCCAGAGGCAGGATGTAATCGAGTAGTATGGATGGAATCAACTTCACGTTGGCTAGGTCATCTCTGTACTTGGTTCTCTTCTCTACTGTTGGTCGGGATGGCCTCGATCCATGTGCAGTCAATGGAGAGGCTTTCATTACTCTCATCAATGATGCTTGTACACCTGCATACATCGACATGACTATTTTAGTCATGAGGTTGATCAGAACTTCTTTAACAACTTTCTTTGTATCACTGAACTCGACCAACATACATGCTCGAGATTGAAAATCTCGGGTTCAGGGAGTAACTTAGACACTGCAATATGATAGAGGGAAATAGAAAAATAATCATTAGGTAAAATCAACAAGTCTGTGGGCTCAGATTCACGATTATAAAAAGTGTTCTCGGGGCATGGAGCTATGGGATAAATAGTTAAATTGACAACAAATCTCTTGCAATGGAAGGAAATGGGAAAGAATCCTTCATTAACTTTGTTTTATCCATTACGACACGGTCCAATGGTCTGGTGGCGAACCATAAATGTCTTTCTACCCATTCAGAGGGTTGGTCGAATGGTTATATTGGTCCCAATGGATATATTTCTTCACCATGGAAAAGTGTCATGTGACGTTGTTCTATGATCCCGACGAAGTTCCAATTTTTTGAGGTTTCCATCTGCAAAGTTCCTTCTGGAACATTCTGTAACTTGTCAATCTTAGCTCTCTTCTTACTTAGCTTTCTAGCCTTCTTTCCAGTGAGATTTTTCTCAATATGCCTTTTTCCATTTTGATTCTTTTCTTCTCATGGCATAGTTACTTCACGTTGTTGAGATTCTTTCCTAAGATTTGAGAGTGATACTTCTTCTTTATCTGGAATAGGTACTTCGATCTTCTATGGGTCATCTAGTGTTATTTCAAATTTGACATCCAAGTCTCTGGTGTTAAATAGATTCAATCTGTTCTTATGTTCTTCAATCAAGTGTGTGATCCTTCTAGTCATACAATCTTTTAACTCTTGCTTCTTCTTCTCTAAAATTTCTTCTTCTTCTTTCCTTCTGTCTTGATCTTTTTCAATCCAAGGTTTTCCTAGTAACATGGTAAATGGGGCATTGTTCTCAATAAATATAACAATCTCAAAATATTTCACTATCAAAGTTCCATTGGCATTCATAGATATCTTGGTGATCTTCCCAAATAGTTTTATCAGCTTCCCTCTAAATATCCCTATTCCGCCTAATGAAGGAGTCATAACAGGCTTCCTTAAAAGTTCCCAAGTTCTTTCTGTCATGATATTCACCTGTGTTTTCTCATCTAGAACACGGTCAATGTCAAAGTTTCCTATTGTTGAATCAAGATACTCTTTTTCTTTGAATATCTCTGATAAGATGACATGTCAGTGGTCATTCAGGGTTTCTCTTATCTGTAGAAATAATTTTTCTGATTCTTCTTAGGGTTCTGCCATTTCTGGATCTGCCTTAGGATTTTCTTCTTTCATGTTCATTCCTTCAAGCTTAGAAATGATTCTAGGGAAATCCAATACTTCATGGTCAAGAGATTTGCAACAAAGACAACGAGGTCATCTCCCAGGGCATTCCTTAGCAATATGTCTCGATTTTATGCAACTGTAACAGAGGGTTAATCCTCTCTTTCTTTTAAATTATTCCCAACTCTTTCTGCACTGTGCGCTAAAATCATAGTAGCTAGCCTACAAATAGTTCTTTCTAGGATCCTGCATCCACTTGTTAGTCCAAACATTCTTTTTATGCATAGGTATAACATATCTTTCACTATTCTTATAAGAACTATGCATATCAAACCTTCTTTCTTCTATCAGTGCCCTAGTTTTCAAGCTAGGACAAAATCTATCAAACATACCTAGATCCATACTTTTGAAACAAAATTTTCTAGTTATATTACTTCTACAAAGCACAAAGCCTTCAGATCTAGAACTTTTCACTATTCTTACCTTTATCAGAGGACAAAGCTTGTAGATCTTACCTTTTTAAGAAAAACTTCTCACTTTTACCTTCCTCAAAGCACAAAGCATTTAGATATTACCTCTTTTCTTCAGATTTGATCTCTTTTCTTCACATCTGGCCTATTTTCTTTAGGTCGGACCTTTGCACAAAGATTCTTCTTCCTTAGTTCCCAAAAATCACAGTTTCGGGTCCCGGTAGCGGAACCATTTGTTGGTACAGGGGAAGACCTAGGGTTCAAAACTACAATAGCACACCAATAAAACCCTAACTACCGACCCTTTTGGCAACACCTGCAAAGCAGGTGAAGTCTCACCCGAGGTAGAGGCAGGGGTGGTTGTAGGAATCATGTGTCTACAACCTTAGCTGGGACACAAATCTTTGATTGTAATACTTAACAGAGCAGTTAGCACCGATAGTTCACCAATATTTAACCATTATTCTAATGCGCAGATAAAACAGAGCATCGCATCATTCACTCAGATCTGATGTATTTAAGAACTTATCATAGAGAGGCATATTATATATATATAATTCAAGCACTAAGCACACACATAGGTCATATCTAACATTCATTTACATCATTAGCACAAAGAATATACAAATCTATCTATCTATATCAAAGCACTTAGCAAGTAAAGGTATAAGCACATCAAGACATTGAAAAAAGCAGAACAACACAGTATTTACGTGGTTCACCCCCACCTTGGGGCTACATCCACCAACTCTTCTTCTTTATTATCTTCGCTCAATCTTGTTACAGGAACATAGCATCAAAATCCTACTNCTTGTACACCTGCATACATCGACATGACTATTTTAGTCATGAGGTTGATCAGAACTTCTTTAACAACTTTCTTTGTATCACTGAACTCGACCAACATACATGCTCGAGATTGAAAATCTCGGGTTCAGGGAGTAACTTAGACACTGCAATATGATAGAGGGAAATAGAAAAATAATCATTAGGTAAAATCAACAAGTCTGTGGGCTCAGATTCACGATTATAAAAAGTGTTCTCGGGGCATGGAGCTATGGGATAAATAGTTAAATTGACAACAAATCTCTTGCAATGGAAGGAAATGGGAAAGAATCCTTCATTAACTTTGTTTTATCCATTACGACACGGTCCAATGGTCTGGTGGCGAACCATAAATGTCTTTCTACCCATTCAGAGGGTTGGTCGAATGGTTATATTGGTCCCAATGGATATATTTCTTCACCATGGAAAAGTGTCATGTGACGTTGTTCTATGATCCCGACGAAGTTCCAATTTTTTGAGGTTTCCATCTGCAAAGTTCCTTCTGGAACATTCTGTAACTTGTCAATCTTAGCTCTCTTCTTACTTAGCTTTCTAGCCTTCTTTCCAGTGAGATTTTTCTCAATATTCCTTTTTCCATTTTGATTCTTTTCTTCTCATGGCATAGTTACTTCGCGTTGTTGAGATTCTTTCCTAAGATTTGAGAGTGATACTTCTTCTTTATCTGGAATAGGTACTTCGATCTTCTGTGGGTCATCTAGTGTTATTTCAAATTTGACATCCAAGTCTCTGGTGTTAAATAGATTCAATCTGTTCTTATGTTCTTCAATCAAGTGTGTGATCCTTCTAGTCATAAAATCTTTTAACTCTTGCTTCTTCTTCTCTAAAATTTCTTCTTCTTCTTTCCTTCTGGCTTGATCTTTTTCAATCCAAGGTTTTCCTAGTAACATGGTAAATGGGGCATTGTTCTCAATAAATATAACAATCTCAAAATATTTCACTATCGAATTTCCATTGGCATTCATAGATATCTTGGTGATCTTCCCAAATAGTTTTATCAGCTTCCCTCTAAATATCCCTATTCCGCCTAATGAAGGAGTCATAACAGGCTTCCCTAAAAGTTCCCAAGTTCTTTCTGTCATGATATTCACCTATGTTTTCTCATCTAGGACACAGTCAATGTCAAAGTTTCCTATTGTTGAATCAAGATACTCTTTTTCTTTGAAGATATCTGATAAGATGACATGTCAGTGGTCATTCAGGGTTTCTCTTATCTGTAGAAATAATTTTTCTGATTCTTCTTAGGGTTCTGCCATTTCTGGATCTGCCTTAGGATTTTATTCTTTCATGTTCATTCCTTCAAGCTTAGAAATGATTCTAGGGAAATCCAATACTTCATGATCAAGAGATTTGCAACAAAGACAACTAGGTCATCTCCCAGGGCATTCCTTAGCAATATGTCCCGATTTTATGCAACTGTAACAGAGGGTTAATCCTCTCTTTCTTTTAAATTATTCCCAACTCTTTCTGCACTGTGCGCTAAGATCATAGTAGCTAGCCTACAAACAGTTCTTTCTAGGATCCTGCATCCACTTGTTAGTCCAAACATTCTTTTTATGCATAGGTATAACATATCTTTCACTATTCTTATAAGAACTATGCATATCAAACCTTGTTTCTTCTATCAGTGCCCTAGTTTTCAAGCTAGGACAAAATCTATCAAACATACCTAGATCCATACTTTTGAAACAAAATTTTCCAGTTATATTACTTCTACAAAGCACAAAGCCTTCAGATCTAGAACTTTTCACTATTTTTACCTTTATCAGAGGACAAAGCTTGTAGATCTTACCTTTTTAAGAAAAACTTCTCACTTTTACCTTCCTCAAAGCACAAAGAATTTAGATATTACCTCTTTTCTTCAGATTTGATCTCTTTTCTTCACATCTGGCCTATTTTCTTTAGGTCATACCTTTGCACAAAGATTATTCTTCCTTAGATCCCAAAAATCACAGTTTCGGGTCCCGGTAGCGGAACCATTTGTTGGTACAGGGGAATACCTAGGGTTCAAAACTACAATAGCACACCAATAAAACCCTAACTACCGACCCTTTTGGCAACACCTGCAAAGCAGGTGAAGTCTCACCCGAGGTAGAGGCAGGGGTGGTTGCAGGAATCATGTGTCTACAACCTTAGTTGGGACACAAATCTTTGATTGTAATACTTAACAGAGCAGTTAGCACCGATAGTTCACCAATATTTAACCATTATTCTAATGCGCAGATAAAACAGAGCATCGCATCATTCACTCAGATMTGATGTATTTAAGAACTTATCATAGAGAGGCATATTATATATATATAATTMAAKCACTAAGCACACACATAGGTCAKATCTAACATTCATTTACATCATTAGCACAAAGAATATACAAATCTATCTATCTATATCAAAGMACTTAGCAAGTAAAGGTATAAGCACATCAAGACATTGAAAAAAGMAGAACAACACAGTATTTACGTGGTTCACCCCCACCTTGGGGCTACATCCACCAACTCTTCTTCTTTATTATCTTCGCTCAATCTTGTTACAGGAACATAGCATCAAAATCCTACTCCGCAGAAGACAGGAKATTTKCACGCTCTCCACCATATCCTCCTCCTTCGGGCTAGGGTAGAATGCCAAGCCTTSTTACAATTCCTTGCACATAGCTCTGCAAGTCTCACACAGTATGCATAAAGCACTTACAATCCTTCAGTCACATAGATCTAACACTTAACCTAATATCACACAGATATGCTTATCTTTCCTCTTTCTATTACATAGCCTAGGCATCTATTTATACATTACAAAATAGGCCTAAACATGGGTAAACCCATGGGTCGACATCCCATACCCGTTAMATAAYCCCAAATCCCAAAAAGGACCCAAAAAGGGGWCGAGATCCCATTATCTCTTCTTCATCTTGCACTCCTCCTTCGACAGGCTGTCGAAGTCCCAAAATAGGTCAAACTTGACCAAGATCCCTCAAAACTTGGTCAATGGCTAACAAATGAGCATACTAGGGGTCAGGCGAGAGCGAAGGATGATGAGGATAATGGGGAAACAAGGTGAGAAGGTTGCAAAAGGGAGTAAATAACCTGGAGGGAGATCCAACTTAACAATGCCAGGATGGTGTCGTGTGACGCCATTACTAACACTAATTGTCGATGATTCTGGATTTTCATTGCTCAGACAATATGAATGATAGTAGCATGAGTTGAGGATGATCACACACTAGAGAGTAAACATGGATGGATAGTCATTTATATGAGGGAACGAGGGTAGAGTCTGGAAATGATCTTGGAATATTGTGAGGACACCAGGTGGGGGATGGGATTGAGGCCCCCAATGTATCATGGATCACCTCCCACCCAATCTGGGTGCCCCAGATTTTTCTAGGAAAGGTCAGACTTGGAAATATATTTGCAGTCCATCAAGAGGGGGGGGGGTATAAATGGGATCCCACTTATATATTGATTTATGGAATTATTTGAGAGCTCCTGCATTGGCAAGAAAATCTACAACTTTATTGGCCGATATTTTGATGTTGGTGGGAATGATGATTTCAATAAGAGAGATTAGTTGTTGTATGTGCTAAAGACTACATTATAGTCTCCATATTTTGGATATCTTGGAAATTGGGGAATTTTTATTGATCCATATGGATATCGATGTCCACCCACCTTTTCCAACTGGCTCAAAACAATTTTATGACATTTTTGGCAATTTACTATTTTTAGCAGTTTTAACTTCCAGGGCCATTTTGGGGGCCTAAGTGAAGGTTTTTCGGTATTGAGCTCCTAAATTATAGTCAAATGAATAGTTAAGACCCAAAATGAATCTCCTCGATGACACATTTCCAACGGGCTATCACACGCCTAAAACAGAGATCGTATGAAAAAGTTACGACGCGGGAAGTTGATGTACTAACTTACCCAAATGGGGCCCACATGACTGTTAGCGCTTCATCTCCTAGGGTTAGGTTTTTGGATGTCTAGGGTTTTCATCATTCTTTATTATTGTAAAAAATTCCTTTATATCCTCATTGTAACCTTCTTCTTGTGAATGCGCGCTGCCATCACATCTCTTCTCAGAGATAAGCCGCCACCATTCCAACAAGCTTGTTTCCGCTGCATTTTACAGTTTCAACTTATTTTGTTATTGATTAGAAAACCAGTTCTACTGTATCTATGTTATTTTGAGTTAAGAACCTATTAATAATATGTATTCATTTCGTTCTTCTCATAAAATCTAGATCAGTGGTATCATAACAGTCTTCTCCTTGTCGTCTCAATGCATGTCCCCAACGAGGTCAGAGTACAAAGAGTTGGGTCTTGAGCTTGTTTCTCTTGAGGACAGAAGCTCTCGCACACCCAAGTGACCTCCTATGGAAGGAGAAAATAAATATGATGGGAAATGATATCCTTTCAAACTATTGATTGAGGAATCCCTCACGCAACATAAGAACGAGATGATGGATAGTTTCGCGCAAATGCTCCGGCGACTACCAACATGCGATGCATCTTCTTCAAATGGAGGCACCGCCCCCTTCAAGGTACAAATAAACTTTGATATTCCTATATTTGAAGGTCATATAGACATAGATGTTGTAGACAAGTGGTTGAATCTACTAGAAGGGTATTTTTTTGTTCATAAATTTTTGAATAGAGAAAAGATTACTTTTGCGCTCCTCAAAGATATTACCCATGTGAAAGATTGGTGGGAAAATTTCTACGAGCAAAAGGAAACAGAGGAAACCTCATTATTTTTAGTCACAGCCACCTAGGAATCCTTCAGGGATGCTATTAACAAAAAATACTACACTGTCGAAAGTTATGACGACTTGTATACCAAATGGACCACACTACAACAAGAAAGAGACCAAGCAGTGCCAGATTTCACAAATATATTCCATACCTGGCACACCAAGTTTGGTATCAAAGATTCAGAGTGACATCTGGTGCTCAAGTATCGTGGTGATCTACATAGATACATCCATACCAAAATTGAATTTCCATACATCTCATCCTTGGGCGTGGCCTACCGATATGCCATCAAAATCGAGTAGAAGCTCAAACAAAAGACACAACAATTTGGGCTTGGGAACCCCACACAAAAAAATCCAAGAAAGGGTGACCCCAACCCACTGGAAAAGGACAGAGCAAATATGGATAGTATCAGGACAACCAGTATAATCCCCAAGCAAAGAAGGACACCAAAAAGACAAAGAAAGATACCAGGAAGTGGTGCGACTTCCATAAGAGACCTTGGCATAACACTGCTAACTACCACTCAAAGCAGTCGCTGGTGGCCAAAGTGAAATCCTCTGAATCGGATGTAGATTATGACTCCAAGACAGAAACATAAAGGGGGAGATGGATCATTGACATGGAACCCAATGCCACCATTTCTACCACCAAGCTCTAGCCTGGTGAACTAGATGAGCCAGAAGAAGGAGAGCGCCTCTTCCATTCATAGATGTGGGTAAAAGGCACCCCACTACACTTCATCGTTGAGAGAGGTAGCCGGAAGAACCTCATCTCATCAGAGGTCGTCAAGTGGTTGGCCCTGCCAAAAATGTTGCACCCACAACCCTACACCATTGGATGGCTCAACCAAGGAAGCGATCTTTGCGTCAGCCAACAGTGTCGTCTGTCGTACGACATCAAGCCCTTCAAAGATGAGGTATTGTGTGATGTTGCTGCTCTCAAAGTTTGTGATTTTCTTTTGGGCCAACCTTATTTATGGAAACGTCATGTTGTATATGAGTCTAGGCCTCATAGTGTTATTATTACTTTGAATAGGAAATTGTAAAGGATACCCGAGGAAGTCCCACCTAGTGCTATTTCCTTGATCTCTGCTAAGCAATGCAGGAAGGTCATCTCTCAGACGGGGAAGTTTGTCATATTTGTGATTCTCTCTCAGAATAAGAGAAAGATCGCAGCCACATCTAGGGTCTTTGCGACCGACCTCTCCACATAGCAGAAGCAAGTAGATAAGGTCATGGAATAATACTCAAATATATTATCCTCACCTACAAGGGTACCTCTGCACTGCCAGGTCAAGCACCCCATTGATCTGACCCCCAGTGCACCGCTGCACAATGGGCCAGTCTATCGTCACTCTTTGTTATAGAATGAGGAGATCAAGTGACAGATCCAAGAACTGCTCCACAAGGGGCACATGCGCCCTAGCTCATCACCTTGTGGGAGCCCTATCATGTTGGTATAGAAGAAAGATGGAACCTAGTGACTCTGTATTGATTACCGGGCTCTGAATAAAATCACTGTCAAAAATCGGTACCTGATTCCCTGAATCGATGACCTCCTTGATGAACTCACGGGGGCCAAATACTTCAGTAAGATTGATCTGAAGTCTGGCTACCACTAGGTCCTGATAGAATAGACAGATGTAGAGAAGGTCACCTTCAAGTCAAAGGAATGAATTTTGAATGTTTGGTCATTCCCTTTGGTTTGACAAATGCTCCAGCCACTTTCATGAGGATGATGGATGATATCCTACGACCATTCACCAATAATTTTGTAGTGGTGTATCTAGATTACATTCTAATTTACAACAATACTTGGACCGAACACTTGCATCATATTCAGTAGGTTCTGCACACCCTATGTGTTACACATTATTTCCGGCATCCCTATGATCGTTAATGATGTAAACCTGTATGTTGCCTTCAGAGGGGTCAATAGCCTGAGTTCCTAAAGAAAGAAGGGAGAAGAACTTTTCCTGAGAAAAGAAGTTGCATTTTCCTATGTAAAAACCTTATAAAAAAGGAAGT
>JZKD02S1950099.1:42215-67248 GCA_000966675.3 Picea glauca
GGGCCCACATGACTTTTGGCACTTCATCTCCTAGGGTTAGGTTTTTGGATGTCTAGGGTTTTTGAAATTCTTTCTTATTGTAAAAAAATGCCTTCAGAGCCTCATTGTAACCTTCTTCTTGCAAATGCATGCTGCCTTCACATATCTTCTCATAGATAAGCCGCCACCATTCTAGCAAGTTTTTTTTTGCTGCATTTTACAGTTTCAGCTTATTTCATTATTGAATAGAAAACTAGTTTTACTGTAGCTCTGTTATTTTTTGTTAAGAACCTGTTAATAATATGTATTCATTTTGTTCTAATCATAAAATCTGGATCAGTTATGGAGTTTTAAAATCATATATAAAATGATATGAGAGTCCCCTTCCATAATGAGTTTGTGAAATCTCTCTTTGAAAACTAAAATGAGGCATTGTTCCAAAGCTTGGATTTCTTCT
This sequence comes from Picea glauca, assembly GCA_000966675.3. NCBI lineage: Eukaryota > Viridiplantae > Streptophyta > Pinopsida > Pinales > Pinaceae > Picea > Picea glauca. The sequence continues at coordinate 42,652 of JZKD02S1950099.1, forward strand.
TTATTATTAATGAAATCAGAGAAAAACCACATTAGAACTCCCTTCTCATCATGAATTTCCTCACCAATACTAGTCGAGCCAAGGTTTCCCTTGGAGGCACCGTCAAAATTTAATCTAAGGAATCCATGGGGGAGGGCTCCAAGAGTTAGGGATGGTTATAGGAGACTTGGGTATGGAGGGGCTGGGATTTCTAGAGAGATTAATTATATCCATATCCTTAAGGATATGGATTTCCTAAGCTGTCCTTATCCAGTCCCACTCTTCCCAAGGCCTTAAGAGAGTCATTTCCTTGATGTGCCACTTGATGTTCTGCCAAAAGCTTTTTTTCTCAGAATGTTGGTTGTTGAATATGCAATGATTCCTTTCCTTCCATATTTTCCATAGAATCAAGATAGGGAGGATTTCTTAAGCTCAGTTGATGATTGGGTTAGAGAAGGCATTGTCCCTCTAGCCAACAATGGTTTTTTTCACGCTATCTCTATTATGATCCATGGTGTAGAAGTTCATGCCCCCCAGATCCAAGAGTGCAATGGATATTGAGTAGCTATTGAGAAGGTTTTCCATGTGTTTCTCTTCTTTAGGAAAAAGGTGGCAGATCCAGGGGCCAACAAATACTCTTTTGGTGAGGTTATCCCAAGTGAGAATTTCCCCCCAAGAAAGAAGCCAGAGGAAGAATGATATTTTTAGCCATAAATTTTTCCCCTAGGTTTTTTTCCATGTGGGTTTTTTTTGTTGATCCATCCCATTGGAAGCTAACCTATAAGCTTCTTTGAGAGTAAAATCTCATGTAGGTTTATAGCCCAATCTCATAGTGTCTTCTCCATTTTTAAATTTTACTCATTTGTTGTTGATGTCTTTCCAAAAGTTGTCCCATTCGAGGTCAGGGGGCAGGAAGTTCCATTGATATATAAGAATCCAGGATCTCCATTGGTCATCTAGTTTTTGGGAAGCCAATATTGGTTCAATATTTTCCTTCCTCATTTGATCATATTAGTATAGAGTTATCGTAATTCTAGTTTTCTACTTAAAGATGGGTTTTTTCTACCAGGAGTCATCCCAGAATAAAGATTGTTTTCCATTTCCGATTTCCCAAAAGCTATGCTTGGTAATGAGATCCTTATTTTTCCATGATGGGTTCCAAATAATTGATCTAGGATGGTGTCCATCAAGGTGGATGAGTTATTTATGGTTTATTGTGGGTCAATATTTATTATGCTAGAATCTCCTCCAATGTTCTTCCTTATTTTTAATATAGTGCCACCAAGTTTTATCCCCTATGGTAGTGCTAACAATTTTATGATATCTAATACCAAGCCCATATGAATGCTTGGGGAAGCAGAGTTTTTCCCAATATACAAGTTCCCATTTGTGATATTTTGAAGCTAACCCCCATAGGAAGGAGCATTGGATATTGTAGACAACTTTGAGGATATCCTTTGGGGAAGCTAGTATCGAGAATATATAGAGAGGCATGGCTTGAAGAAATAATTTTAGGAGAATCAATATGCAGTGAGAGTTGAGGCATATGTAATTCCAACATGATAGTTTGTGTTCCATCCTTGTGAGTAGATCTTCCCATGAGGAGTTTCACATAGCCTTGTCCACCAAAGGGGATCTGAGATAATTGGATGGAAGGGGGCTTCTTTGGAAGCTGATAATTATGGAAATATGGGTCTACATAACCAAGGGAGTGTTAAAGAAAAAAACATGATATTTATCTTGATTGATAGAAGTCCCTGAGGCTTCCATAAATTCCGAGAGGACTTGGTTGATAACTTTGGATTTGCAAACTGAGGGTGCTACCATGAGAATTTTTTCATCCACAAATTACTAGTGGGGTATAAGAAGACCATCACCATGTAGTTGTAGTCCTCATATATTTTTATCTTCTACAACTTCTTTTAGAGCTCGACCAAGGCCTTCAACCTTGAGAATGAAGAGAAAAAGAGAGAGATGATGACCTTGTTGACTGCCCCAAGAGGGTGTGAAGGTGGTAGAGGGTGATCCATTAATGAGAATGGAGAAAAAGGATGATGATATGTGATAAAGGATCCACTTTACCCATTTGGGAGAGAAACCAAAGGATAAGAGTGTTAGTTGTGGATCCTAATTATCATCCTAATTCATATTTAGGTCAAAGAAACTGTAGGATACACAATCACTACTACACAATGAAATATAAGTGACCACGAGACCAAAAAAATTTGTCACCACAGTTTTCTCAAGGGATAAATGACAAAAATTGATAAATTTAAGTGAGCTAACTAAAAAATACCAAGATAAATGACCACTTTTTCACAGGATAAAACTAAACTAAAAAACACCAAGATAAATGACTAAATTTGGTCACGGGATATCTAGACTAAAAATGACCACATAACAATTGGTCATTTTTAATTGTCGATCACTCCAACAATGAAAAATTTCAATTTTGACAATGAATTTGTACAATTTACTAAATTATAACATTGCATATGGATTCAGAGACCCCCTAGAAAAGGGTCTCTAAATTTAGTAAATTGTAGACCCCCTCATGTGTCACAAATCAACTATTAACACCAAATTATCTATCATGATGATGTCCTAGCTGCGAGTTGCTATGGATAATATTATATAAACATCTTGAAATTAATTCCCTAATTAGGAACTAATTAATTAATTTGAATTACTAGATTGACCAACCATGGGAATTACTCCATATAGTCAATTATTAGACTTTATATTGAAAAATATTGAGATATTAAATTTAGGGGGTTTTAAGCAATTGACACAAAATTAGCTATATATCATGCCGATGTCAATGTAACTATCTAGTAAGCTTATAAAGCTTATATAAAAATCCTGAAAAATCCCCTAGGAACTAATTACCTTGAACTAGATCCAACCATGGGAAACTACTCCATATAGTCAATTATTAGACTTTATATTAGACATTGAGTGATTTAATTTGAGGGGCTTAGTCATAGTTGTAAAAAATATTCATAAAGCATGTGTAAATTAAATGGGTACTTTTTCATTAATATACCATATCAAGAAATGAACCAATATTGAAAGTATATAATATAAAATATTACAAGTTTATAATATGAAATAAAATTATATTGGAAATGTTTCATAATATAAAATAAAATTATTATTGTACTTACTTATGAAAAATTATTATATTTTAAGGTTATGGCATGATAATAGTGTATGCACTCGACAAGTAATAATGCATTTTCATAGCACGTGGAATGATAGTGCATTTCGATTCATAATTTTTTGACATTGCAATTAATCCATTACCAGAAGCCTGTATTGACTGACTTGGGGAAGCGATCAAGGTTACCGATCGACCTTGGGAAGCGAGGATAGTTATCAACTGACATGAGGAAGCCAAGTGGGTTTTACATATGCACTATTCCATGGTTGAATTCTCCATCTGTTAATGGAGTTCACCCAACATATTTCATGTTAATTGGAAGGAGGACGCAAAAAAACTAGGGTAAGGGCTTGATTTTGATCTATACGATTGGTTTACTCAATTCAATTTCCGACTTCTGCACTCATTAATGGAATTTATGTTGTTCATAAATGTTTAATTGGAGGGAAGGGTGTGATAACCGAGTTTAGGGTTAATGGAGTTTATGTTGTTCATAACTAGTTAATTGGAGGGAAGGGCATGATAATCGAGTTTAGGGTTGTTATTAAGTGACGACCGTTGAATTTGTTTCTTGTGTTACACTATATATTCACCACTGGTAGTATAAATGGAAAAGAATTGCTACAAACAGAACTTGGAGGCTTTTGAAGAGGCAGGCGAAGGCTTCTTTAGTAGTAGAGATAAAATCTATGACTTCCCCTTCTTAGGTTAGTCAATTTGGTCTCAGTATTTTGTATTTGTTAAATTTCCGAATGAACAGAAATACCATGCATTCTCAACTCAATTAAAGAACATAAATCTCATGGATTTTAAGTAATTGGTTCTGTCCTTATTAACAACCCATTTCTTTATAAATTTCTCAAAAAACTATCCCGAAAAAAAATAAAGGTTAGTGTTTTATACTTGGTTTTTATGGTAGGCATTGAATTTATGCATTAGGACGTAGGTTTGTATTGAAGTGCATTGTTTGGATATTAGTTTATATTTAATTTTTTTAACAGGTTTATATATAACTCATTACTTGTTTAGTGGTATGTGCTCACATTATTTTAGTTGGCATCTTCTCTATGATCTAGTTGTGTTGGACATTGGCAATGATTTATTTACTTTGATTTCTAGTTGTGTCTTGATACAGTAATTGAAAATAGGGAATAACTTACATGCCTACGAGCATTACAATTTGGTTTCTTGATTCCTTTTGGTTGCGTGTCTTGATACTCTAATTGAAAATAGGGCATAACTTGTGTGTCTTGATACTCTGTTTTCACTTGTATGTGCATATTGGAAGTATTTGGAATTGACATAATTAGGAACTAAATAAAATATGTTTCTTATAAATATCCAACAACATAGGTAGATTAAAAATTAATCACTATTGAAAGGAAAAGCTCTAAAATGTGAATATTACTTCGAAGGGATGACAAGGATCTCTGCTGAAACACTAGTTCACAAAATATGTATTTGTAGGTTAAACCACTCAGAACTGTCCCAAAAGGAGTCATCCAATAATCATTTAAGAAAATTAATTAAGTCACTTATATTCTCTCTCTCATTTATGGAACAGTGCATGCTAGTCCGAGAGGGGTGTCCCTAAGAAATTCAAATATTTGTATTAGATTACTGGTGTATAACTTACTTTGAACCTGCAATTATACATGTTTCCCTGCAATCAAATAATTCAAAATATACAATACTAATTCATGATCAAAAAGAAAGAAAATTATGTATGCTAAAACTAATCTTTAAAATCACAAAAATCTTAATTTATTACTCTCGCTAGTTCTACAAAGAAAGTTGCATATCTGCAATGTAAGTGAGCTAATTTCACAGAAAGATATTTGAAAGACAATGGAAAACAAAATGAGATCTTATGGTCTCTTGGAAAAATTAGCAAACAATTATCTTAAAATGATGAGTAAAAACCTTCAAACAATGAGTAAATTACTCTAATCTAAATTCAGTCATTCATTGGTTCCATAGTCAAGAAGGGCATGGAATATGGACAAGAGAAATACCAACAAGGAAAAAAACCTCACCAGCAAAAGGAACTTACAAATTTAAGTCGTAAATCTCAAAGTACATTCTGTTGTATTAATAGTCAAAGGAAGTTTTAATCTCCAAAAAGTATTAAAGAGAGAGCTATTACAAGATAGAATTCTCATACCATCAATATTCTCAAATTGATCAGAAAGGATGATGACCTTTCTGATATTATCGTAAGAGCAACAAGTACATGAATATAAGAAACATCAGATTAACTTCAAATCCTTGAAAAATTCTTACAGGATCTGGAGAGCAGACCTCAAGAATTTTTTCACTAACACCATTCAATGATAAGTTCTATGGAAGAAATGTGAGAGACTCAATGACAACCAAAAGACTCAAGTTTACAACTAAGATAAATACAAGAAGCAAATTGAAAACTAGAGGCACCAATGATCTGCTTCCTTGAACTCCTTAAATATTTAACCCTTAATCCAATTCTTGACTTCATTTAACAAAAACCCTAGAAAAAAATTAGTTTTCATCCAAGGTCGACACTACTAGAGTTATAACTTAACATTCATCTCACCAATAAAATCTAAGCTCCATTGTTGAAAAGGATATTCAACCATTACAAGCTCCAACGATAATGTTGGCGACTTCTGATTTCCTGTGAAACACTAACAAGGCTTACAAGCTCTAACATACTGATTTACATAAGAAAATAGAGTTGGTCATAATTAACATGCTCAAAGTATCATGTGTGTTGGAAATTCAAATATTTTTTATTAGATTACTGGTGTATAACTTACTTTGAACCTACAATTATACATGTTTCTCTGCAATCAAATAATTCAAAATATACAATACTAATTCATGATAAAAAAAGAAAGAAAATTAGGTATGCTAAAATTAATCTTTAAAATCACAAAAATGTTAATTTATTACTCTCGCTAGTTCTGCAAAGAATGTTGCATATCTGCAATGTAAGTGAGCAAATTTCACAGAAAGATATTTGAAAGACAATGGAAAACAAAATGAGATCTGATGGTCTCTTGGAAAAATTAGCAAACAATTATCTTAAAACGATGAGTAAAAACCTTCAAACAATGAGTAAATTACTCTAATCTAATCTTATTCATTCATTGGTTCCATAGTCAAGAAGGGCATGGAATATGGACAAGAGAAATACCAACAAGGAAAAAAATCTCACCAGCAAAAGGAACTTACAAATTTAAGTCGCAAAGCTCAAAGTACATTGTGTTGTATTAATAGTCAAAGGAAGTTTTAATGTCCAAAAAGTATTAAAGAGAGAGCTATTACAAGATAGAATTCTCATACCATCAATATTCTCAAATTGATCAGAAAGGATGATGATCTTTATGATATTATCATAAGAGAAACAAGTACATGGATATAAGAAACATCAGATTAACTTCACATCCATGAAAAATTCTTACAGGATCTGGAGAGAAAACCTCAAGACTTTTTTCACTAACACCACTCAACGATAAGTTCTATGGAATAAATGTGAGAGACTCAATAACAACCAAAAGACTCAAGTTCACAACTAAGATAAATACAAGAAGCAAGGTGAAAACTAGAGGCACCAATGATCTACTTCCTTGAACTCCTTAAATATTTGACCCTTAATCCAATTCTTGACGTTATTTAACAAAAAACCTAGAAAAAAATTAGTTTTCATCCAAGGTCGGCACTACTAGAGTTATAACTTATCATTCATATCACCAATACAATATAAACTCCATTGTTGAAAAGGAGATTCAACCATTACAAGCTCCAATGATAATGTTGGCAACTTCTGATTTCCTATGAAACACTAACAAGGCTTACAAGCTCTAACATACTGATTTACATCAGAAAAACAGAGTTGGTCATAATTAACATGCTCAAAGTATCATGTGTGTTGTAATCTTGGCTGTGAATTACCCACCACATACAATATGAAATTCCTTCATGATCTCTTTCGCAATTCTTTAAGTAGATGTTTTCCAATTAAACATCATGATAACATGGAATTTTCATGGTTGTCCTAAACCTTTTGGTTGGTGGCATAGTTTGTCTAATTCTGAAATATAATCAAATTCTACAAGCCCTACCACATATCTACCTGTAAAATTGTTTTAACTTGTATGAATTGGTGGATAAGAGAAATTTTTTCTTTGGACTTATACCTACTTTGTAGGGTTTTTGTTTGCATGCAATATTACCCTTTTGTTCTAGATTGGAGGCATCCAATTCCTTTTGGTTGGTTGTGTGTCTTGATACTCTGATTGCAAATAGGGAATAAATTACATGTCTTGATACTCTTGGTTGGTTGCATGTATTGATACTCTGATTGAAAATAGGGCATAAATTGTGTGTCTTGATATCCTGATTGCAAATAGGACATAACTTGCATGTCATGATACTTTGTTTTCACTTGTATGATTTAGTGTCTTGATACTCTGATTGCAAATAGGGAATAACTTACATTCACAATAGATATAGGTACAAATAAAGATACATCAATAATTATAGAATTTGGATCATGATGTGAATGCAAAACAATAGATCTACTACTAATATTCTAAGTATATACATAAGATTTATGGTCTTGGGAGGGTTCCACCACATCCAACTCTTTGATTTCCTATACCATATTTTCTTTCTTCAACCATATGTGTAATTATGTTAAACAAAATAAGGATTTGCATTAAAAACCTACGCAATGATTTAGGTGGAATATTTACAACATACATTCCAATGAATGTGAGAAAGGTCATAAGGGAGTAATCCCCATGCATTTGACTAGACTTATTTTACAAAAAATAAATAGTACTACAATAGATGTTATGCCTACACCCTAGTAATCAAATAAGTATACTCTAACATGATCTATTGTATTCTATAGGAATTGGTTTTGATATTTCATTTCAATTCAAAATGAGATAGATGAAAAGCGTTGAAAGTAATATTAACATACCAATGTCATAATTCAATGCAAAAAATTGAAGATGAGTCATTGGCTAGTTTTTTCAATGAATGAATACCATGCACATGATGAGAGAATAACCCATGAGAATATCTTGGAGAAATATGCATTTCCTTGTAATGATTGTCTCAGAGGGAACATGAGAATAAGACAAGTGATTTTTTAACATATGATGAGATTCGGTCATAGAGATATAAGCCCTTTCCCTCAAAATAGTTATACAAATAGGATACCATTGCAAATCATGAGAGACGTAGAGGCACCAAACATAGATGAAGAGGCAACAAATGAAGATGAACATGAAACAATGTTAGATGAAGGGATTGAAGTTGATATAACGATGAATGAGGGTTTCAAGGATGATTGTAAGACATTGATGGAGGACACTTCAAAACCTGTGTATGGTACTTGCAAGTTAATTCATTTGAAAACAATCGTTCTAATTATTAATTTGCAAACAGTGCATGGTTGGACAAATGAGAGAGTTTATGAGTTATTGACATTTTTACATCAGTGATTACCACCACACTTCATATTTCCAAAAAAATAGAGTGCATGTAAAGCACAAATCACTAAGCTAGGATTACGATAGGAGAACATCCACACATGTGTGAATGGTTGTGTATTATTTCATAAAAATCATTCAAGTGAGACTGAATGTCTGAAATGTAAACAATCGAGGTGTAGACCAGGGTTGAAATCAAATTCAATGCCCATAAATATTCTTCTCCACTTTCCAGTAATCCCACAGTTACTTAAAATGTATAGATGTCGATACATTGTTGAGCTTATGCAATGGCATGACCAAAATAAGAGCATCAATGGAAAACAATGGTATGTGGTTGATTCTAATATGTGGATGGAATTTGACAACAAATGGCCTGATTTTTCCCAATATCCTCGTAATATAAGATTGAGTTTAGCTTTAGATGGGGTGAACCCATTCTTAGATCAGAGTACTAAATGGTCAACTTGGCTAGTTTTTTTTTGATAAATTATAACTTTCCTCCATGGTTAGAGACCAAATCATTTTTCTTGATTTTGTCATTGATTATACTAGGAAAGAAAATTGTGACATCATATACAATTGATGTTTATTTAAAGCCATTATTTGATGAGCTAGCAGAATTGTGGAAATAAATTGAAGCAATTCAAATTTTAAGTGACATTAATTCAATCCAATTCACTTTAGGATCTTATTTATTGCTTACGATACACAATGTTTCTGCATATGGCATATTGAATAGTCTCAATGTTCATGGATACCATGGATGTTCATCTTTCATCTTTAAGCCTTTTGTGAGGAACTCAAGTAGTTTGCATAAATTTATTTTTTGTGGGCATCATGCTTAACATAAAATGGAGCATCCATATCATAAAAAAAATTCACATTTCAATGGTCATGAATAGAATTTTGAAGCACCATTGACAATAACAAGTGATTACATTATTGAGAATGGAGAGAAAAGAATCCAGTTTATTGAAAATGGTGGCATTGTCGACAGTAAAAATGATCCACTCAATGATAGTGGTGTAAAACAATTGTGCATATTCTATAAGTATCCTTAATTTGAGCATATAACCATTAGGCATACTATTGACATTACGCATACTGATAAACACATAGATTTTTCTATTATAGAAACTCTTTTTGGTGCATATGATACGCTTGGACCTTAAAGAACTAAAGATTCGTCGAAATATTTGGGTTGAAAAATATGGTGATGGAAAATTTAGAAAACATGTTTCTCCTTATGTGTGGAAAAAGGAACAACATGCACAATTCCTAACGTTGATGTCTCATACTTGCTTTCCTACTAGATATGTGAGTAGTAACATTAGAAGGAAAACTGACACTAATGGCTTAAGAGGCCTCAAGACCCATGCTTATAATGTCATAATTGAGGATATTTTACCTATTGCAGTCATATAAAGTTTGGAAAAGGGGCCAATATTAGAAATTATAAAGTTGTGCCTAATATTGAAGAGAATGAGTAAGCATGTGTTAGAGCCTCCAGACTTTGATAAATTGAGTGAAAAGGTTGTTGAAGTCCTTTTCTTATTGGAACGAGAATTTGCACCAACAATATTCCATATTTCTATGCATCTTGTTGTACATCTAGAACATGAACTAGAATACTATGGCTTGATAAGAACTAGATGGATGTACCCCATTGAATGATATATGAAGGTTCTGAAAAATTTTGTTTGTAATAAGGAAAAAATAGAAGGTAGCATGTGTGAAGGATATTCAATACATGAGGCCATAGGACTTTTCACAGAATATATGAAGGATTTTACTAATGTCAATCGACATGTATGGGATGATGATGAAGATGAGAGATTTGCAGGTGAAGTGTTATAAGGAAATGGATGTCTCTTTAAGATATCAAATGAAGAAAGAAATGAGATACATGCCTATGTTCTTCAAAACACTTCCTCATTTGATAACTGGCGAATGTAAAATTTTATTTACATGAAAATTTATTTATTTAATTTCATTTAATAGTTAAATTATTATCATTCTTACTATCTTAAATATTATTCATATTCAATGTAGAAAATACAGATAAGAGATTCGAACAAGGATGCATCCATCTTGAAAGCGTACACTTCAGGATTTGAATATTGGAGATGGTTCTTTTCCAAATTTTGATGATGAGATTGTTGGTGAAATTAGTGATGCACACCAAGAAGGATATGATATAATGATAGAGGAAATTGATCTTTCACGATCTCCAAATATATCAACTACTTCTTTCAATGGGATGTGGGCCTATGGTAGTCACTTAAGAGTGGAAGAAAAGGACATAGGAAAGGAAAATTGTGATTGTATTGTTAGTTCTGAATTTCATCAAGAAACTGAAAAGAAACTTTATCTTGGATTCATACAGGAAATTATTCAAGTTGATTATGGTGAGACTAGTCACATTGATCCAGTTGGTTAATGGAGGCCACCCACCTATTCCAACTGGCTCCTCTTGTTCATTTTTATTTCAACATGTTCTTCTGTAATTCTTTGTAATTGTGGTTTATACACTTATGGGGTTGTTTGAATCCCCACACATATTCAAGGTGGATAGTGGTGGCCTCTCACCTAATCCAACTAGATTATTTTATATTTTTTCATGTCAACACATCTTGCTCTAATTCCAGGGTCGTTTTGGAGGCCTAAACAATTTTTTTTTGGCTCTCCATAGTCAAACCATAAAGATAGTAAACGTTTGATGGAAGAATGTGTAGTTATCTGAAATACCTTTCCAAAATTCTATCACACACCTAAAACAAAGGTCATATGCAAAAGTTACGAATCCAAGAAGTTGAGGTACCAACTTACCCATAGGGGCCCACATGAATTTTGACGTTTCACCTCCTAGGTTTAGGTTTTTAGATATCTAGGGTTTTGGAATTCATGAGTAATATGAAAAACATCTAGAGCATCATTGTAATTGATTCTACTCGGACAGATGTGCATAGAAGACACATCACTTCTCAGAGATAATTACCACCATTCGAGCAAGTGTTTCAATTCTACAATGTTTAGTTTCAACCTATTTTATTATTCAATAGAAGATATTGTTAACTAGATAAGAAGGACAGAAGTATTTTTACAGGCACTGGACATTATATTTGGCTATCAGTTGTTATAGGATATGCTCTGTGTCTATTAAGTTTAGTGTGTTAATCAATTTTTGCTGCTCCTAAATCCATATCAGTGGTATCAGAGTGATCTTCTCTTTATTTATTTTTCTTCATGTATGTCCCTGAAAAGATCTGGGTAAAAGAAGTTCAGACTCAAACCAATTGATCCATTGCAAGATCAACTGCATTGAGCTAGAAAACAACCCATGGGGGATGAAAAGAAATATGATGGAGCAAGAGATCTTGTTAAATTTTTTCTCGTGGAAGCCCTCACATGACAAAGGAACAAAATGATGGACAACTTCACACATATCCTTTGATGGTTTCCCAAAGGAGAAGCATCTTCATCAAGCGACCATGCAACCCCCTTCAAGGTACACATAAATTTTGATATTAAATTATTTTAAGGATTAAAATATGTGGATGCTATAGATAAATGGTTGAATCTGCGCAAAGGGTATTTTTTGGTCCACAATTTTTCTGATAGGGAAAAGATCACTTTTGGACTCCTCAAAGTCGTTCCCATGTTAAAAAATGGTGGGATACTTACTCTGAGCAAAGGGCCATAGAGGAATATGCAATTTTTTTGGTGGCCCCTACATGGGATTCCTTCCAGGACACCATTAAAGAACAATACTACCATGTTGGAAGCTACGAGGAAAAGTACACCATATGGACCACCCAATGTCAAGAAAGGGACCAAACAGTACTAGATTTCACCAATATTTTCCATACCCTGGGCACCAAATTGGGTATAAAATACTCTGATCATCTTCTGGTGCTCAAATACCGCAGATTTTTCATAGATACATTCAAACGAAAATGGAGTTTCAGGATATCACCTCTTTAGGCATGGCTTATAGATATGTTAATATCGAGCAAAAATTTAAGCAGAAAAGGTGAGATTTTGGATCTGCAAACCCCTCACAACCAAAGTAGGGAAAAGGTGGCCCCAACCCACACAATAAGGGACCAAGTCATTATGGTTTCCCTCAGAAAAACTAGTCCAAGACACAACACAATAAGGGCAATGAGAAGACGAAGGACACGAGAAAATGGTGTGAATACCATAAAATACCTTGGCACAACACTGAAGAATGTTGCTCCACATAATCACTCATGGTCGAACTGAAGGCTTCCAAGTCAGAGGTTGATTCTGATTTTATATCAAATCCTGAAGGAGGGAAGTGTATTATCAATGTTTAACCTAGTGCCATTTTCATTACCACGAAAGTTAGGCCAAGTGAAAAAAAAGAACCAAAGGAAGGGGATCATCTCTTTCACTGATAGATGTGGGTAAAGGGGGATTTGATTCATTTCATTATCGATAGGAGTATTTAGAAGAACTTGATTTCATTTGAGGTCATCAAGCGGCTGGACCTACCAATGACACCATACCTGCAACTTTACACCATCGGCTAGCTTCGAAAAGGAAGAGAGCTTTGTGTCATCCAACAGTGTCATCTGCCCGAAAACATCAAGCCTTTCAGAGATGAGGTACTGTGTGATATTTCTCCCCTTGAATTTTGTGATGTTATTTTAGGAAAACCATATTTGTGGAAGTGTCATGCTGTGTATGATTTTAGACACTACAGTGTTATTATTACTTTGGGTAGACAATTGTACAAGATACTAGAGGTAGCGCTGCCTACTACTATTTATTTAATCTCTACTAAGAAATGCAGTAAGGTCATCTCACAGACCATAAAGTTCATCTTCTTTGTGATCCATTCTCATAGTAAGAATAAGGTCATTGCCACATTTGTGGCCTCTACATAGAGCCTCTCTTTGTAGTAGAATCAAGTGGACAGTATCATGGAAGAATACAAGGACATCTTCTCCTCACATAAAGGGGTTCTAACACACTACCAAGTCAACCATCCAATTGATTTGACCCCTGACACACCTCTACCTAATGGACCAGTATATCATCATTCATTGATGGAAAATGAAAAAATCATACATCAGACCTGAGAGATTCTTCAAAAGGGGCACATAAAATCCAACTCCTCCCCTTGCACAAGCCCGATTGTACTCATGCAAAAGAAGGATTGCACTTGGTGACTCTATATTGACTACAGATCCTTAAAAAAAATCATAGTCAGGAACTGGTACCCCATTCCCAAGATTGATGACCTTCTTGACCAAATCAAGGGTGGAAATCTTTTTATCAATATTGAATTAAAGTTTGGCTACCACCAGGTTCCCATCGAACCAACTAATATATGGAATTCATCCTTCAAATCTAAAGAAGGTCTCTTTGAATGGCTAGTCATGCCCTTTGGCTTAACAAATCCACCATCCACTTTCATGAGGTTGATGGATGATGTATGGAGACCATTCACCAACTCCTTTGTTTTGGTATATTTGTATGACATCCTCATCTTCAGTAGAACATGGGAGGAAAACATGCGACATATTCAACAGGTTTCAAGCACTCTGCGGTAGCAAAAACTATATGTCAACTTGGAAAAATGCTCTTTTGGCATGAAAAAAGTCCAATATTTGGGATACATTGTTAATGAGCATGGGGTACATGTTGATCCAACTAATATCCAAGTCATCCATGACTTTCTATCCCTGACCACACTGACCAAGCTCCAGATCTTTTTGGGACTAGCCAACTTCTACTGACAGTTCATGTTGGAATTCTCCCATATTGAATGGGCCCACAGCCAAGTGACCAAGGGCAGTGGTAGGCCCAACTTCATGTGGGGGAAGGAACAATAAGGAGAATTCAATGATCTGAAGAATCGCCTGTGCTCAACTCCAGTACTCTCCTTTCTCAATCTGCAACAATCATTTGAGATTGAGACTGATGCATCTGACTATGTTGTGGGAACAATTCTCACTCGTCATGGTCATTCGCTAGCATACCATAGTGATACACTCTCAGATACTATCTAGAAATACCCCACCTATGAAAGGGAAATGTATTCCATTGTACAAGCATGTCATCAATGGAATTATTACATTCTATGAAAGGAGATGATCATAGACAATGATCACAACCCTATGTAGTTCATATAGACACAATGGAAATTGCAGAATGACTGCCATCAAAAGTGGTCCACCTAACTATAGCAATTCCATCTCAACATCCATTATAAGACATGTATCTCAAATCGTTTCTCTCACTGCCTTAGTCGACCTCTTGTGGCTGCACTCACATTTGTGCTTTTTTACTGTGGAGATGAAGCATCTGAGTGGCCCCAACTTTATCAGCAAGATCTGGACTTTGCAACAACCTATCAGCTCTTGGGTACAAGCGCGACTGTCACCGATTTTCACATTCAGGATGGACTCTTATTCCACCTGGGCCATCTCCGTGTTCCTACAAGTGATCTTTCCAAGATGATTTGGGAAGACTAGTACAGTCATATGGCATGAAATTTTGGCATGGATAAAACTATGGTCGTTCTTTAGAAACATTTTTAATGGACAAAACTTCGACAAGACGTCAGCAAGTATATCAGATATTACACTTCCTATTCCATTTCCAAGCCAACCATCAAGAAGCAAGGCTTATACACCCCTTTTACTACTCCAGAGAATCCTTGGGAACCATATCAATGGATTACATGTCTGGCCTTCCATCCACCAAGAAAGGAAATGACTGAGTATTTGTGTTCATTGATCGGTTTTCAAAGATGGATATCCTCACAGCCTGCAAGAAGAATATCATAGTGACAGATACTACCAAGCTCTTCCTTTAACGAGTGTGGGTCTAATTTGGGATACCACATACCATCATCTCCAACCGGGAAAACAGGTTCCTCAACAAATTTTCATCGATTCTTTGGTCACTATTGGACACCAAGCTCACATACTCCACTACTTTCCACCCCCAAACAGATGGCCAAATAGAGGTCGTCAATTGGATTGTTTTGCACATCCTATGCATGTACAATTTCAATCATCCACGTACAAGGGAAGAGAGTCTCCCCTATGTTTTTCATAGTTACAATAGGGCACTCCATAGCTCCACTGGACATAGCCCATTTCAGGTGGGTCCAGGATTCCAACCCTTGGGACCCATTGATGTTTCACTTCCTCTTACCACCACATAGACACACTCTTACCATGATAAATCTATGATTGACAAAGCCATCATATTCATTGAGCATATTCAACACATCTGCCAACTGGTCCAGGAGATTTTGTAGAAATCCAATGCTAAGTACAAGCAGATCCATGATCAACATAGGGTTCCACTCTAGTTTCAAGTTGGCAACAAATTCTGGTTACATTTGCAGAAGGAGCATCTCACCAGTCCCCATCGGAATATCTTCCCACTTTTCTATGGTCCTTACACTATCACCAAGGCTATGGGTAGAAATTCTTTTGAGCTCAACACTCCACCTTTCCTTGGCCTACACCCAATATTCAATGTGGACCTCCTTCCACCATATTTTCCAAAATTATTGGACACCTTAGAGATCGTAGAACAATTGACACCCAAAAATCTCAACCCCAACTACATGGAACAATCATCCACTGATCAGATAGTGGACACATAGGTCAAGGGAAACCACCAGCAGAGGATCCATGTTTATCGCATTGTCAAGGCAAAGAAACTCTTACACCAAGTCCAGTGGCTCACCCCAGGCCAAATCCAATATAATTTTCCTCACCTAATGGGGGAACTCAATGCAATGGAGAGCATTGCTTCCTAAGGGGGGAGGATTGATTCAGTTGGCTATTGGTGTCCAACCACCTATTCCAACTGGATCCTCTTGTCCATTTTTAGTTCAACATGTTCTTCTATACTTCTTTGTAATTGTGGGTTCTACACTTTTTAGACTATCTGAAGCCCCACACATCTTCCAAGTGGATATTGGTGGCCTCTCACATAATCCAACAAGATTATTTTGTATTTTTTCATGTCATCACACATTGTTTTACTTATAGGGACATTTTCGAGGCCTAAATAATGTCTTTTCGTCTTGCCACAATCAAACTATAGATAGAGTCAGAGTTTGACAGTGTAATGTGTAATTCTACAAAATACCTTTCAAATGGGCTATCACACACCTAAAACGAAGGTCGTATGCAAATGTTACGACACCAGGAAGTTGAGGTACCAACTTACCCATAGGATCCCACATGACTTTTGACACTTCACCTCCTAGGGTTAGGTTTTTGGATGTCTAGAGTTTTGGAATTCATGAGTAATATCAAAAAGGCCTCTAGAACCTCATTATAATTGATTCTTCTCAGACAGATGTGCATAGAAGCCACATCTCTTCTCATAGATAGCTACCACCATTCGAGCAAGTGTTTCAGTTCTGTTGTTTTACAGTTTCATCTTATTTTATTATTCAATAGAAGATATTGTTCACTAGATATCTATGTTATTATTCATATCTTTGTGTTTACTGTATTTAGTCTGTTAATCAGTTTGTTCCACTCCTAAGTCTATATCAGTGGTATCAGAGCGGTCTTCTCTTCATTTATTTTTCTTCATGCATGTCCTCGACAAGTTCCGGGTACAAGAAATTGGGATTCAAACTAATCAATCCATTGCAATATCGACCACATCAAGACTGTGTCAAGCCCGAAAACAACCCATGGGGGAAAAAAATAAATATGATGGAGTAGAATATCCTATTAAAATGTTACTGGAGGAATCCCTGATGTGAAAAAGGAATGAAATGATGGACAACTTCACATAGATCCTTCAATGACTTCCCATAGGAGAAGAATCTTCATCAAGCGGCCATGCAACCCCCTTCAAGGTATAGGTAAATTTTGATATTCCATTATTTGAATGAATGATAGATGCAGATGTTGTAGATAAATGGTTGAATATTCTCAAAGGCTATTTTTCAGTCCACAATTTTTCTGATAGGGAAAAGATCACTTATGCACTCCTCAAGGTCATTCCCCATGTCAAATACCAGTGGGATACTTACTCTGAGAAAAGGACCATAGAAGAATCTATATTGCTTGTGGTGGCCCCTACATGGTATTCCTTCTGAGACTCCATTAAAGAAAAATACTACCCTTTTGGAAGCTATGAGGACTAGTACACCAGATGGACCACCCTATGTCAAGAAAGGGACTAGATAGTACCAGATTTCACCAATAGTTTCCATAGCCTATGCACCAAATTGGGTATCAAAGACTCTAAGCATCATCTAGTGCTCAAATACCATACCTGTTTTCATAGATACATTCAAACATAAATTGAGTTTTAGGACATCGCCTCTTTGGGAACGTCTTATAGATACATTGTTAAGATCGAGCGGATATTTAAACAAAAAAGGTGAGAGTTTGGATCAACAAACCCCTCACAGCCAAAGCAGAGAAAAGGCGGCCCCAACCCACATAGCAAGGGACCAAGTCAAGATTTCAACCCTTAGGAAAACCAATCCAAGCCATAACATAAGAAGGGCAATGAGAAGATGAATAAGGACATGAGAAAATGGTGTGAGTACCATTAAATCCCTGGCACAACATCGAAGAATGTCACTCTAAGCAGTCACTCATGGATTAATTGAAGGCTTCTGAGTCAGAGGTTGATTCTAATTCTAAATAAAATCTTGAAGGAGGGAAGTGGATTATCGATGTTGAACCTAGTTCCATTGTCACTACCACCAAAGTCTGACCAAGTGAACTGAAAGAACCAGAGGAAGGGGAGTGCATCTTTCACTCAGAGATGTGGGTAAAGGGAGCTCTGCTTCATTTCATTGTCGATAGTGATATTCAGAAGAAACTAATTTCAACAGAGGTCATCAAGTGGCTAGACCTGCCAATGACACTTCACCTGCAACCCTACACTATCGGTTGGCTTTTCCAAGGAAGAGATCTCCATGTCATCCAACAATGTCGTCTTCTATTCGACATCAAGCCTTTCAAAGATGAGGTACTATGTGATATTGCTCTGCTTGAATTTTTTGATGTTCTTTTAGGACAACCATACTTGTGGAAGTGTCATGTTGTGTATAAGTCTAGACCCCATAATGCTTTTAGTTCTTTTGGTAGACAATTGTACATGATACCAGAGGTAGCATCCCGTACTGCTATTTCTTTAATATTTGCTAAGCAATGCAGTAAGTTCATCTCAAATACTAGGAATTTTGTCTTCTTTCTTATCTTTGCTCAAAGTATGAAGAAGGTCGCCACCACATATGTGGCCTCTACACAGAGCCTCTCTTTGTAGCAGAAGTAATGTGGACGATATTGTGGAAGAATATAGAGACATCATCTCCTCACTTACAGGGGTACCGACACACTTCCAAGTCAATCATCCATTTGATCTGACCCACAACACACCTCTACCTAATGGATCATTCTATCATTTCTCACTGATGGAAAATGAAGAAATCAGGCATTATATCCAAGAGCTTCTTCAAAAGTGGCACATCAGAACCATCTCCTCCCCTTGCGTAAGCCTGATTGTACTTGTGCAAAATAATGATGGGACTTGGCAAATCTGCATTGATTATAGAGCCTTAAACAAATCACAGTCAGGAACCAGTACTCCATTCCTAGGATTGATGATCTTCTTGACCAAATCAAGGGATAAAAGTTCTTCAACAAGATTGACTTAAATTCTGGCTACCACCAGGTTCCCATATAACCAATTCATGTATAGAAGACAACCTTCAAATCTAAATAAGCTCTCTTCGAATGGTTAGTCATTCCCTTTGGATTGACAAATGCACCAGTTAGTTTCATGAGGTTGATAGATGATATATTGATACCATTCACTGAATCCTTTGTGGTGGTATACTTGAATGACATACTCATATTCAACATAACTTAGGAGGAGCACATGTGAAATATTCAAGAGGTTTTGAGCACTCTACGACAACACAGGCTATATGCCAACTTGGAAAAATGACCTTTTGGAATTTACAAGGTCCAATACTTGGGATACATTGCTGATGTTAAAGGGGTACATGTTGATCCAAATAAGATCCAATTCATCCATGAATGGCCAACCTCAACCACATTGACCGAGCTTCGGAGCTTCTTGGGACTAGCCAACTTCTACCAATGGTTCGTGTTGGGATTCTCCCATATTGCATGGGCCCTCAGCTAGGTACAAGGGTGGTGGCAGGGTNTATTCCACTTGGGCCATCTCCGTGTTCCTACAAGCGATCTTTCCAAGATGATTTGGGAAGACTAGTACAGTCATAGGCATGAAATTTTGGCATGGAGAAAACTATGGTCGTTCTTTAGAAACATTTTTAATGGACAAAACTTCGACAAGACGTCAGCAAGTATATCAGATATTACACTTCTTGTTCCATTTCCAAGCCAACCATCAAGAAGCAAGGCTTATACACCCCTTTTACTACTCCAGAGAATCCTTGGGAACCATATCAATGGATTACATGTCTGGCCTTCCATCCACCAAGCAAGGAAATGACTGAGTATTTGTGTTCATTGATCGGTTTTCAAAGATGGATATCCTCATAGCCTGCAAGAATAATATCATAGTGACAGATACTACCAAGTTCTTCCTTTAACGAGTGTGGGTCTACTTTGGGATACCACATACCATCATCTCCAACCGGGAAAATAGGTTCCTCAACAAATTTTCATCGATTCTTTGGTCACTATTGGACACCAAGCTCACATACTCCACTGCTTTCCACCCCCAAACAGATGGCCAAATAGAGGTCGTCAATTGGATTGTTTTGCACATCCTATGCATGTACAATTTCAATCATCCACGTACAAGGGAAGAGAGTCTCCCCTATGTTTTTCATAGTTACAATAGGGCACTCCATAGCTCCACTGGACATAGCCCATTTCAGGTGGGTCCAGGATTCCAACCCTTGGGACCCATTGATGTTTCACTTCCTCTTACCACCACATAGACACACTCTTACCATGATAAATCTATGATTGACAAAGCCATCATATTCATTGAGCATATTCAACACATCTGCCAACTGGTCCAGGAGATTTTGTAGAAATCCAATGCTAAGTACAAGCAGATCCATGATCAACATAGGGTTCCACTCTAGTTTCAAGTTGGCAACAAATTCTGGTTACATTTGCAGAAGGAGCATCTCACCAGTCCCCATCGGAATATCTTCCCACTTTTCTATGGTCCTTACACTATCACCAAGGCTATGGGTAGAAATTCTTTTGAGCTCAACACTCCACCTTTCCTTGGCCTACACCCAATATTCAATGTGGACCTCCTTCCACCATATTTTCCAAAATTATTGGACACCTTAGAGATCGTAGAACAATTGACACCCAAAAATCTCAACCCCAACTACATGGAACAATCATCCACTGATCAGATAGTGGACACATAGGTCAAGGGAAACCACCAGCAGAGGATCCATGTTTATCGCATTGTCAAGGCAAAGAAACTCTTACACCAAGTCCAGTGGCTCACCCCAGGCCAAATCCAATATAATTTTCCTCACCTAATGGGGGAACTCAATGCAATGGAGAGCATTGCTTCCTAAGGGGGGAGGATTGATTCAGTTGGCTATTGGTGTCCAACCACCTATTCCAACTGGATCCTCTTGTCCATTTTTAGTTCAACATGTTCTTCTATACTTCTTTGTAATTGTGGGTTCTACACTTTTTAGACTATCTGAAGCCCCACACATCTTCCAAGTGGATATTGGTGGCCTCTCACATAATCCAACAAGATTATTTTGTATTTTTTCATGTCATCACACATTGTTTTACTTATAGGGACATTTTCGAGGCCTAAATAATGTCTTTTCGTCTTGCCACAATCAAACTATAGATAGAGTCAGAGTTTGACAGTGTAATGTGTAATTCTACAAAATACCTTTCAAATGGGCTATCACACACCTAAAACGAAGGTCGTATGCAAATGTTACGACACCAGGAAGTTGAGGTACCAACTTACCCATAGGATCCCACATGACTTTTGACACTTCACCTCCTAGGGTTAGGTTTTTGGATGTCTAGAGTTTTGGAATTCATGAGTAATATCAAAAAGGCCTCTAGAACCTCATTATAATTGATTCTTCTCAGACAGATGTGCATAGAAGCCACATCTCTTCTCATAGATAGCTACCACCATTCGAGCAAGTGTTTCAGTTCTGTTGTTTTACAGTTTCATCTTATTTTATTATTCAATAGAAGATATTGTTCACTAGATATCTATGTTATTATTCATATCTTTGTGTTTACTGTATTTAGTCTGTTAATCAGTTTGTTCCACTCCTAAGTCTATATCAGTGGTATCAGAGCGGTCTTCTCTTCATTTATTTTTCTTCATGCATGTCCTCGACAAGTTCCGGGTACAAGAAATTGGGATTCAAACTAATCAATCCATTGCAATATCGACCACATCAAGACTGTGTCAAGCCCGAAAACAACCCATGGGGGAAAAAAATAAATATGATGGAGTAGAATATCCTATTAAAATGTTACTGGAGGAATCCCTGATGTGAAAAAGGAATGAAATGATGGACAACTTCACATAGATCCTTCAATGACTTCCCATAGGAGAAGAATCTTCATCAAGCGGCCATGCAACCCCCTTCAAGGTATAGGTAAATTTTGATATTCCATTATTTGAATGAATGATAGATGCAGATGTTGTAGATAAATGGTTGAATATTCTCAAAGGCTATTTTTCAGTCCACAATTTTTCTGATAGGGAAAAGATCACTTATGCACTCCTCAAGGTCATTCCCCATGTCAAATACCAGTGGGATACTTACTCTGAGAAAAGGACCATAGAAGAATCTATATTGCTTGTGGTGGCCCCTACATGGTATTCCTTCTGAGACTCCATTAAAGAAAAATACTACCCTTTTGGAAGCTATGAGGACTAGTACACCAGATGGACCACCCTATGTCAAGAAAGGGACTAGATAGTACCAGATTTCACCAATAGTTTCCATAGCCTATGCACCAAATTGGGTATCAAAGACTCTAAGCATCATCTAGTGCTCAAATACCATACCTGTTTTCATAGATACATTCAAACATAAATTGAGTTTTAGGACATCGCCTCTTTGGGAACGTCTTATAGATACATTGTTAAGATCGAGCGGATATTTAAACAAAAAAGGTGAGAGTTTGGATCAACAAACCCCTCACAGCCAAAGCAGAGAAAAGGCGGCCCCAACCCACATAGCAAGGGACCAAGTCAAGATTTCAACCCTTAGGAAAACCAATCCAAGCCATAACATAAGAAGGGCAATGAGAAGATGAATAAGGACATGAGAAAATGGTGTGAGTACCATTAAATCCCTGGCACAACATCGAAGAATGTCACTCTAAGCAGTCACTCATGGATTAATTGAAGGCTTCTGAGTCAGAGGTTGATTCTAATTCTAAATAAAATCTTGAAGGAGGGAAGTGGATTATCGATGTTGAACCTAGTTCCATTGTCACTACCACCAAAGTCTGACCAAGTGAACTGAAAGAACCAGAGGAAGGGGAGTGCATCTTTCACTCAGAGATGTGGGTAAAGGGAGCTCTGCTTCATTTCATTGTCGATAGTGATATTCAGAAGAAACTAATTTCAACAGAGGTCATCAAGTGGCTAGACCTGCCAATGACACTTCACCTGCAACCCTACACTATCGGTTGGCTTTTCCAAGGAAGAGATCTCCATGTCATCCAACAATGTCGTCTTCTATTCGACATCAAGCCTTTCAAAGATGAGGTACTATGTGATATTGCTCTGCTTGAATTTTTTGATGTTCTTTTAGGACAACCATACTTGTGGAAGTGTCATGTTGTGTATAAGTCTAGACCCCATAATGCTTTTAGTTCTTTTGGTAGACAATTGTACATGATACCAGAGGTAGCATCCCGTACTGCTATTTCTTTAATATTTGCTAAGCAATGCAGTAAGTTCATCTCAAATACTAGGAATTTTGTCTTCTTTCTTATCTTTGCTCAAAGTATGAAGAAGGTCGCCACCACATATGTGGCCTCTACACAGAGCCTCTCTTTGTAGCAGAAGTAATGTGGACGATATTGTGGAAGAATATAGAGACATCATCTCCTCACTTACAGGGGTACCGACACACTTCCAAGTCAATCATCCATTTGATCTGACCCACAACACACCTCTACCTAATGGATCATTCTATCATTTCTCACTGATGGAAAATGAAGAAATCAGGCATTATATCCAAGAGCTTCTTCAAAAGTGGCACATCAGAACCATCTCCTCCCCTTGCGTAAGCCTGATTGTACTTGTGCAAAATAATGATGGGACTTGGCAAATCTGCATTGATTATAGAGCCTTAAACAAATCACAGTCAGGAACCAGTACTCCATTCCTAGGATTGATGATCTTCTTGACCAAATCAAGGGATAAAAGTTCTTCAACAAGATTGACTTAAATTCTGGCTACCACCAGGTTCCCATATAACCAATTCATGTATAGAAGACAACCTTCAAATCTAAATAAGCTCTCTTCGAATGGTTAGTCATTCCCTTTGGATTGACAAATGCACCAGTTAGTTTCATGAGGTTGATAGATGATATATTGATACCATTCACTGAATCCTTTGTGGTGGTATACTTGAATGACATACTCATATTCAACATAACTTAGGAGGAGCACATGTGAAATATTCAAGAGGTTTTGAGCACTCTACGACAACACAGGCTATATGCCAACTTGGAAAAATGACCTTTTGGAATTTACAAGGTCCAATACTTGGGATACATTGCTGATGTTAAAGGGGTACATGTTGATCCAAATAAGATCCAATTCATCCATGAATGGCCAACCTCAACCACATTGACCGAGCTTCGGAGCTTCTTGGGACTAGCCAACTTCTACCAATGGTTCGTGTTGGGATTCTCCCATATTGCATGGGCCCTCAGCTAGGTACAAGGGTGGTGGCAGGGT
>JZKD02S1950110.1:8718-27700 GCA_000966675.3 Picea glauca
CCCATTCTTCCCACAAGGTAAGGTACAACCCCTAAATGATTGGCCAACCCTATGCCCAGACCAGTGTAATGGGATGGGTGAGCGGGAAATAAGATGGAAAGTGGTATGTATGACGTGAACGAATGATGGCTTTTCAGAAATCCCCCCAGTGGCAACTCAAAACCTATGGGCATAAGCTTGCCAGGGCATTCTGTCATTCCCCCCAGACATGGTCAAGTGGACAAGCATAAGATCCAAGCACCCGTTAGAAACAAAAGAATGAAATGCACATATTGAAAGGTTTTGAGGATCAGAGTGACACATACCATGATACCCAGACTCATTACTTCATGGAGCAAGAACCATCTCAGATACAGGACCAAGCCGAAGGTGATGGATGCTGCTGTTGCTGCTGACAAAGTGGAGGCACTGAAAGGGAGAAAAGATGGGCCCTCTAGGGCCATGCTCAAGTCGATCTGGCTCTGGGTACTCCATGTCTAGTACCTGTGGGCCTCAAGACATAATCCCCTAGTTATGTCTGAAAGTGGGGGATAACACACCCAATAGTCAATTTGGCACAAGCGGGGAGAGTTTTAGGGATGTCACTTAGTCTAGGATTCATTTTCACTTAATCAATCTAACTAATCTAAAATTTATCCAAGCAACCTTGGTTTATCTTTCACATCTTTCTTTTATGGTTCATGCTCTTTAATTTCAGCAACAATTTCATTGCAAGTTATTTTTAAATGCAATGTTATTGAGCATTTTGTATGGTTAAACTAGTGAGTTAGAAGTTGTGCATCTTTTCGCCGTGGAGGCTTCTTTTTATACTTTATCTCCTTCCTCTTTGAGTTGCGCACTTTTAGCCTGTGGAGGCTCTCTCTCTTGGTATCTTTTATCTATCTTGAAGTTGTCCATTGGAACCATTGAGCAACCCCTTGAATTTGCGCACCTCTTGGGGCACTTCATTGTTTGGGTTTGTTGAGTTGTTGTGTTGTGGATGCTGTCTTGAGTTATCTTTCTCCCTTCCTTGCACATTCAAATCAAGTTAGTTTAATTGTTGCTTTGCTAAAGGTTAGATCTAGTAAGTGCTTCCTTGCTTATTTCATTTGTCAATAGTTGCGTATTGTTGTATCATCTATTAATTCTTTGCATTCTTATTTTTGTTGATAGTTGCTTGTATCTAGTTCAATTGTTAAGTTTTGTAAAGCAATTCTTTTGTATCTATTTGTAAAGTTTTCTAAAGTCGCTCTTCTCTTGTTGTAACTTTAGTTGACCCCTTTTCGCAAATTAGGCATTAGTCTTAGTTGTCTTAGGGAAAGGCTTGACTTTGCATTGAAAGATCTGCACTTGCATTGTTTGCCTCTCATATAGGCTAGATTCCCCTAAACCTTTAACTAATTAAAATTAACTCCTAGAATTAATCTTTTAACTCACATAGTAACTAGGGTCTACCTCCCTTGGCTTCCCTAGGAGTAAGCCTAGACGGAAGAAGTTCAAGTTGAGGTGATAGTGGGCTTGAAATTAGGCATTGTGCCTCCAAGGACACACTAAGTTAATTGGAATTAGTCCACATTAGCAAGTGTGTATAAGAACGACAACAACACCAACCCATCAATATGATGCTGCAAAGCTTCCTGATTGGTGGCAAACTGTCCCAATAACCTGTATACTAGCAATCTCAAGTTAACTGGAAAAATAACATCCAAACCATAAACTAGTTCAAAAGGGCTCTCACCAATAACACGCTTCTTTGTAATTTGGTTAGCCCACAATGCATAGTTGAGACAACTGTCCCATGCTCGCTTGTTGTCTCCAATTGTCTTCCTGATTATTCTATTAAGGTTTCTTGCTGCTTGACTCAACCTATCCATTCCCTTGTGGATAATACTTGGCCGAATGAGCCATCGTGATGCTGTACTGGGAACAGAAGGAAAGTAACTCTAGAGATCTGAAAACACCAGCATTATTAGTTGTAATCATCTGTGGGACCCTGAACCTGGTGAGGATATTATCCTCCAAAAATCTGATAATAACAACACTAGAGGATGTCTTCAATGGAACTGCTTCCACCCATCTGGTGAAATAATCCGTGGCTACCAAAATCCAAGTGTGCCCAACACTGGAACTTTGTGAAAACTATCCAATAAAATCTAGACCTCACTGTTGGAAAGGGGCCTTGAGCCAATATTATCATTAACAAAAGGACAAAAAGATAGCTCAACTGTATATGTAATGTATGGATTTGACGCCCATGGTTGGAAATGTTGAGATATAGGTACCAAGGAAAGTGGTCCCTTTGTGTTTGTGAGTCTCTAAACACAAAGGGGGAGAGTATTACCCTCGTGCTATTACTTTATGTTCTAATTTCACTTTGACGTTATTCACGAAAGTCAAAGTGAAATTGGTCACTTAAGTCATAAAGTGACATTTAATTCACTTAAGTGTGAATTAATGAACATAAAGCAAACTGTGGAAACTTAAGTGGGTTTATCAGATCTAATCTCATCCACTCATCTTGGAGGAAGGCTTAGAGTGAATCTGAGCCTTTGGTTTCTATGTTAGCCTTAAAGATTAGGCTAAAGGAGGCTAAGGGGGGTAAAGTGAGATTCATTGTCACTTGAGAGAGTTGAGTGAAGAGAGTAGAGGAAGTGAGAGTTTGGAGAAGGCAAAGGGGCGCACTAGTGAAGGAGGGCGCAAGCTACCTTGAGGAAGCATTCATGGAGGTTATGTGCATGAGCTAGAGGAGGGGCGCACCTTGTGTATGAGGGGGCACAAGTCTAGTAGGCAAAGACTCTTGAGGGCGCACAAGCCAGAGGAGGAGCGCTTCCAAAGGAGGGAGGGACATTGGCTTGTGAGAGGGAGCTTTACTAGAGGTTGGCGCATTTGCTAGAGAGTTGGTGCTTTTGCTAGAGGAGGGGCACACTTGAAGTCCACACCAAGGCAAGGAGAGAAGGCGCACTTGTGAAGAGGGCATAAGGTTCAAGGTAAAGGCAAAGGCAAAGGCAAAGCAAAGGAAAGAGGCATAGCAAAGAGAGGAGGGCACACCAAGGCAAAGGGCGCCTTATTTGAAAGGCTAGCAGGCACAAGTTTTGAGGAACTCCATTGCAAGCTTGAGAAGAAGCTTGGATTGTATCAGGTTCCTTGTGTATTTACTTGTTGTGGCATTTGCTTTGAGATCTCCAATATATATATCTCTTTCTTATTGGTTTTCCCCATGGGGGTTTTTCCAGGGTCATGTTGACCAAAAACACTTGTGTACATTTGTCATGGTTTGCTTAGTATTTTCAGCTCGTAGTTGTTGAATATTCTAGAGGTGTGTTTGATGTTTAATACATATTAAAGAAGGCTAACTTGGACAGCAAAACCTTCCATAATTAAACCTTATAACATGTGGCATTAAAGAGTATCAAACCAAAACTTGTGGGCAGATTTTAGAGTGGTAAAGTTCAGATCTGGTGCGCCATTTTGGACAGCAAGAAAACTGTCCTAAAGCAGTGAGAAAAATAGTTTGAAAGTACCTAGACTTAGTGCCCAACAAGAGGTCACAAGACAGGCCTATTGGGCAGCCTATAGGGCCTCAAATTTCTTCATGGTATCAGAGCCTAAGGGCAAAGAGGTGGTTGATTTTTGGAGCAAACAGCTGGCAGATTTTTCGCTTGTGTGGAAGTTGTTGATGTTCTGGTAGCTGCCAGAGGTATTAACCTCTAGTATAACCTTTATACTTAGAGAAGAATATTCTGGAAGCAAGAGAACCATTAAACAGATGTGGAATTACCCTAGAAGAGAAGTCGGCCCAAGGAGAATAATAATAAAGACATAGAAAACCCCAGAAAGAGAAGTTGACCTTGCTAGAAAAAGTCGAAGTAAATTATATTTGCTAGAAATGATAGGTCGGCTCTGTGGGAAAAGTTTACCAGCAGAATAAGTATAAATAGGGTGGTGCCTAGCTCATTTGGACTCACTCAACTAGTGTGCAAGTCTAAGGAGCCGCAACTGCAGCAGAAGGAGGCGCAAGTTTGGAGAGAGTAGTGTAGCAATTGTCGTGGAGCATTCTCAGTCTTTCTAGTATCTCTCTTGTGCACTTCTCTTGGTAAAGATACACTTCCTTTAGTAGAGGTATGTTCTCTTGGTATTGTGCTGTTGTTGTAGTAGTGGTGTTTTTGGTTAGGGTTTATCTATTGGTTCTTGTGTGGACTTGCCGAAATCATTCTATTTAAGAGAACGTTATTGTGCTCAGGGGTGGCATATGTGAATGCCTATGGTTGGGTGACAATGATGTGACATTGTCTATGGTTAAATGAGCATACCAAAATTTAACATGGTTTCGGAGCGGGTTTCCTTCGTAACAGTGTAACCGCTCGAAGGAAGATCCTCAATTTCTCGAATTGGCAAGCTCGTTGAGCACTTACTGAATCCACTAAGAAGGTGCCTAAGGAGGTTGCATTTTTTCCTGGATCAGATCTACAATCTTCTGAAGTTGAAGAGCCAGAGGGAGATAAGGTAGCGCCAGTTGCAGCACTGTAATGTTCCCAAGCCAATATGCCAGGAACATCATGGTTTTGGGTGTCTTTTTAAACTTTTTCTAGTTGTGGTATTTCGTCAAACACTTTGCTGATTTACTTGTTTGTATGTGTTTACTTGCAGGTTGACCTCTTGATTTCGGCCTTAGGATTATATTGATGTTTTAGATGTGTGTTTGCAGCAATAGATAAGAATATAAGCAATGGAACATACCTCAACCATATGCA
The DNA here is from genome assembly GCA_000966675.3 of Picea glauca. NCBI lineage: Eukaryota > Viridiplantae > Streptophyta > Pinopsida > Pinales > Pinaceae > Picea > Picea glauca. The sequence continues at coordinate 13,449 of JZKD02S1950110.1, forward strand.
AGAGCAACAATATGATAGACAACCCAAAACGATTCAAATCTGATCTTTATTTCATAACAATAAGCAAGAACCTGATACAATGAAGATGCCAATTTGGAATACTCAACAGATGATCCAATAACAAATAAGAGCTACTACAAAACGCTCCAAGAAGATATTATAAGCCTCCAAAGGTTGAATACACCATGAATACCGATATAAGGAAGATCTTGGCCATATGAAGTGTCAACCCCCAAGCTGGAAGATGCCACGCTCTACTGGAACCCTGGCTGGAAGATGCCACGCTCTACTGGAACCCTGAAGCTCCTCAATAATTCCGGCCTGCTGCCAAAGATGTCTAATCACTCCAATAAATATGCCAAACAATAGACTGGGTAAAGGCAAGAACAACCCAGGTGCTCAAAACTCCAAGATCCCTCTCAAAGTCATGGATCTGGCCTCCCTCCAAGAAATGGTGCACCCCCTTGGATGCTTGAAAATTGAAACCCTAGATAATTCGACTTTCCTCCTAGAGGCCTCCAAATGGTCCACAAACCCACTAGAATGATAGATCGGGGCTTGGTTACCTCCCTGGTGAAGTCCCAAGCGAAATGATGAAGATCTGGTCTACCAAATGGCTGAAATCACTTTCTGAAGTGTGCTCCTCTCCTCCAATTCGTCCCATGCATCCAAATAATCAAATGATCCATAAAAATCCATTGGAATGCACTAGATCTAATGGCCACGACCCTACAATGAAAACCCAGGTGATAGAATCTCCAGAAGCCTTGCCAATAACCTGGAACGAACTCCTCTCAAGGGATGGTGCGCCCCCTTGCTGGAAACCCCCAATGGTGCGCCCTCTTCTTCCTGTGCCTGTGGCTGGTGTAGAACCCTCTTGCACTGAGTAGATCTGAACTAGAATGGTGTGGGAGAGTATTGCATCTCCGAGACCAAGCCTGGGACAAGCTAGGTGGAATCTTTCACCACTGAATCATCCTCTAGGGTTTGTTAAGTCAAAACCCTCAAAACCCCCAAGGTATGGGCTCTGTAGCTAGAAGCTAGATATCAAAATGATAAAAAAACATAAATGAATGAATAGAGGCCCTTGCCTCTTATTTATACTTCCTGCATCCCCTTGTCTCTCCAAAGTGACTTTTCTTTTTTAATTATTAATTAATTAATTAAATCACTTTAATTAATTAATTAACCTTTTTACCTTTGAAAAGCACCTTATCTCTCTTAGTGGCTTCAATGGCCACTGAAAGTCACTTCTCATCATCCTATCCTGTAGTCCTGTTCCTCCCGATTCCAGTGAGCTATTAGACTGAGAGGTTCCTCCAAGTATTGTGGCCAAAATGACCTCTTTAGTGAATTTAATTAACTTATAGCTCAAAATACTCAAAATCATGGAAATCGTCAGAATGCAACGGAACCAAAGCCAACCTGTGCGGAATGGATCATAATGATGAAATGGGATGAGCGATGCAAGACGGACACCAAAATACCTCTCAATCATCTCTGTACTCGCTATAACCTCCATCTGGCTACTCTGGTCATCATAACCCTCTATAATGTAGTGATGTCCCAAAGTGGGGACATTACAAGCATCGCTTACAGTGCTAGTTGCAACACCAGTTGCAGTGTCAATTGCAACACCAGTTGCAGTTCTTCTGGTCCAGTGAAGTTTCTGGTAACTCGCTGGGCAACTCGTTGAAAGGATGCTGAAATTATTCTTGCCCTAGATCAACTTGCTAGCCATTCTTCCGACAGTTAGGGTTTCTTGTTTTCCAGCAGCAGCAACAAACCCTAACCCAAATTCGTTGGGCACTTTCAGTAAAGTGTTGGGCCTAATTTTTTGTTGTCTTAGTGCGCCCTACCCTAGCGCATCTCCAACTATCTTGAGATTGCAAGTTGGAGCACTTTGAAGTTTTTGGATTCATTGTTGCTTGCTGTTGCTGCCGGATGGTGTCGCTACCTGCCGGTGCTGTCGGAGGTATGTACTTGTATATGTTTAGATTATATCACTATCTTGAGGGTGTTTGCAGGAGAAGGGATCTTTTGTCCACGCAACAATCGAAGATCCAGATCTCAGATCCAACAGTTCAAAGGAACAACACACTCCAGGTTTGATTGTTTTGATACGCCTCTAGCTGTTATGGTATTATTGCGATCTTATGAACATCTAGTTGTATTTTGATTTATTGAAGTTATTATTATCATACTAACCTCTGGTCAAAGTTAAAGTTATACGGTGACTTTAGTCAAAGTATTAGATTGATTAAGGTTGAGATTTTAGAGTTTATTTGCATTATATTCCCCAACTCAGATTTCTGTCAAGAAAGCATATTGTCTTAGTACAGGGGACAGGTTGGAGAGATACTTGTTATCTTTAATGAAGGAGTCTCGGAAGAAAAGAAACAACACTCATTCTTGGAGATAATACTCCAGGTTTGATTGATTAAATTGATAAGTTTTCAACTTGCACATATCAAGTTTAATAATTTCTACCTTACAAGTAAACACTATAATTGTGACAACAATCCTTGAAAGGTTCTATTACTGCTAGATACAATGAATACTTGGTAGCATGTGAGTACTATTGATATAAATACTTATTGTACTTGTTTGCAAGATGAACTAACATCTCCTCTAGGAGATACTTCTTGTTTTGCTTCCAGGCAGGTCACCTTGGTAATGCTATGATTATTACCATGAAATTGTCTTTTCTTCTTGTTAACATAGATACGTTCTTATAAAAATGCTATTATATTGGAAATACTTTTGCTCTTGTTGCTCTTGTCTCGAGCAGGTTATCTTGTAAATTCCATGGAGGTTACCATGGAGGAATGATTGGTCACAACACTAGAAGAGTGTTGTTCCTATTTCTTATTATTGCATTTTTATTTTGGCTCTTGTTCCAGGCAGGTCACAAGTGATAGCTTTGAGAAGGAGCTATTACGATGATTGTTCTCGTTATTGTTTTTATTATTATTATAAGAGTATTATTCTTGTCTATTGCTTTCCTTTGTTGTTGGTCTTGTTCCGGGCAGGTCATAGGGGAGCTATAGTGACGGTTGTAGGAGGAAACATATTAGATGGTCTCTTGTTTGAGACATGGAGTAGACTATCTAGATAAGAATTTGTATACATGACCGTATACATCCATGCACCGAAGAAAAAGAGGACGAAGTTAAAACCTTCTGGCAAGAAGGGTACTTTTGCGAGATACATAGTATCTCATATGGAGGTTGATTGTAAGGAGCATAAGTCTCAAAAAATGACCGAACAGATCCCTCTAGTTCACTCTTGAGATCATTAAAAAGAGTTAGTAAAGGCCTACCCAAAATCGTTGCAGTAACTAAGAAGAGACCAGCATGGTCCCGTGACACTTTGCAGGATACAAAGATATATAGCATTGATGAGCCATATCATGAGGAGCAGAGGGCTCCACCAGTGGTGAGGTAGGCGGCTACACCAAGTACCAACTTAGAAGGAGCTAGAGTTCAGAGGGAGTCAACCATCACGATCTAGTAGGGAGGAGCAGCCTCCCCTGGACCATTCATAGGAGATTAGACTTTAGAGGAGATCATCACATACAGAGGGAGCAAATGGTTCCAAAGATTATATAGACTTAGAGGGAGTCAAGCTTTAGAGGGAGCATGGAGACTCAGAGTGAGCTAGATCTCAGACATAGTCAGTGGCTTAGAGACTTTCATTTAGCACGTATTGCTCCTGATCTTTTGATGGGAGCGAGAGACGACTTCCAGGACTGAAAGACAGGTGCCATGAGTTGAGGAGGCTAGATCAAAGCTTCAAAGGCTTTGAGGAGATATGAGACCTCTTGGGAAGATTCCCTTCTTTCAGTAACAGAAGAGGAAGCCACTCAGAAGAATTGGGATATGGATTTTTGCCTTGAGACCAGAAGGGAAGTCAGTGGTGACTTCGAAATTGATCTACAAGATCAAACATGCTGCTGATGGCAGCATAGAGATGTACAAACCCTGATTTGTGGCCAGAGGATTCTCCCAACAAGAGGGAGAAGAACATGATGAGACACTTGCTCCAGTAGCTAGAAGAAGTGTACATAGAGCAACCACAAGATACATGAGGAGTCTCATGTCTGTAGATTGAAGAAGGCTTTGGATGAGCCTAAGCAAGCACCCAGGGCATGATATGGCAGATCAAACAGTTTCCTGACGAGCTTGGGCTTTACCAAGAGTAAAGCAGATTCCAACCTTTACTACAAGGTTGTGGACCAATGATATTAATACTATATGTGGATGACCTGTTTGTAACAGGGAAGGAGAAGCTCATCGCTGAGTGCAAGAGAAAGCTTGCATCAGAGCTCGAGATGAAAAACCTGGGTATGATGCATTATTTCTTGGGTCTAGAGGTGTGGCAGAAACCAGATAAGATTTTCCTATGCCAAGGAAAATATTCTTTAGAGATTCTGAAGAAATTTAGAATGATGGATTATAAAGCCATGATGACGAATCTGAAGTGATTGAGTGATACTTCTTCAGAGATAATGGATGTCACCATGTACAGGAAAATGATTGGTTCGTTGATGTATTTGATGAACACTAGACCCGATGTATGCTTTGTGGTGAACACCTTGAGTCAATATACGGTTGAACCAATATGTGTTCACTTGGTTGTGACAAAGCATGTGTTGAAGTACTTGGAAGGTACAATTGACTATGGAGTCAGATATGTTTCAGATCGTGAGATAAGCTTGCAAGGCTATATTGATTTAGATTGGGTCGATAGTGTCGCAGACTGAAAGAGTACATCTGGATGTTGCTTAAGTTTGGGATCAACTATGATTTCATGGTTCAATAGGAAGCAGATTAGTGTGGCGCTCAGTACAGCTGAGGCAGAGTATATAGCAGTGTGTTCTACTAACATCGAAGCAGTGTGGTTTCAGTAGTTTCTTGCAGGATTGTTTGATCTTGAGTAAGAGGTGACTTGTATTTGGTGCGACAACCAGAGTTGTGTACTTCAGGGACAAGCTTGGCATGGTCCAGAAGGACGTCCCTCGTAAGAGGGAGTGATGAGTCACATATGCGAATCTTGGGGCAATAGCTTACAGAGTGTGGCAGTAGTGAGTGGTCATTTACAGGCACGTTAATGACTGTGGCACCAGTCAACATGACCTTGCACAAGGTCAGCAGATGCCGAGCCTTTGGGGTTGGCGAGTTTCCCAGTGTTTCAATCTAGAGGCACACTTGTGTGGTTGGAGGTGTTTCCTAGCCTTGGGCTAGATGAGTAGTGTGTGCGCGCTACATTTCCTAATCCTTGTGATTAGATGTTTGGTCACTGTGGACCGGTTGCCTGGTGTGCCAACTAGAGGTTACTAGTTCTGTATGAACTAGATGCCAGATTCTGTGTGAGCTGGTGAGTTGCAGTTGCCCAGACTCTTTTTGGATTGGGTAGTAGCGCAGTTTTGTGTAAACTAGCTCAATTGCATATTCAAGATTTTGTGTAAGCTGGATGGTTACCTAGTTCTCTGTGAGCTAGATGAAAGCCCTATAATGACATAAGGTCTGAAAGGACGATGAGGCCGTGCCCACTAGAGAGATGCTACATGTGTTGATGAGGCCCTAGATGCATGACTATGACATGACCATTAGATAGTCCGTGTGTGTGACTATGACAGAGCCTGTGTGGCTATACTTGTGACATGATTTGTTTGATCGTGAGATAGCCTGTGTGGCTATGGTGATGCTACCTGTAGACTGGTCTAGAAGACCATGTAAGTCTTTCCCATGCCATGTGAGATGGATGGATGTGATTGAGACCATTACATGAAGAACATCTTAGTTAATACCTCCCTAGCTAAGAGGGAGTGTTGATGTTTTGGTAGCTGCAGGAGGTATTAACCTCTAGTATAACCTTTATACTTAGAGTAGAATATTCTAGAAGCAAGAGAAGCATTAAACAGATGTGGAATTACCTTAGAAGAGAAGTCGACCCAAGGAGAATAATAATAAAGAAATAAGAAACCCCAAAAAGAGAAGTCGGCCTTGCCAGAAAAAGTCAAAGTAAATTATATTTGTCAGAAAAGACAAGTCGACCCTGTGGGAAAAGTTCACTGGTAGAATAAGTATAAATAAGGTGGCGCCTAGCTCATTTTGGACTCACTCAGTTAGTGCACAATTCTAAGGAGCTGCAGTTGCAGCAGAAGGATGCACAAGTCTGGAGAGAGTAGTGCAACAGTTGTCGTGGAGTATTCTCAGTCTTTATGGTATCTCTCTTGTGCGCTTCTCTTGGTAAAGGTACGCTTCCTTTAGTAGAGGTACGTTCTCTTGGTATTGTGCTGCTGCTGCAGCAATGGCGTTTCTAGTGAGGGTTTATCTATTGGTTCTAGTGTGGACTTTCTAGAATCATTCTATCTAAGAAAAGGTTATTGTGCTCCGGGGTGGCACATGTGAATGCCTATGGTTGGGTGACAATGATGTGAAATTGTCTATCGTTAAACGAGCATACCAAAATTTTAACAAAAGCTTCATTTTCAAACTTGAGTTTTGTGAGTTGGAGGCTTTGTTGTGTCTTTCAGTGTTGCTCAACTTTACTTGGTTAGACTGTATCAGTTTTAGCATCAGATGGCAACCATGTTGGTGGCAGGTTTGAGGGTGGAGGATAGGCTTGAAGGGGTTGGGAATTGGTCCCCGTGGGAAGACATGATTGTCTTGATTCTAGAGGAGGGAGAGTTATGGGATATTGTGGAGAATCTCGTTGTACCTCCCATAGATGCAGTATTCATGGCCGAGTTCCGTAAAAGGAACTTCAGATCCAAGAGGACTATCCTTAATGTGGTCAAGGACCATGTCGTTCCTCATGTGTTTGGTAAGGACTTCACATTTCAAATGTGGCAGTCTTTGTGTGGTTTGTACTAGATCCCTAACCAGAACTGAAAGATAGTGCTTCAGGAGAAGCCAAGAGGCACCAAGATGACGAAGACAACTACAATGATCTCATTCCTTACGAGATTTCATCAGATTCATGATGAGTTGGTAGCAGTTGGAGAGATAGTAGATCCCTCAGAGTTGGTAAGGATAACCTTAAACGACTTCTCCAAACCTTGGGAGAGTTTTGTACGAGGCATCGTGGCTAGAGAGCATATGCCCAGTTGGGAGAGGCTCTGGGATGACTTTGTGTAGGAGGAGCTTAGAGTTGGCTCCAGATATTCTAGTCAGTAGTGGGGTGGGGATGGTGATGAGGGTGATCTTGCTCTTTTGGCAAAGGGAAAGAAGAAGACCAGGCAATGGCCCAAGGATGGGGCCAAGCAGCAACAACCGAGACAGGGTGAGCAATGGAGGGATATGAACAAAGTGAGATGCTTTGCTTGTAACCAGTTGGGGCACTATGCTGGACAGTGTCCCAACAAGAAAAAGAAGACGACGTTGGGTGGCACTGCAGTGACAACAAAGAAGGAGGAGTTTACCGTTCAGTTTGATAGGGAGTGCTCCTTGATAGTTTGTTGTTTGACAGTTGAGACGCCATTCAACGTCTGGTATACTGACAGTGGAGCTTCGAGTCACATGTTAGGTGTGAGAGATAACTTCATTGATCTCAAAGATCTAGAGATCAGGTTGGGGATAGTGCTTGGAGACGACACCATTGTCAGGGCGGCCAGACGTGGCACAATATCATTTCAGAGGGAGTGTATGTCACCCTTGGTGTTCAGGGATGTATTGTATGTCTTGGGGTTGATGAAGAATCTTATTTCAGTTTCCTCCAACCAGGATAAGGGGCTTGAGGTGTCCTTTAGAGGGACAAAGGTCCTCATTCACCCTAAGGGGGTCCAGTGTCACTTCTCGCAGAGTGATTGGGATGAGAGAAGGGAACCTGTACAAATTGCTTTTCCAGCCTGTTATCGTGCAATTTGTACTTTGAAAGATAGGAAAGGTAAAAAGGGGACAAATTGACGTAACAAGAGACTATCCTATCACTGTCACCTCAACAGGATGTCTCTTTCTATTTAGGGTGGTAGGCCCAGGGGGGACGTCCCCGGTGACCTGGGGTTTTGAGAAGGCAAAAGGATTTAGGCCAAGTAAAGGTTTCCCTCTCACAAGTCACCACTGATCAGAAAGTTCGGCTAAACAACCAATAAAGATAATAATAACCATAAATGTACCTGCCCAAAACAAAGCAACATAAAACTATATTTGCAAGATCACTGCAATCAATGATGTATAGTAGCAATAATCACAATACGTTACTTCACAATAAATGCTTTAAAGAAGCTTCAAAATGAACAAAAATGATTTATCATCAATGTCATAATACCAACATTCATTAAAAGCAAAGACTACCATGCATTAGCCAATCTTTCAATTGCTTGAAGAAAAATTAATTGCTGGAAAGTATGGCTATAACTCAAATGGATAATAGCAGCAATAGGGTTAGCAAGTCAATCAAAGCACTGAAGCAAGAAATCTTAGTTCAGTGCATTCATAGGGCAAATGGAGTCAAAAGATAGCAGCAAGAATTGAAGGAACAAGATGATAATAGTAGGGCCAAAGACAAGAGGAACTTAATGGATGAAGTGTTGGTAAGCCAAGGCTTCAATCGTCAAACCCTAGGGGGAAAACAACTACTAAGGTGTAGGTAACCCTAGGCCTTAGCACGTTTTCCTCCTTCTTTAGCTCAATAACAAAGTAAAATCGGCTAAGAAGAAGAACAAATGGTAGGGTGTTGCAATGGCAAGGCCCTAGCAATGTCTTCAACAGGTAAAATGACTCCTTGGCATAATCTAGTAGGTAAATAGCAATTAAATCAAGGACAACAACATGTGCTTATTCCCTAGGGTTTATTTGAGGAATTTCATTAACAAAATGTAAGTAAAACACTATAACCATTCAAGTAAGGGAAGGATTGCAAAAACTTACTTACATTCACGAAGTATTTATCAAGCCAAACACTAGTTGTAAACCATCCACCAAGAAAAATGCCAAAGATAACCAAAATAAGCCTCCTTCAACAAGTGTGCACTAGCAATTTCAGCCAAAAACCCGAAGAAGGGCACAAATTTCAGACCTCACACAAGTGTGAGTGAAAGATGATGAGAAAATGAGAGATTAAACCCTCAATTTATACCATACCAATGACCTTAATTTAATTTTAGGTAGCAAAAGGCCGACAAGGCCAAATCTAAACAAAAATATTGTTTTACATTAAAATGTCATAATTAAAACCCTAAATCAAGCAAAATGACGACGTCATGCGATTTGAGGGTGACATTAGGCCCTTTTAGGGCAACGTTGGCCTCCTAGAGAAAAACGTTAGGCCTCCTTGGGCCTCAGTAACCTGCCACATGTGCCATTTGGCACATAACTGCCTCCCAAAACCTCCACAAGTACTGGATGACGTCATGGGTGTCCTAGGTAACATCATGGGCCTTCCAAGGCCAACGTCCTGGTGGAAAAGGCACAACCCCCTTGGGTAAGGCTCTGCCAAGCTGCCTCTGGTGGAACGTCCTTCTATTCTCCAGTGCAAACCCTCTGATTTGTCTCTGCCCCCTGCCGAGGTCTCAACATCCATCTGGTGGGATTTCAACCCCATGGAGGTCCGAACTAATCGTCTCCCCATGTGTACCTGTTCATCTGGGTACCTTCCATTAGGTATGGTCCTGAAACATCAACAAATACACCCTCCATGGGCTCATAAGTCTCAGGGATCATAGGAATGTCAATCACATCTAATCATCAATTTTAATAAACATGTGCATAAAACCCCCTTTACCTGGACAAGTGCTCAAAGACATTATACTAATCTACAAGCCAAGTTTGGAAGAAATGCTAGGACGTCTTATTGGGCCAATGCTCATTAGATGTGGGGTGTTTCTGGGAGAGATCAAATCCAAGCCATGTGATTGGATGAAGTGGATAAGGGATGTCTGGGCAAGGGGTGCAGTGATAGAAAGGAAATGCATGGCTTACATGTGGGTGCCTCTGTAGAGGGTGTGCTGCACCTGTCATGGATGCGAATGTTCCAAGCCCATTCATGCCTTTTGTCTTTATTCTATTGCTTTTTCTTCAAGAAGCTAGCTAGGGGACACTGCCCTGGCGTGGTGACCAGTGGTGGCAATGTTACCCATAAGCATTTCACGGAAATGAGAAGGCTGGCTTGTGATGAGACCCCCTTTCTCTTGGCTATGACACCAAGAGCCACTACCCTGACATGGTGACCAGTTGTTGGTAGTTTCATACCGCTACATGCCCATGGACCAAATAGGCCGACTCGTGATGAGACCCCCTATCCTCTAACTAGGTCTTGTTTTATTATTTTATGGGTCCCTCTATTTCTTGCTGAGAACCTTTTTACTGCCTTCTCAGGGATCCCTGGGCGAAGCATCTCAAGGTTTCATTCTTTGGCTTCTATCTTTTTCCAACTACTTTTACCCTTTGGTCCTTTAGCCCCTTCTTCCCACAAGGTAATGTACAACCCTTAAATATTTGGCCAATCCAATGCCCAGACCAGTGTAATGAGATGGATGAGCCGGGGAAAGATGGAAAGTGGTAAGTCTGGTGGGAGCGGGCGATGGATTCTCATAAATCCCCCAGTGGCAACTCAAAACCTATGGGCACAAGCTTACTAGGGCATCCTGCCATTCCCCCTAGATATGGTCAAGTGGATAGGTATAAGATCCAAGCACCTGTTAGAAACAAAAAAGAATTGAATGCACATATTCAAAGGTTTTGAGGATCAGAGTGACACATACCATGATACCTGGACTTATTACCTCATGGAGCAAGATCCACTTCTACTACAGGACCAGGTCGAGGTGATGGATGTTGCCGCTGCTAACAAAGTGGAGGCACTAAAGAATGAAAAGATGGGCCCTCCAGGGCCATGCTCAAGTCGATCTGGCTCTCGGTACTCCATGTCTAGGACCTATGGGCCTCGAGACAAAATCTCCTTAGTTATCCCTAAACTGGGGGATAACATCTGTCTCCAAATTGGGGACATGTGCTCACCGTAGAGCGCATGAGAACCTCAACATCTCTTGGCATAACCTGTAACCTGCTTGATCTCAACATAAAGATATAGCAGTCATTTGGGGTGGTGATATCACCCCCATCTCACATATCAATAAAAACGAAAACAAACATATATACAAGTGTGAATACAAACTATTCTAGCATGCAATGCAAATGGTATATACAATGAATGCAAATGCCTAGTTACCTGTACTTATATGTTGGCTGGATGTTAGGTGTAGTCAAACGACCAGTGAAACCATCCTAGCAATGTCTCACAATACCTGTCTTTGTGCTTCATCATAAACCAAAACAGTGATAAGTTGTGCACAAAAATAACATGGGTTAGAGAATGTATTGTATCGTTGGGAATCATAAAATCTAACTCATGGAGGCAGGTGGGAGGGATAAAATCATGCCAAGTCATTTTCTGAGGAAAGTGCTCAATCCACTTCAGGAAGGGATCATGAAAAGTCAAAGGTTCAGAAAACTGACTCAAAAGGTCTGAAAGCTGGCTACCTAGGACGTGCTTATAATTTGAAGCCTGGGAAAGGATTGGCAAGGATCTAGAAGATGACTGACAAACTTTTAAGGGAAGGTTGAAAGGTTGAGATGACAGACTTTTTCTTGAGGTATTCAACCTACCCTTAAACTCTAGGGTTTGCCTTAGAGGAAACTCAATACAAAAGACATACTCAACAACTACACCTTTAGAGACACAACAAAGTAAAGTAATCGAAGGCGGTTGGAGAAAGTTGTCACAAGGATCCTTCTCTGGGCGAATGATGTCCTTATTCCTATCAAGATCTGAGCACAAAGGTGGTTTATAATTTTCTTCATGGAATAAATCCAAGTGCTCAGAGGAGTATTCATCAAAATCCTCAAGGTATGACCGAAAAATATCAGGAAAATATGGGACTAGGTCAACCTTGGGTGTTTGGAAAGTATCGGTAATTATATCATCTCCTTGTTGCCATTGGTCAAAGTCAAGAGTAACCTGTTGTTATAACTGTAAAGGCAACACTTGGAAATGATTCTCAATGTCGTAAATGGGGTCCATATCATAACCAACTACATCCCACTTACTTCATCCAACATGTATGAACTCATCAATATCAACTATATCACTATATGTATCATAACATGAAGTATTCAAGACATTCAAGGGCTCATCCATCTCCTCCTCATTTCCCAAATCATAAAGTAGAGAATCATCAAAATTTTGGAGAGGAGGGTAACTTACTGTGTTCATTTCTTCTGGTGCAGGCGCTTTGAGGACTTAGGTGTCTTCAACATGCATCACTGTTTCATCCTCATCAGTTGCTCCTTCATCTTCAACTGTACAACATGGAAGATCTACTTCGTTCGAGGATTCCATTTCTCCTTCAATCTTTGAATCATGGAACATGGTATTATCAAAACACTGAAAAGGAAAGAAACTAACCTCATTCTCTTCTTCTTGTGCAGGGGGAAAAGGCTCATGGATGGCTTCATCAGGAGGAGGGCATGTGGATACTAATCTACAAGCCAAGTGCTCAAAGACATTATATTAAACTACAAGCCAAGTTTGGAGGAAACACTAGGACGTCCTATTGGGCCAATGCTCACTGGATGTGGGGTGCAGTGGATAAGGGATTTCTAGGCAAGGGGTGCAGTGATAGCAGGGAAATGCATGACTTACCTGTGGGTACATTTGTAGAGGGTGAGCTGCACTTGTCATGGATGCGAATGTTCCAAGCCCATTCATGCCTTTTGTCTTTATTCTATTGCTTTTTCTTCAAGAAGCTAGCTAGGAACATTACCCTGGCGTGGTGACCAGTGGTGGCAATGTTACCCACAAGCATTTCACGGAAATAAGAAGGCTGGCTCGTGATGAGACCCCCTTTCTCTTGGCTATGCCACTAAGAGCCACTACCTTAGCATGGTGACCAGCTGTTGGTAGTGTCATATCGCTACATTCCCATGGACCTAATAGGCTAGCTCGTGATGAGAACCCCTTGTTGAAATAATGTAATTGCGAAGAGCATTCTTATTGTTATTTTATTATTAGGATTAATCCCCATTGTGGATTAATCATGTCGGTAAATGTATAAGGACCAAATCCCCTTTTGCGGATTGGTCATCGGACAATTATAAAGGGCAGAATAAGAAGTCGTCCCCAACAGTTATTATTGAAACCCAGAATTAATTTAAAGGTGGGTTTACCCACCCAGAGTGAGAGGTCGGCCCTGCTAGTGAAACCCTCTCACACGTGCCAGTCTTGTATATATAGGAGGCTAGCGCCTCACTTCTAACATACACTCACTTGCTCATTCTCTTATGAGGCAAGTTGCAATTACCAGTTGGAGAGAGGAGAAGAAGAGTGGCGCATCTCTTGGAGAGGACTATCTGTATTGGTTTGAGTTATCTCTTGAACATTGTATAAGCTATTGATGATAAGGAAGTTTTTGCTGGGTTTTCTTCCTCTAGAGGGTTTCCCAGGATAAATGCTGTGTCTCTTGTGAATGTGTATTTCTCAGTGATCTTGTTCTTATGATGCTCTCATCTATTGAAATGCAAAGAAATATAATAATGGCATAAAACTTAACATGGTATCAGAGCCAACCTGAAGGAAGCATATTTCGCAAGAGGAAAAACGTCACTGTTACCATACCCAAAAATTAGGGTTTTGCAAAAGTAAATCTTTTCAGCTCCCTAACCACCTAGAAAGCTACACCCTCCCCTAAGGATCATTTTGGCACTTAGAGCGCACCTTTTTAGTGGGTAGATCTCCCGGAAAGTGAAACCCTAGTTTCACAAAGTACCAGAAAACCAGAAAACCAGAGTACCAAAAGTACCAGAAGTACCAGAGTACCAGAAGTACCAGAAAACCAGAAGCACCAGTCCAGAAATCCGCAGATCAAATTTGAGGGGGTAAAAGTTGGATTTTCGAAATTTCGATTGCACCAGCTAACTCGCCTCAGCTCAGCGCATCTATCCCCTGTATCAGAATTTCAAAATTCGAAGTTTGAAAAATTAGGGTTTCGTCATAAAACCCTAAGTTGTAGTCTTAGAACCAACTGCAGTTGCAGTACCAGTTGCAATTGCAGCCGTAAGACCAGTTGCAATCACCATTGAAGTTTTCTTAAGAGTTGGTAATGATTACTGCTGCTACAAGATGGAGCTACTATCTGCAAATGTCATCAGAGGTATGTACTCACATATGATTAATGGTTAAACCCTAAAGAGTATTTGCAGGAGAAGGGATCTCTTGCCATAGATCCAGAAGGATCTCAAGATCCAACA
>JZKD02S1950121.1:0-12700 GCA_000966675.3 Picea glauca
ACAAGTATGGTACTCTCTTGAGCCTAGAAGGGGGGAGTACAATGATGTAACTCTCATGCACCTTAAGGGGGGGAGTTCAAAATTCCAGTGATGATGGTTCATGAAACCACTTTTGATCTCTCCTTTCAACTGACAAAGAGGGGAATTGATAATGGAAATGAAGATGGTTGTCAGACAGAAAGTTTTGACAAAAACAAACATCAAGTATGCCAGATGGGCATGAAATTTTCCAAATGGGCAACTACGGTCTATAGATGACAGACTTTGGCAGAATCATGGTTCAATAAGATTAAGTTGAATCATACATAATTGGGATGTTTTATTTTTATTTTGAGAGCAATGATGTGAACATTTGGTTCACATAGATGGTCATTCGACCTAGCAGAGGACAAGAGGATCCTTCTGCATTGTAGCTTGGCATTTGATTGAGTTGTCAGGCATTTTCAGGTATGTGTCAGACTAGAAGCTGATTCACTTCTCTTGGTTCACTCTCATCAGATTGGATTTTACATTAAGTAAACAATTTTCATGCATCTTGGCTCACATGATTACATTATGAGATTTTCTAGAGATAGAAGGCTTTGACAGGATTATGGTTCAATGACTTGCAATTGAATCATACACATTATACATTGAGATGTTGTTGGACACCTAAAAGTGTCAAGATTGGTTAGTGGTTATCCAAAAACCATCAGATACATGGTATCAATTGGTCAGTGGTCATCCCAAACCACAGATTCAAAGAGCACTTCAGTGATACACTGATCGTAGAGTGGTGATACTACATGTTCACAAATTAGCAAAAGACATCTGATTCTTCTAGCTAAAATACTTGGAAAAATGATCAAATTGTCAAGCAATCAGGGAATGTTTAGATATTGTAGTTGTTCACTTCCATATCTTAGCTCTCTTCCAGTTCATTTCAGATGAACCATTCAGCATCCATATTGGCAGTTTTTCAGGCAGTTCTTCATTGAGGCTCAGCTCAGGAGTTTCAGTATGAAGACTTGGAATTGATACCAGTTTATGCTTTATTGTTGGTATTATCGATCGAACTTGTGATTGAGGGGGGATTGTTAGCCTATGGCTTACCTTTACCAATCACTAAATCGAAATTGTCACCTATATTTGTATTATTCATTTAGGATATTAGTAATATATCCTCAAGTGATGACTAATGAGTTATTTAAGATTGCCTAGCCTAGTCATCATGCATGATTTTAGGATCTAGAGAAAATCTCTCTATGAGGTGGCATCACCCATTGTACTATAAATATGTAACATTGGAGTGAATAATTGAGTGTTGGCTAGTGAGCCTTTTCCGCCATGTTGTTGTTCTTGCTTATGTTTTATCATGTGTGAGAAGTAATCTCAATCGTGGATCACTTTGGATATTAGATTTATATTATAACTCATTATTATGAAACCAAGACTCTCATGAAAGAGGAAGATAATTGTGTGAGCTACACTTGTGAGAGACTTTTGGTCAATTTCCAAGGTCGAGGATAGAAAAGAAGGATGTTTTCTAGTGTGATGAGTGTAGAAGAAAAAAAATACTTTTCCTTACATGAGAGTGAGGAGATCTCATTGGTTGGGTGAAGATATTTCGTCCAAGGGTTGACACAGAGGAGGTTGGATCACGAAGGATCGTGATTCAATATCTTGGATAGGTGGAGAAGGATTTCCATGTAGATATCAAAAATATCAAGGAGAAGAGAGAGTAGAGGTAGCCACATGTGCGTTTCAGCTGATAGAAGCCAAATGAATTCGTAGCACCATAGGGATTTTTTGTATAGTATTTTTCATACATGTAAAAGATTATTAGTGGAGAACATCATGTATGTATGTGGGTTTTCTGAAATAAAGGCACGTACACCTCGAGAAACATGTTTTTTAAGATATGTATGACAGAGAAGACGATTTGTATGTAGTTGTATTTCTCTTAGTGGGCCATTTCCCCTGTTATGAGAACCCTAATTTGACCTTAATAAAGCATCTTGGAACTAGGTTTTCCTATGGGGTTTTTGCAAGGATTTATACCCAAAACTATTGGTTTCTTATGTGTGAGAATTTTGGTTTCCTTGTTTATGTTTCCACTGCATGTTTAGTTGATTAATCATCTATACTTTTAGTAGATAAAGTGATTCTATTTTGAGCTAATTGTTGGGTGTTGGGTTGAAGTAGTAAAATCAACACTAGAGACAAAAAAATACTCGAATGATGTAACTTTTGAGGCTCACGGAATGTAGAAACAACTCATCCCTCACCTATGTGTTTGAAACTATGTGAATCTAGAAGCTTGGAGGGATCATCGTTGGTTGCACTATATTTGACCAGTGACAATCATCGCTTGTTGTCTCGTGTATGTCCTGTGATGACCCTAAAAGATTACCCAAATCCTAAGCTAGGGATATGTCTTGGATTTTATCTTCTGTTGGATTCTCGTTTTTCCCTATAGGGTGAAAATTAAGGCTATAACAATGAGGTGGGAATGTTCATACTTTAGAATAAGTTTTAGGACTTGGAGAGTCATAGAATGAACACAAATTTCAAAAGAATTTGGATATTGTAGGACTAGGGAAAAGTCACTAAAGAAGTAGAAAATGAAGCTCTTTCCAGTCCCTTACTTCTTGAAACACAAGACCACAAGGATGAGTAGGAAGGATTTGATAAATATAACATGAGATTTAATTTTCAGATAGTCGAGTGATGAAGCACATTTAGACGAAGTGATATGTGTTTAGTATTTCATAGGTATTATCCTTTTCAATAGGCTACATAAATACTTGTGGTGTTCTAATGCATAAATATTTCAAGCCACTTGCAACACTAACATTCATGGTTTCTCTTTCAAAATATTTTCCTTTCTTACTACCTATTTGTACTCATCATTTATAAGAGGTTTCATTTCTTGGTTGTATCAGACTTCAAACTGAGCTTCATATTTTTCTTCAAAATGTTACTGCAAGATTTTATTTCACATTGTTTCTTCCCCTGAGGATGACCTATTATTCCAATTCATTTTATTTGAAATCCTTGATCATGTTTGATGGTATACATGTTTCTCAACTCCATTGTCTCATATTGGAAACACCATGCACATAAAACATGCCTAAAGAAGTCTACATGTTTTTCTTAGTTTATGAGATGAACTGAAGGTCTCTATTGAAGATAAATTAGGGATGCTTTAGAATATTGTGACAACAATTGGAACCTGACCTAACAACGTGGCTAATCAATGGTTATCATTGCATGTTGGTTGGTTAGCATGTCCTATTTAATATGAGAACCGCCTATACACTAAGAAGTTGTTTGCATGAAGGGTGAAATGCAAAGTCTACAAGATGAAAACAAAAAGGGATTATTTTGATTAGCAAGGTGTAGAAAATCTATAAGAAAAATACCAATAGTTCGTACATGTTAATTATAGCTAAAGAAAAAGAAAAAAAGGCCACAACTTTCAACATCCACTGGACCCTAAGAATATATCTAATAAACCAGGAAGGAATCGAAAATAAATATTAATCAGATCAGGGGACATGGAGATATCTTTGCTGAGGCTATGGATTCTTTTTGGTAGCGGAGAAACGTCTTTGATAGCATGGTGACTCCATCAAGTCTATAGATTCTTACAAATAGTGGATAAACACTCGAGGGATAATATATATGCACCTGGTGAAAATATTTTTAAATCTTAAACACATATCATCCCTATGAAGATGTCAAATTGGATCATATACACAATTTAAAGGAAATAAATTTCATCATCATCCATCCTCTTATTACTATTGGGTTGTTATATTCTTTGTAGTGAAAGTCTAGTCGAAGTGGATCGACTGACAATCAAAGCCGAAGGAATCAATAACAAGTTGAAGGTAGAAGTGGTTTGACTAGGTAAAGTCGAATTCGAAGACATATATAGCAAGTCGAAGGTTAAGTTGGTTCGACCAGGTAAATTCGAAATCAAAGATATCAACAATACATCAAAGAGGTCAACCGACAAGAGGTCAACATGTAGGCAAGTGGCAACTGACTAAATATCGAATGAAGGATGATTGGCAGTCAACTGGTAATCCGAAATGGTATTTGACTGTAACATAATCCTAAGATTCACAGGATTTGTAGCCAATGATCTATGTGGATCTTTAACCATATTTGGGTGCCTTTTATTTAGATTTGTTCCTTCTATAAATCCTATAAAGTGTTAGAAAAATTGGATCATGGAGCAATAAAATAAAAAAAATAATATACATAATACAATAGAGACACATATATGCACGGTTCACCAAGTGTGGGTTATGTCCACCATATAAATTGTCAGGTCCTTCCTTTTTATTATCCAGTGAAATGAAGGGATACAACCTACAACACACCCGATGTAACTTCCTCTTGTTTCTCTCATAGTCTCCTCTCTCAGAATACAATATTCACTCGCATACACAACCACAATACAATTCCCTCAATAAAAGAGGGTTTCCTTCTAGGGAAAAAAAACCATAACATAACTTCTACCATCATATCTACAACTTTATAATGAACAATCCAAATTGACTATGAAATTACAATATTTTACAAGGAAATTTTCCAAAAAAATTTCCTGAAGGGCTCCTCCCCCGAACCCCCAGAAGAAGGGGGATAGGCATACCTGCATATAAATCAGGAACATAATTAGGCTCCACAACCATCATAAATAAGACATGTTGTAATGTTGTAAAATAAAATTGCTAATCAATAATTTAGAGGTTGTTGTTCATGTAGATGTAAGCCGAATTGGCTACAGGGTTCTTCTTGTGTAAAGAAAAAAGGTATGATGTCGATTGTGTCTTAGGTGTAGATCAAGGTTAGGCATGTAACCTTTTATTATGAATGAATAAGATAACAACAGAGCAATATGCTCAAGGAATGTTGGTTTTCCTATTTTGGTTTCCAGGGTAAAATCTCTTTGTACTGTGTGTTTTCTTTGTCATTTACTTTCTTGATTAAATCTTTCTTCCTCTCTTATACTGGGTTTAGTGTGGTACTATTTCTCATTTCCTAACTTATTGTATTGGAGCTTGTTTTAACAACCTTGGATCTGAGCTAAACCCTAGGATTAGTGAGAGTCATAGGTTAGAAATATTTAAATATCGTGTTAAAGAATGGCGAGCAACTCGATGATAGAGATTGAAAAATTCAATGGCCATAATTTTGAGCTTTTGAAGATTAAAATTGAAGATCTCCTTGTAGATCGAGAACAATGGGTAGCAGTCTATCCAAGTACCATTATGATAGTTATGTCGATAGAAGAATGGGAGAAACTCGAGAGAAGGGAAAGGAGTATGATTCGACTTTGTCTTGCATATTCAGTAATACTGAATGTCTCAGGTGAAGATTCATCCAAGAAAATATGGGACATGTTGGGGAGCTTGTACCAGTCAAAATCCATGGTAAATAAGTTGTTTCTCATAAATAAACTATATCTTCTGAGGATGAGTGAGGGAATTTCGATGACTAAGCATTTAAATGCGTTTAATACCATTACAATCCAGTTATCTTCTATGGATATTAAAATCATGGAGGAGGCGAAATGTGTTATCCTATTATGTTCTTTTCTAGCCGGGACAACTTAGTCATGGATATAGGGATTAATACAACCAAATTAGCACTAGAATATATGGTTTCATATCTACTATTAGAGGAAATGAGAAGGAAGAACATGGAAGGATCGACCAAAGATGCATTAGTGGTGAGAGGTCGACTAGTTGACAAAGATAAAGGAAAATTATCTGGTAGAAAGTTGAAGTGGAAGGGTATACCTAAATCCCATGTTTAGTCGACAAGAAGATGTTGGAAATGTAGTAAATATGGGAATTACAAAAGGGACTGCAATTCAAAGGCAATGGAAGTCAGTACAGGATCCGACACGAAGTAGTCAACTGAGAGAAAGATGACTCCAGATAAGGGAAGCAATGTGTACCTGGAGTCTAATAAAACCCAATTCAATCAAGATGATTGGTTGATAGACTCAGGAGCATCCTATCATATGACACCACATAGAGAATGGTTCTATGAATATGAACAATAATAAGGAGGAGATATGTTCTTGCGGGATGACTAGGAATCCAAAATTGTGGGACAAGGAAGAGTTCGACTGACACTGCATGATGGGAGGAGTATAACCCTTCTATGTGTGCTAAACATTCCTAGTTTGGAAAGAAACCCGATATCTGTCAGCAATATGAGTGATGCAGGGGTGCATACTCTATTTCAGAAGGATTTATGCAATATGGTAAGAGGCGCAATGGTTTTAATGAAAGGTGTTCGTATTGGAACCCTATACAAGTTATTAGGGAGTGTAGAATTGACTCGATGCAAAAACATCATTGTTCCTTAAATCAACTCGACCTCAAATCGACTTAGGCTGAGTCAATTCAAATTGACTCGACAAGTCATCGTAAAGTTGACTCGACCATGATATGGCATGAGAGGATGGGACATATTGGAGAAAAAGGACTTTGAGCTATGCATAAAAAAGTTATGGTCGAATATTTTCCTGAATATAATTTAGAAGTCAACTTTTGTGAACATTGTATATATGAAAAACAAATTTGGGTGAGGTTCCCATCTAGAGAGACAAGGGAAAAAGCGTATTCTAGAGTTGGTTCATAATGATGTGTTTGGCCCGGTTTCAATTCCTTCACTTGGTGGATCCCTGTATTATGTCTCCTTCATAGATGTTTTTTCCAGGAAGACATGGATAAATTTCCTAAGGAAGAAATCATAGGTTTTCGATAAATTCAAAGAGTTTAAATCTCTTGTAGAAAAATAGACAGATAAGAAGATTAAGGTAATCAAAACTTACAACAATGGTGAATTTTGTGGAAAGGAATTTGATCAATTCTACAAGAAACGTGGAATAGCATGCCAAAATACCACACTGTATACCCCAAAACAAACGGGAGTTGTTGAGAGAATGAACAAAAAATTGATGGACAAGGTAAGGAGCATGCTCAGTGGTGTTGGGATCACACAATAATTCTGGGTGAAGATAGTTGTTATTGCAAAATATCTGTTGAATATGTCTCCTTTCTCAGCACTAGTCGACACAAATCCACATGAGGTATGGTATGGTAAAAATCCTTTAGTTTAAAATCTCAAATTATTTGGCTGTGATGCAATTGTGCATGTTCCCAAGGAAAAGAGGAGCAAGCCGTACAAGAAGGCAGTCAAGTGTATTTTCATTGGATACAAAGAAGGAATGAAATGATATAAGATATGGGATCATACATCAAGTAAAATAGTGTACAATCGAGATGTGGTCTTCAAAGAAGTTGGAAGGAAGTGTGAGCCTGAAGAAATTATTCAAATGGATAATAATCTAGAGAAGGTTCGATTTCAACTGAGGAAGGAAGAAGATGATTCAAATGAGTTGATTGAATCAGAAGAAGAGGTGGAAGAATCAACCTCGGTTGTAAGGAGGTCAGAACGACTAAGAAAACCAGTCGAATGGTATAGTCCTCCTGAATTTCATTCTTCATTTATGTTAGTTTCTATTGATGATGATCCCAAGTCGATTGGGGAGGCAGTCGACTTAGTAGAGGGAAATCTATGGAAGGACTCCATGGTCAAAGAGATGGAATCCTTACACAAAAATGGGACATGGGACTTAGTTGAATTACCTAGTGGAAGAAATCTTGTCATTAGAAAATAGGTATTCAATAAGAAGATGAATGCAATAGGTCAAGTTGAGAAATTCAAATATTGATTCGAAGCAACAGGATATTCCCAAGTTGAAGGAGTCGAATTCGGTGAGATTTTTTTCCCTATTGAAAAACAAGCTTCCATTATAGTACTAATGTCTCTAGTTGCATCATTTGATATAGAAATATAAAATATGGATGTAAAGACAATGTTCCTACAAGGGGACCTAAAAGAATAAATCTACATGAAACAACATGAAAGATTTTTAGCAAAGGGAAATAAATATTTTGTGTGAAAACTGAAATGATCCCTTTATGGTCTAAAGCAATCAACAAGGATGTGGTACCAAATGTTCGACACATACATCATTATTTTTGGGTTTGTGAGAAGAAAAGATAATAACTGTATATATTCCAAAGAAGAAGGTGTGCATTTCATATATGTAGCATTGTATGTCGACGACATGTTGTTGATTAGAAACAACATGAATGAAATAAAGGAGGTGAAGAAGAAAGTATCCTCCAATTTCGACATGAAATATCTCGGTGCAGTGAAATTTATTCTAGGAATGGAGATCAGGAGAGATCAATAAGATAGAAATATATGGTTGATATAGGTGGATATCGGTGGCCACCCACCTTTTCCAACTGGCTGAAAACAATTTTCTGGTAAATTTGGCATTTTACTATTTTTAGTAGTTTTAACTTTTGGGACCATTTTGAGGGCCTAAATGAAGGTTTTCGGGATCAAGCTTCTGAATGATATCTTATGGCATGATTGAGCCCCCAAAATGAATCTCCTCAATGATACCTTTCCAACGGGCTATCATACGTCTAAAACAGAGATCGTATGGAAAAGTTACGACCCTGAAAAAGTTAATGTACTAACTTACCCAAACGGGGCCCACATGACTTTTGGCGCTTCATCTCCTAGGGTTAGGTTTTTGGATGTCTAGGGTATTTGGAATTCCTATTTATTGTAAAAATTCCTTCATAGCCTCATTGTAATCACCTTCTTCCGAATGGGAGTAGCTGTCACACCTCTTCTCAGAGATAAGTTGCCACCATTCTAGCGAGTCTTTCACTCTATATTTTTATAGTCTCTGTACATTTATTTCATTAATAGAAATCATGTATTACTGTATATCTGTTCTTATGGTTTCATCTCTGATACATTTCTCTTATATTATTGGATATCTGCGATATCTCTGTGCATTTATTTATTATATCTCCGCTCTCATTTCGTGCCGAAAATAATCTGGATCAGTGGTATCAGAGCAGGCTGCTCTTGATCATTTTTTAGTGCATATCCCTGACGAGGTATGAGTATAGAAATTTGGGTCTCGAGCTTGTATCTCTTGAGGAAAATCATTCTCGCACACCCAAGAAACCCTCAATGGACGAAGAAAATAAAAATGACAGAGAAGACGATCCTATGAGTCTGTTGCTTGAGCAAGTTCTCACGCGACAGAGGGATGAAATGATGGAGAATTTTTCCCACATCCTTCAATGCCTTTCGATAGCAACAAGTGCATCTTCCTCAAATGGCCACTTTGGAGGCACCTCGCCTTTCAAGGTGTTGGACAACTGAGAGGGGGGGGGGTGTGAATCAGTTGTTACCATGCTTAAACAATTATACTTATTTTAAACTCCTTGCAGAAACATTGAATGACAATCACAATAGTGCAGGGAAGTAAGCAATAGCATATTCAACATCAGTCACACACATGTGATACACATAGATGGATATTTCCTGAGGAAACCCATGAAGGGTAAATACCTCTTTTTCTTTACATGATTAGTAATAGTTACATTCTTTACATTATCATACATATGAGCACCAACTCATAATGAGGCTACAACCTCTGTTTTGCAAGCTACTACTTGCTGAGAGCACCAACTCTCTATTTTTTCTAGCACCCACTAGAAGGAAGCACCAACTCCCTGGATTCTCTAGCACCAAATAGAAGGAAGCACCAACTCCCTAGTTTCTCTAGCACTAACTAGAAGGAAGCACCAACTCACTGAGTGTTTCCAGCACCAACTGGATGGAAGCACCAACTTCCAATCATATAGGTAGCAACCTGTATAACAGAGAACAAGAGTTCTCCCTTGCACCAACCTACCACCCTGGTTTCTCTGGCTGCAACTAGATGGAAGCTACAACTCCTTGTGTTCAATCACCCACTTGAACCTATGAGGACAACAGTCCTCCATAGCACCTCCCTTCCACCCTGAAATATAAATCTTTGCTACTGAAACTTATTAAAGTGATATAATGTTCAACAATGGCTTACCAGACTCATCACGGTTTTGTTGCATTTCGTTGCTATGTCTGCCTCACTTCCTTCCTACACACATGACTTGCGTTGTCTGTTCTTCTTCTTTTTATACTCTTTGTGCCATCTCCTTTCACTGCACCATTCCTCTTCTGTTCAATTCAGCTACTTCACTCTCCTCCTTCTTCATGCATGAATCACCTTCAACAACAACAACCACAACAACTCCAACAGCAACAACAACCCCATCTCTTCTCTGTACTGTGTATTTATAGCTTTTGTGCACCTTGTGCATGCAATGCGCGGAATACCTCTGCATACTCATACCGCCCCGATATCCTCCGCAACTTGAGTGCTCTATTTGATCATCATCGTGACTCTTCAGCTTCTCTGGCCATTTTTCCACTCGTTCAACATCATTGTATGTTATGTTGAGATTCCTCAACCTCTCTGGCAGTTGAGACTCTTCATCTTCTCTGTGACAGACGAGCTCACCTTCTCTGTTCCATTTACAGGATTCAATGCTCATCCAGCTGTCAATCGCCTCCATGAGAATCTTCATCCCTCTTGAAGATTCCCAAAGACTCTTCATCTCCTCTGTCAATCACCCCGAAGTGTCTTCGAGTCCTCTGGCAGAAACCATCAGTGGTTTCTGGCAGTTACACTGTGACATGCAATAGTATCCCTCCGATCTCCTTCAGTTTCATCTGCATTGTTGGATTAGCTCTGAAGGATATTGTCATGATTTATGCGTTTAACACTTTCACAATTCGAAGATTCTGCAATGAGGCATATTGACTCTTCATGTCACGAGCTCTGAGAAGGAGCTTGGCTACTTTAGCTCCCTCCTCTACATGACCACAGGTGGTGACCTCCGGTTACATCGACAATTTACCCTTTCGGTATTTCGGCATTCGTATGATCCAGTGTCTCGACATTCCCAGACACGATCCCCGAAATTCCAAGGCAAAGCTTTTCTGCACTAGGTCCTTCCTCCACGTGACCACACGTGGTGACCACATGATGTGCTAAAATGTGTTGTGAACTTATGATCTTCATCGACCCTGATCGACGATCCACGACTTCGATGAATCAACGGTCCAGATCTCATTGTGAATTTTCATCTTGTTGTTCCTTAGATGGAGATTCTCGTCACTCCAAGTCACGATTGGCGAAGCTCCGATATGGATCTTAGATCAACGGTCCAGAACCCTTGAAGATCTGATGGTCTAGATCTTATCATGAGTTCGCATCTCGCGATTCCTGTGATGGAGGTTCTCGTCATTCCAAGTTGCGATAGGTGAAGATATGAGATGGATCTTAGATCAACGGTCTAGAACCAACCTTGATTTGACATCTGTGATTAAATCGCGATTTCGCATATCATGATTTTGATGGTTATGTGTCTTGCCTCTCCAATTCACGATTTGAGAAACCTTGAAATGGCATGGGATCAACAGTCCCAATCAACACTTGATCTGACGATCATCGGGAATTGTAAATGGGATCCAACGATTATAAATGATGCTTCTCCTCCTGAGCTTACTTTGTTCCTCTTACTTTGATCTTACCATGGATGATCTGCCAACAATCCTCTGCACTATCTCTTCTGAGATTATTTGAATCTTCTTTGCAGCGTCTTCTCATAATGCCCATCTATTACATACTTTCTGTACTCATTCCATCTTCATTGTTGTACTTTCCATCAATGAAAAGCATTCGCTATCTGTTAAATATTTGCCAACAATCTCCCCCTTTGGCATTGATGGCAACACAAGCAGCCACATGCATTCAGACTCTTTTCTCCTCCTTTGACATCAATGTCAAAGAATAAACATGCTCCCCCTGAGTTGTTGCAGTACATACTCCCCCTGCCAACTATGAGCATCTTGGAAATACTCTAGATATTCAATAAGTACTCCCCCTGACCAGGTGATAGATTAGACACAAGAAATTATAACCCCCGACTTTTGACGAAGATATCCAAAAGGGGTTGCTACTAATGGTTTTGTAAATATATCTGCAATTTGTTCTATAGAAGGTATATAATTCAGTTGAACAATTATGTTTGTAACTTGTTCTCTGAGAAAATGGTACTTTATTGGAATATGCTTAGTCTTGGAATGAAGAACAGGATTCTTGGAGACACTAATGGCATTGGTGTTATCACAGTGAATTGGAATGGGATCAGTGTAAGTTACCTTCATATCTGCAAGAGTTTGTATCGTCCATAAAAATTTTGTCCAGCAAGTAGCAGCAGCAATGTATTCTGCCTCTGTAGTGGATAATGAAATGGATCCTTGCTTTTTACTAAGCCATGCAACTAATGAGTCGCCCAGAAAGAATGCTCCTCCACTGGTGCTTTTTCTCTCATCAACAAAGTTTTCCCAATCTACATCTGAATAAGCACTTAACTGGAAATTTTGATTTCTAGGATACCACAGACCATAAGTCATTGTTCCTTTCAAATACTTGAATATCCTTTTGACCGCTTGCAAATGACTCTGTTTAGGTGCAACCTGATATCTTCCTACCATTCCTACAACATGCATTATGTTTGGGAGAGATGTTGTGATGTACAACAGGCTTCCCATCATTGATCGATATGAGCTTTGCTCAACATCAGGTGAATCATCATCCTTTCTTAATTTACATCCAGTTACCATAGGTGTACCCATAGGTTTAGAATCTTCCATTTGAAACCTTTTCAGTATTTCTCTTAGATATTTTTCTTGAGAAATG
>JZKD02S1950121.1:17189-32205 GCA_000966675.3 Picea glauca
GAAGGAAGCACCAACTCCCTGGTTTCTCTAGCACCAACTAGAAGGAAGCACCAACTCCCTGAGTGTTTCTAGCACCAACTGGATGGAAGCACCAACTTCCAATCATACAGGCAACAACCTGTATAACAGACAACAAGAGTTCTCCCTTGCACCATCCTTCCACCCTGGTTTCTCTGGTTGCAACCAGATGGAATCTACAACTCTCTGTGTTCAAGCACCCACTTGAACCTATGAGGAAAACAATCCTCCCTTGCACCTCCCTTCCACCCTAAAATATAAATCTTTGCTATTGAAACTTATTAAAGTGATATAATGTTCAACAGTGGCTTACCAAACTCATCACTGTTCTGCTGCATTTCGTTGCTCTATCTGCCTCACTGCCTTCCTGCACACATGACTTGCGCTGTCTGTTCTTCTACTTTTTATGCTCTGTGTGCCATCTCCTTTCACTGCATTGTTCCTCTTCTGTTCAATTCAGCTGCTGCACTCTCCTCCTTCTTCATGCATGAATCACCTTAAACAACAACAACCACAACAACTCCAACAGCAATAGAAACCCCATCTCTTCTTTGTACTGTGTATTTATATCTTTTTTGCACCTTGTGCATGCAATGCATGCAATACCTCTACATACTCATACCGCGCCGATATCCTCCACAACTCGAGTGCTTTGTCTGATCATCATCGTGACTCTTCAGCTTCTCTAGCCCTTTTTCCACTCGTTCAACATCACTGTATGTTATGATGAGATTCCTCAGCCTCTCTAACAGTTGAGACTCTTTGTCTTCTCTGTGTCAGACGAGCTCACCTTCTATGTTCCAGTTACAGGCTTCAATGCTCATCCAGCTGTCAATCGCCTCCAAGAGCATCTTCATCCCTCTTGAAGATTCCCAGAGACTCTTCATCTCCTCTGTCAATCACCCCAAAGTGTCTTCGAGTCCTCTAGCAGAAACCATTAGTGGTTTCTGGCAGTTACACTGTGACGTGCAACAATAGCCCTCTGATCTCCTTCGGTTTCATCTACACCGTTGGATTAGCTCTGAAGGATATTGTCGTGATTTATGTATTCCGTACTTTCACAATTCGAATATTCTGCGATGAGGCATATTCACACTTCATGTCGTGAGCTTCGAGAAGGAGCTTGGCTGCTTTATCTCCCTCCTCTACATGACCACAGGCGGTGACCTCCAGTTACACCGACAATTCACCTTTTCGATATTTCAACATTCGTATGATCCAGTGTCTCAACATTCCCAGATGTGATCCATGAAATTCTGAGGCAGAGCTTATCTACACTAGGTCCTTCCTCCATGTGACCACATGCGGTGACCACAGGCTGCACTAAAAGGCGTTGCGAACTTATGATCTTCATCAACCCTGATCGATAGTCCACAACTTTGATGAATCAATGGTCCAGATATCATCGTGAATTCGCATCTTGTTATTCCTTATATGGAGATTCTCGTCCCTCCAAGTTGCGATAGGTGAAGCTCCGAGATGGAGCTTAGATCAACGGTTCATAACTCTTGGTGATATGATGGTCCAGATCTTATCGTGAGTTCACATCTTGCGATTCCTGTGATGGAGGTTCTCGTCACTCCAAGTCGTGATAGGCGAAGCTCCGAGATGGAGCTTAGATCAATGGTCCAGAACCAACCTTGATCTAACGACTATGATTAAATCACAATTTTGCATATCATGATTTCGATGGTTATGTGTCGTGCCTCTCCAAGTCACGATTCACGAAACCCCGAAATGGCATGGGATCAACAGTCCCGATAAACACTTGATCTGACGGTCATCGGGAATTGTAAATGGGATCCAACGATCATAAATGTTGTTTCTTCTCCCGAGCTTACTTTGTTCCGCTTACTCTAATCTTACCATCGATGATCTGCCAAAAATCCTCTGCACTATCTCTTCTAAGCTTATTCGAATCTTCTTTGCAGCGTCTTCTCATAATGCCCATCTATTACATACTTTATGTACTCATGCCATCTTCATTGATGTACTTGCCATCAATGACAAGCATTTGCTATCTGTTGAATATTTTCCAAGACAAGGTACAAGTTAATTTTGATATTCCTGTATTTGAAGGACATACAGATAAAGAAGCCCTAGACAAATGGTTAAACCGGCTAGAAGGTTATTTCTTTGTTCACAATTTTTTCGATAGAGAAAAGATCACCTTCACACTCGTTAAAGCTCTCCCTCATGTCAAACATTAGTGGGAAACTTATTGGGAGCAAAGTTCCATAGAGGAGTCTAGAATATATGGGGTCGAGCCCACTTGGTATTTTTTTGTGGATGTGGTAAAGGAATAGTATTACCCTCTTGGAAACTATGAGGACCAGTACATGAGATGGACCACACTGCTACAAGAGAGGGGCCAACCAGTTCCAGATTTCACCAATACCTTCCATACCTTGCACACCAATATGGGTATCAAAGACTCTAAACGACATTTGGTTCTGAAATACCATGGGGCTCTACACAGATACATCTAGACTGAAATGGATTTTCTGGGCATCTCATCACTCGGTGCTACTTATCGATATGCTATTAAAATCGAGCAGAAATTTAAGCACTAGAACAAATGGGAGTTTGGGTCTGCAAATCCACAACAACCAAAGTATGACAAAGACGGCCCTAACAAAAAGACCTCCGAAAACCAGTCGAAGACACAGGAAAAGAAGGGTCACGGGAAGACAAAGAAGGACACTAGAAAATGGTGCAATTTCCGCAAAATCCCCTGGCACAACACCGATGAATGTCACTCAAAATAGTCATTGGTGGCCGAGATCAAAGACAAGGAGCCGAACCCTGATTCAGAATCTGATTCTGAAAATACTGGTAAAGGATAGATCATTGACATGGACCCCACTTCTATTGTCATGACCACAACAATTCAACCAGAAGAACCAAAATATCTTGAAGAGGGGGAGTGCCTTTTTCATTCATATATGTGAGTGAAGGTGACCCCACTGCATTTTATTGTTTATAGCAGAAGCCAGAAGAACCTCATCTCAGCATAGGTCGTCAACCAGTTAGGATTGTCGACAACACCACACCCGCAACCATACAACATCGAGTGGCTTCGCCAAGGACAAGATCTCCGTGTCATCCAACAATGTCCATTGTCATACGACATCCAACCCTTCAAGGATGAGGTATTATGTGATCTTTCCCCACTAGATGTATGTGATGTTCTCTTGGGCCAACCATATATGTGGAAGTGCCATGTTGTTTATGAGTATTGACCCTGCAGTGTCATTGTTTCTCTGGGGGGTCATCTCTATAGAATACCATAGGTAGTTCTGACTACTCTTCCACCTAAAAAGTGCCTCAAGGTAGTATCTCATACTGCAAAATTTAGCTTCTTCACAATCTGTTCAAAAGGAGAACAAAAGGACACTACAACCACTACAACCTCGTCCCAAGAACCTTTTATCCAACAAAAGCAGGTCGAAAAGGTTGCAGTAAAGCATAAAGATTCCTTCTTCACACCTTCCTCTCATGTATCTCAACTTTTTGAATAGCCTCAGCCTCAACAAGTTCGTGACAGACTTCCACAAACTGAGCAGTGCGACGTCTCCAATAAGGCAAGCAACTCACCAAGATGCAGATTCAGCAAACGCTTTTCCCTCTCCCACGGGAACTCAATGAAATGGAGACCATTTCTTACTAAGGAGGGAGGTTTTATCCAAGTGGATATTGATGGCCAGCCAACTTTTCCAACTGGCTCAAAACAATTTTCTGGTAATTTTGGCAATTTACTATTTTTAGTAGTTTTAACTTTCGGGGCCATTTTGAGGGCCTAAATGAAGTTTTTTTGGGATCAAGCTTCTCAATGATAATCTACAGCATGATTGAGCCCCCAAAATGAATCTCCTCGATGATACCTTCCAAATGGGTATCATATGTCTAAAACGAAGATCGTATGCAAAAGTTACGACCCTGGGAAGTTAATGTACTAACTTACCCAAACGGGGCCCACATGACTTTTGGCGCTTCATCTACTAGGGTTAGGTTTTTGTATGTCTAGGGTTTTTGGCATTCCTTTTTATTTTAAAAATGCCTTCAGAGCCTCATTGTAATCATCTTATTGTGAATTAGAGTAGTCGTCACATATCTTCTCAGAGATAAGTTGCCACCATTCTAGCGAGTCTTTCACTCTGTATTTTTACAGTCTCTGTACATTTCTTTCATTAATAGAAATCGTGTATTACTATATATCTTTTTTTATGGTTGCATATCTGATACATTTCTGTTATATTATTGGATATCTGCAATATCTCGTTCATTTCTTTATTATATCGCTGCTCTCATTTCGTGCCGAAAATAATCTGGATCACTGGTCGAACCAGAAGAAGTATATTGAAACAGTCCTGAAGGTGCCAATTCTTGTGGGATCAAGGATAAATATTGAAATGTCCAAGGACATGGGAGAAAATATAGGACATGGAACGTGTTCCCTATGCAAGTGTTGTTGGTAGTCTAATGTATGTGATAGTCTTCACTTGACCAGACATTTCCCATCTAGTGGGAGTGTTGAGTAGATTTGTGTTGACACCTAGGAATGAACACTAGACAATTGTCAAGAGAGTATTCAGGTATTTGTGTGGCACAAAATATTATGTTGTATGATACCAAGGAAAACCTGGAGGTGACCGTGAATTAAATGTACATGGATTTTCCAATGCCAACTGGGCTGGAGATCTGGTTCAATGAAGGTCGACCACTAGACATGTGTTCAAAATGTTCAGTGGAGAAATCAGTTGGATGAGTAAGTGACAGGTTGTTGTAGCCTTGTCAGAAACAAAAGATAAATACATGGGAGCCACTCATGGAAGTAAATAAGTAGTATGGATGCCAAGGTTGTGTTTAGGAACCGAGTTTGAGAAGAAATATATGAAGATAAGTTGCAACAGTGAAAGTGAAATATTCCTAGAAAAGAACCCATCTTACCATTCTAAGATTAAGCACATTGATGTATAATAGCATTTCGTGAGAGACATGGTGAAAAACAACAAGGTGCTACTAGAGAAAGTAGACACTTTGGAAAACATAGAAAACTCTTTGACCATGTTTATGAGTGTTGTGAAGTTCTCTTGATGCAGAGAGGAAATGAGCATTGTTTCCTTAGGTCTGTGAAAGAGAGTTCAAAGATCTCTCAGTTTCAACAAAGAAAACAAAAAGTGGGAGAATGTTGGGTTGTTATATTATTTTCAGTGAAAGTCTAGTCGAGGTGAATCGACTGACAATTTTAGTCAAAGGAATAAAAATCAATTCGAAGGAATAAAAAAAAAATCGAAGGTCGAGGTGGTTCGATCGGGTAAAGTCGAAGTTGAAGACATTGACAAAAATTTGAAGGTCGATGTGGTTCAAATGGGTAAATTCGAAGTCAAATAAATCGACAACAAGTTGAAGAGGTCAACTGACAAGAGGTCGACATGATGGTGAGTGGAAACTAACTGAAGATGGAATGAAGGATGATTGGTAGTCCACTAGTAATCCGACTTGGTAGTCAACTGTAACAGAATCCCAAAATTTACGATATTTTTAGCCAATGATTTGTGTGGATATGTAATTGTCTTTGAGATCCTTTTATTTAGGGTTTTTCCTATTTTAAATTCTATAAAGAAGGCATGCTGTAATGTTGTAAAAGATAATCGCTAATCAATCATTTAGAGGTTGTTGGTCATGTATATGTAAGTTGAATTGGATACAAGGTTGTTCTTGTGTAAAGAAAGAATGTATGATGTCAATTGTGTCTTAGGTGTAGACCAGGTTAGGCATGTAACATTTTAGTCTGAATGAATAAGACAACAAGAGAGAAAGACACTGAAGGGATGTTCATTTTACCATTTGGGTTTCTAGGGTAAAATATATGTGTACTGTGTGTTTTCTTTGTCATTTAATTTCTTGATTAAATATTTCTTCCTCTCTTATACTAGGTTCAGTGTGGAAGTGTTTCTCATTTCCTAACAATTACGTCAGATGAGCTCCACTATCTAGCATGCAAGAATCATCAATGAATCCATCACATTGAAGGATATCAAGTACTTTCTTCACAATTATTTGAGAATGACCTTGAAGGTAAGAACATGATCCTTTGCATTGTATGATAAATATTCAAGGAATATTAACATAGATTATATCTTTGTCAGTGTGTCTCCAATTGTTGAGGCCTCAACACATTCTGCAAGCCCATTTGATCTGGATTATTTTGAGCACGAAATGAGAGAGGAGATATAACAAAGAAATATACATAGATATTGAAAGAGAGCCAATGATATAACATATATATATCATATATATATAACAAGAGGAACAGATATATAGTAATACACAATTTCTAGTAATGAGCGAAATGTACAAAATTGTAAAATACATAGTGACTGAACTTGAGACAATGGTGTCAACTTATCTCTGAGAAGAGTTTTGATGGCTATGCTCATTCACAATAATATGATGATGTTTAAAATGAGGCTCCAAAGGCCTTTTTAACATAATGAAAATCCAAAATCCTAACCCTGAAAGATGAAAGACTAAAATGTTTGTGGGCCCCAATGGGGGTAGTTGATACATCAACTTCTCGAGGGCGTAACTTTAGCATATGATCTCCATTTGGGGCGTTCGATACCTCATCTAAAAATTCTATCCGAGAATTACAACTTCCACCAAGGGTCATGGAATTTTGATAAAAACCCTTGGACCCCCAAAATTCCAAAAAAAATGTCGTTTAGGGCCTTAAAACGACCTCGGAAGTTTGGGACTCGAAAAACTATAAAAAAATGCAAAAATGGAAAATTGTTCTTTGAGCCAATGGAATAGGTGGGTGGCCACCGGTACCCATATGAATCACCATTGGCTTGGGTCCCCTCCTAATATTTTTCAACTCAAATATTTTGATCATTACGCTCATTAGCCATGTTCTCTTGATTTTTAATTGTTCAGAATTTGCTAGTTGAATGGATAATTCTTATCATGTTGCATGTTGATTTTATCTACTTCATGTTGTGGTCATGATTGAGTTTTTCAATACTCTTGTCATGTTTTTTTATGTTGCAATAGTTCTTTATTGCATGTGACATATCCACATGTTTTTTGCATGATTTGTAAATTGTCATGGATATTCCACTGGAATAGTTCATCACAACAGATCTAATAAATATTGAAATATTTACTTTTAAGATTATTTTTCCTTTAGATCGCATAATATTTAATTATTTATTTTCTTCTCGTGCATGAAATATATAAAATGTGGAAAATAGAGAATAGTAAAATACAATCACACCATCCACAAATAAACACAAGATATGACATGGGAAACCTAATATAGGAGAAAACCCAACTAGAAGGTGAGGTTTCTTTGCTCTCTTTTATGTTGTATATAAATGATGAAAGAACAAATAAAGATGCACTCTCTATGGAGTTGTCTTTGACTTGTGGCCTGTATGGCTGCTACATAATCTCTCCTCCTCTATTATTCTCATAGAATACCACTCTCAATTGTTTTTCTCATCTATGGAACAAGATACCATGAGAAAGAATGGAACGCCTTCTCCTCCTATTGACCCAGTATTTAACATAGCCTTATGGGCATCTAGGGGTAGGTTTTTGAGTTCCTCAACCCTCAATTGTGATAGGGTTTTGAACCTTCTAGAATAATATTGAAAGTTATCATGTTGCTAGCCCCATATGCACGAGTAATTTAGTTTGACGTGGAATCCTCTCATACCATGGTAGTCAAAATGATAGGTCAACTTCTGGGAGACATAACTTTTGCATACAAGCTCTAATTGACACATGGGCTTCACTGTTGGAAAGGTATTCGAGTGTAGAACAATATCAAGGGGGTGCGCATAAGTTTCAAACACTAGAACACCAAAAAATATCATTTAATTCCTCAAAATGGATCTAGATGGTTATGGACCCCAATTTTCCAAACTAGGACCTACCACTAAAACGGTCTTGCAAGTTGATTTATCCATTTTTTTCCACTCTAAAAGCATCGAGATAGATGAAAAATAACATAATGATCCATTCTGGATCACTACGTATTTTGGTTCTTTGACTAAACCTAACCATGAAAGTGGCATATAACATTACTTGGGTTGATTGCATCATCTGCAAGACATAGGGTGGATCTGAATTACTTCTTAGAAAATAATTCGTACTCTTATCAAGTATTGAGTGCCAAGTTCTTCAAACATCAATTGTTTTTTTTCACAGGATAATATCTCTCAACCACTAATGGATAGCTTTAGTTTCAATGGATATATGGAAATTATTTATAAAACAAATGTCAAATGAATTGATAGAACTGAATTCCGGTAAAGAAGTGACAAGAACAGGGCTCAAAATTTTAGTAAAAAATTCTTTTTATCATAATTTTGGGTATTGGTCATAGTGAATTTTTCACCTCTGAAGCACTCCTACTACAGGTTTTTCAATATTGTGAATCCAACGTCATTGACAAAATCTGAATCTGAGATATAAAAGTACAAAAATGCTCACCAAGGATTTCCGTCAAATGAAACTCATCATGTTGAATTTTCATAAGAGATGATATTGTGTGTAAATGAATATCTTATTACAATGATGAGTGTTCTATATATAAATAACATATGGTGACCATCCATGAAGAGATGTGTCCCTTGGGTAATAAATATATTTATACTTTATATCATATTATACATATAATATAAATATACTTTATATTTATAATTTATACTTTATTATATATATTTATTACATTAATAATATTATAATTAATAATATTTCTTAATAATTAATAATAATATTATTAATTATC
Source organism: Picea glauca (assembly GCA_000966675.3). NCBI lineage: Eukaryota > Viridiplantae > Streptophyta > Pinopsida > Pinales > Pinaceae > Picea > Picea glauca. Next base: position 26,011 of record JZKD02S1950121.1, read on the forward strand.
AATCTAGTATAATTTATTTCCGATGCTTCCCAAACATCTACACTCCCTCTCAGTGAGGGAGACATTCTACATTATGCCAAGATTACTTCTGAATATTACCTTTGAAGATTACCTGTAGGTATCTCTCAAATAGATTCAACATGTCACAATGACATCCATTACCTCGCAATGCATATGTACTTCATCATGTGCACCCTTGTGACTTCACAACCAATGCATCCAAGGCATGTGGGTAGTTCTCAAATAACTACAACATGTCCCCAGAACATCCACTACCTTGCAATGCATTTGTACCTCATAATGTGCACCCTTGTGACTCCATAGCATGTATCCAGGGTCGGTGGGTAGCTCTCGAATATCTACAACATGTCATCATGAGACTATCCATTTTCCCATAGAAAACTTGGATATCTTATGCATGACTTCCAGTACCCTACGATAACATCTATACCTCGTCTTTTCAACATGAATCTAGGGTTGGTGGGTAGCTCTCTAATGGCTACATGTCATAATGACATCCACTACCCTGCGATAACATCCGAATCAATCACTCCCTCTGAAGAGGGACTATGCCGATCTTATCCTTGAACTACTCGGTATTCATCCTTGACAATGAATTTTTCAGCACATCCGCAACCTTCTCATTGATAGCCACATAATTAAGCCTCGCTGCTCCCTTCTACACCATATTGGAGCATCATTGCTCCCTTCTATACTAAGTGTCTAGAAACCAAGTGTCACTTCCATGAGACACAGACTTCAATTCTGATACCACATGAGCTCAAATCCATTGATTATTGAACATGTGAATCTATACATCCTTGGATATCCATAGTGAAACATGACTTCACACCGTGCAACCAAGGTCTGTGGGTATCTCTCAATAGATACAACATGTCCCCAGGACATCCACTCCCTATTATGCATCAATACTTGATCATGTGCACTACTATCTCAGTGTCATCCCTTTTTCATGATGGATGAGTTCCACCTATCTTAGTGCCAACCCTTTTTAATAATGGATGAGAACACTCAATGCCATCCCTTTTTCATTATGGATGAGTTCCACATGTCTCATTTCCAACCCTTTTTCATGCTTGGGCCAAGGAGCCCACCTAGGGGAACGCCCACCTAGGGCACACAAGTCAATCACCTAGGTGCAACACTTCTTCACCTTTTGATGAGTAATTAAATATATGTAAAATAAATGGTTCCCTTGGTATATAAGGTGAACCGGGACTAAAATAATTCATTCTTACCTTTTCTTCTGAAGCTATGTGTCTTGGTTGTTTTATTTTCTGAGTTTGCATTTTACATTCACGACAATTTTGTTTTTAGGTTTTCTGAAGAATAACTAGTGTGCCTTCCTTCATGGCTACCTCCTGGTGACTCTGTTTTCCATGCTTCCACCTCTGAGAGAAATTTTATCTCATTAGCTAGCCACTCTCTCAGGGAGAAAATAGTTTCCTTCAAGTTTTCCGAGGTAGAAATGAGGGTGCACCAACTGGGGTTTGCGCCCTTGTTGGTTTCTTATTAGTGGGAATGAAGTGAGTCTGCCCTCTTCCATGGCTGCATTGGGATTCTCCCACTAATCCCCGAAGGTCACTCTGAGATTGCCAACACCTCTTGGCCACTCTCGGGTCACCTCGGTCTGGATCCCCATTTGCTTGGTCACCCAAACTATTGGTGCGCCCCTGTTCAGATTTGTGCCCCTGAGGAGAGTTTTTGGTTAGAAGTCAAGCTATGGATTGCGTGGTCACCTTCTCCTGTAGATTTCCTTCTTGGGAAGATCTATTGGTATTAGAGCCTCAAGATCCATGGAAAATCTTTCGATCTTGAATATTGAGCCAAATTGTTTTAGGGGTTTTCATGAAATAATCCAGAGTTTTCCCAATCTAGGGTTTCCATTTTATGCAAGAAGATCCATAGATCTCATAAGCCCCAAGGGAGCCCACATATCCATTTCCTTAGAGAGGAGCTCCACATATATAAAACAATACAAATCTCTCCCTCTAGAGCAGTTCAAGCTCCGTTGCCTCAGGGTTTTGATTGCTCTGTTCTCAAAACAGAGTCCTATGTTTAGCATTGCAACCTAGGGGCACATTTTCTCTTCAAATGGCCTCGCAATGCCTCCATGCAAATATCCTTTGGCAGTCGACTCAGATTCCAACACATCAAATCCCATCCAAGATCTTGCCTACGTCCTCAATGAGTTGCTCAGAATGAAACAACAAAACAATCCAGATCCATTCTAGTTGGACACTCAAATCCAACTACCCAAGTTTGTTGGGAAAACAAATGGTGAAATGGTGGATTCTTGGATCCGTAACCTATCCACCTATTTCAATACATGTCCAAGCCTTACCGAGGAGAGAAAACTCCATATTTCCGCCTTGCAATTAGAAGGACTGGCACAAACTTGGTGGGATACAGAGAAAGAGAATACCACATTTGTGATAGATATTGGGTATGCTCCAGAATCCTCTACTTCACAACCCATCAAAACCTAGTCTCAACTTTTTGAAGCTTTGAGAAATCGCTTCTACCCACCTGGGTATGTGCAATCCTTATGGATCAAATGACACCAACTTCAACAACTCCCTTCACAAGGAGTGCAAGGCTACATAGACTTCTTCTGCAAGATGCGCCTCTTACTTCATGTTCCATATCCGGAAGAGGTACTCATATTAAAATTTGTGGATGGTTTATTAATTCAATTCCATCGAGAAGTAGAGTTGTTTGAAAATCCAACTTTAGATAAAACATTTAAGAGATCTTTGGCTATAGAAAGGAAAGTCGCTCCTAGAGGTCGTATTCCTTAGTACCACCCTTACAAAAACCCCCCCACCTCTCAACCATCTATATCCCATCCCTCAGCCCACTTTCCACCTCCTCGGACTTAAAACCCCACACCCAATATAACTACACAGACACCCTGGTGCTCATTCCACAAAACTACTTCACACAATTCATTAGATTGTCGAATCCTCCAAAATATAAAAACCAACAAAAATCTAATTACTAAGCTCATTGCGCCTTCCCAAGTAGAATATACCAAAGAATTTCCTCTGCATAATCCCACAGAAGTAGATCCCTCATTGATTCTAATGACCTAGGAATATTCGAATGCATCCACCCAACCCCTCTTCACCCATAACTGCCAAATCAAAAACGCCTTGGATTTACTGATTATGGACAATGGAAGATAGAAAAATTTGGTGTCTCAAGCCCTTTTCAACTGCCTTAATATTTTCACCACTCCACATTCGCAACCCTATCAACTCGAATGGGTCCAAAAGGATGGCCCTCGCCTCCTAGTTTCCAAGCATTGTCTAGTCACTTTTTCCATAGGCCAATTCAAAGATACCGTCCTCTTTGATGTCTCCCCCTTGGATTGTGTGGATTTTTTTCTTGGTATCCCATACCAAACCTAAAGAAATGCTATCTATCTAGCCAAATCCCGCCAGTACAAAATTACCAAAGAAGGCCACACTTATATCTTAACTGCAGCAAAACCCAAACCCCCTTCTACCAAAGAACAAATCCCACATGTACAATTAAACCAATGTGTATCTCTCTGTTTGGTGTGCCCAATAACACCAAACAATACAATGAACCCTATTCCTGAAACTACGAATCCCCTCCTCCATGAGTTCGTAGAGGTATTTCAACCTCCGAAGGGACTTCCCCCCTCCCGCCACATTGACCATTCCATTCATCTCATCCCTGGATCTGCCTTACCTAACGCCCCTAATTACCGGTAGGCCCCAAGAGAAACAAAGGAAATGGAAAGACAACTAACCAACCTCATCAACTATGGTGACATCCAACCTTCATCTTCTCCCTATGCTTCTGCCGCCTTTGTCATCCCTAAACGTGATACCTCAGAAATGCACTTTGTCACTGATTATCGAGCCTTGAAGAAAGGCACAATAAAAAATCGTTACCCCCTTCCCCGAATTGAGGAACTACTCGACACCATCCAAGGAGTTAAGTGGTTTACTAAATTGGATTTGACAGTCGGCTACCATCAAGTCTGAATGAACCCAGATGATGTTTGGAAAACAACGTTCAAGACCAAATTTGGTCTTTGTGAGTGGAAAGTCATTCCTTTCAATCTCACCAATGCCCCAACCACTTTCATGAGGCTCATCAATGACATCTTCAGAGAAAATTTGGGTCGATTTGTGGTCATATACTTAGATGGCATTCTCATCTTCAGTCGGACATGGGACACTCACATGCAACATGTCTGACAAGTTCTCCAAATTCTACAAGAACACAAGTTTCAAGTCAAAGAGAAGAAATCATATTTTGGTCAGATTTCAGTCCCCTATCTTGGCTTTGTGGTCAGCTCAGAGGGTATTCAACTAGATCCAGCTCACATCCAAGCATTGAAATAATGGCCTCTACCTTCTTCAGCTAAGGAGTTGAAAATCTTTTTGGGTGGCATCAATTTCTATCGTAAGTTCATTCCCTCTTTTTCAAATCTTGCTCGACCTTTGCATCAACTCTCAAATTGTTCTTCTACATTCATCGGGACCAAAGAAGAAACTACTCACTTTTCTCAGCTCAAAGATGCCTTCTACTCATCCCCTATTTTACATCTACCAAACCTCTCCCAACCCTTCGAGATTGAGTCTGACGCGTCACAATATTCTATTGGTGTCGTACTTAAACAGGGAGGACACCCCATTACATACCACTCTGAAACCCTATTTGAGGCAAAGAAAAATTACAGTACCTATGACAAGGAATTTTATAGTCTGGTGCAAGCACTCAAACAATGGAGGAATTATTTGTTGGGTAAAGAAACCATTCTGCATACCGACCACCACCCTTTGATTTTCATCAACTCTCAATCAAAGATTCAGGAACAAAGGCACCTTAAATGGGCCTCCTACATTCAACAATTTCACTCAGTCATTAGATACAAGAAAGGCACTTCTAATAAAATGGTTGATTTGCTAAGTTGACCTCCCACTCCAGTTCTTTCCATTCTAGAAGTACGTCGTGCTACTTATGACACATGGAAATATCAATATGCGACTGAAACCAACTTTAGAGATATTTGGGAAGCTTTGCAAAGGCCCACAGTGATCAATTAGACCCCCTTCCTATACTACACTATTCAGGATGGGTGGCTATATAAGTTGAATTTGCTATGCATTCCACACTCAAAACACAACCTCTTTCTCATCCGAGAAGTGAATGCTTCATCCTATGGGGGCCACTTCGGCACCACAAAGACCACCCAACATTTGCAATGCCATTTTCATTGGCCTTCCATGCAGCCTCAAGTTGAAAAATTTATCAGAGCTTCTGCCTTATGCTCACAATCCAAGCCATCGAACCGGAAGCATGGGTTGTATCAACCACTGTCACTTTCTTCTCAGCCTTGGGAGTCAATTGTTGGGCTCTAAAGATGTCCTAAAAAAAACCTCTATGCATCAACCAAAGGTAGGCGATGGCACAAGTGTTTTACTTGTCGCCTATGTAGGTTCTTACCTTCCCTTTTCAATACCCAGCCTCCAGAGATGCAACACCTGTAAAGGAACAACAATCGTAAAGGGAAAAACAATTGTTCTATTCAAAGGAACAACACGACTTGCAAAAGGAACAACAATCGTTACATTGGTCCGAACTAATGTTGAATTAATTGCATTGTAGTATTTACCCAACTATCTAATTTGTTAACCCGGGGGTTGTAAATTGACGAAGCACACGCAAATTATATGCAAGATTGAAGTGAGACTAATCTGATCTAATGTTTAAGCTATGACTGAAATTGAATCATTAATCTAACACACAACTGAAATTGAATTAATCTAGTTCCGTAAATGAAATTAATCTAGGAATGGGAAATTGTGTAAATGAAATTAATCTAGAAATGGAGAACTACATGAAGGAAAAATAGATACAACAAGTGAAGAGTTGAATGACACAACAATATATGTGAGCTCACTCTAATGAAGCAATCTTATATTAAAATAACCAAATCAATCTCCATAACATAATAATAAAAGCATGAAAACCAAAACCACGAATCAAAGCTAAGAATCCCTTTCTCTTTCGAATCATAATGACTACTCTAATTCTCTATTTGCAACTGATTGAATTCTAATTGCTCCTAATTGAATAATCTAATTCCTCTTCTACTTGAATCCTCATGAAGAGAGAGCACTCTCTTTTATA
>JZKD02S1950121.1:40401-50617 GCA_000966675.3 Picea glauca
TATATGAAAACATGTTGATTTTCTAGCATTTAATCACAAATTCCTTTTAAATACTAAAATGAATAAAGTGGAGAACAATAAGGTGAAACCCAAGTATATTTATGGAAATGATATTTTGAAAGGTTAATGGGACGATGAAATGTGAAGAATGATGAAGGGAAAGGTGGATGAGAATAGGACATTTCTGAGCCCCAACATCAATCTCAATGGACTTCCTAAGTGGACTTCCAACAACCCAAAATAAACATAATGCAATCTGGGTAGTGGTATGTCGCTTCAGCAAAATGGCAGTTTTTATCCCATGCACAAAGACTACTACAACAGTTGTTGGCCCTCGACCAAGTTTTGAGGAATACTTGGCCATAGTTGACTGTTTGGTACTTCGACTGCCTGTCAAAGACAGAGCACATGGAGAAGCGGAGATCATGGGATCTTGCCACCTTTTGTGGAACCTTTTTGGGTTTTTTGGGGAATATTGTAACGGGAAAGGGATGTTGGCCCTTCTTTAGGCCTTTTTCTATGTATAAATAGAGGTCTAGGCCATGTAAGAAAAAGAGGCCCTGTCTAGTCGATGGCTTAGTGCATAATTTGGATATATGTGATCAGAGGTCTGTGTGACTGTAAGAGCTTTGTGCATGCTGTAATAAGTGTTGAGTGCATAGAGTGTGAGAAGGCTTAGTGCTTGGATCTACCCGGGGAAAGAGGATCTAGCGAGATGTGCAGATCTCTTGTCCTATGCGGGGTAGGATCTTGAAGGCTTAGTGTTGTAACTGCTTGACCAAGATAATATAAATAAGACTTTGTAGATGTAGCCCCAGGTTGGGGGTGAACCACAGTAACTCTGCGTATTGTGCTAATGTGCTTGTCTCTCTCTTGTTAAGTGCTCTGATATGTTTAGATAGATCTATTGATGCTTTGTGCTTATGAGATATGAATGCATGCTAGATATGATACATAATATGCTAAGTGCTTAATCTATTGAGTATAACCTATTTTATCATTGCTAAGTGATAGATCTGAGTAATTACTGTGGTGCTTTGTTCTTTCTGCGAAGTGTATTAATGAATGTATGTTAGGAAATAATTGATGCTAAGTGCACTATAATCAAGATAATCACAGATCTGTGTCTTAGCTAAGGTTGCAGACACCTGAGTCCTGCAACCACCCCTGCCTCTACCTCGGGTGAGACTTCATCTACTTCGCAGGTGTTGTCAAAAGGGATGATAGTTAGGGATTTGTAGGTGTGCTCTTGAGCATTGAACCCTAGGTTTTCCCCTATGCCAACAAATGGTTCCGTTGCCGAGACCTGGAACTATGATTGCTGGTAACTGAAGAAGAAGAAGATTTGTGTGAAATAATCTCTATGCGTAGATCTGCTGCCCTAGTGTGCAGTGTTCTGTTTGACCTATGACGCTTTGTGCCAAGAAAGAAAGGTCAGATCTGAAGAAGAGAGGTCATATCTAAAGAAAAAGAAGTTAGATCTGTGAAGAAAGAGGTCAGATCTGCAAGAAACAAGTAAGAATAGTTAAAAGTCTTAGATCTGGAAGCTTTGTGCTCTGTAGAAGCAAGATAAGTGAAATTTTTTGTTTCTAAAGCATGGATCTAGATATGTTTGATAGATTCTATCCTAGCTTCAAAACTAGGACATTAATAGATGAAATAAAGTTTGATATGAATAGATCTGATAAGTATAGTGATAGATATGTTATACCTATGCATAGTAAGAATTATGGGACTAACCAATGGATGTAGGATCCTAGAAACAAATTTTTGCAGGCTAATCGTTATGATCCTAGCACACAGTACCTAAAAAGTTGGGGATCATTGAAGAGAAAAGAGGATTAACTCTTTGTTACAATTGTAGAAGGCCCGAACATCTTGCTAAGGAATGCCCTGGGAGAAGACCCAGTTGTCTTTGTTGTAAGGCTATGGACCATGAAGTACTGGATTGCCCTAGAATGATTGCTAGACTTGAAAAGCTGAATATAGAGAAAGCAGGAGATCCAGAGACTCAGATTATAGAGGAACCCCAGAAAAAATCAGAGAAAGTATTGATGAAAATGAAAGAAACCCTTAATGATCACAGAGACCTCAGCTTATTAGAAATCTTCAAGAAGAAAGAATAGATCGAAGTGAGAATAGGAGACTTTGACATTGACTTTGTTTTGGAAGAAGAAACACAGGTGAACATTATGACAGAAGGAACCTGGAAAGCTATAGGAAGACCTGACATGACCCCTTCATTAGGAGGAATAGGGCTATTCAGAGGAAAGATTGTCAACCTATGTGGAAATCTCACTTAGATATCTATGAATGCTCATGGAGCTTCGACAGAAGAAGATTTTGAGATTGTTAAGTTCGTGGAGGACAACGCCCCGGTGCCCCGTTTACTATGTTACCTGGTAAACCTTGGATTGAGAAAGATCAAGCCAGAAAACAGGAAGCAGAAAAGGACCTAGAACAATAGAGACAAGAGTTAAGAGACTTTATGACTAGAAGGATCACGTAGTTGATTGAAGAACGAGAGAACGGATCAAGGGTTCTTGACCCCAGGAACTTGGATGACGAAGTTGACAGAATGATAGAAGAACCACAGAGGACCAAAAAATATGTTGGACAAGTAATACTCGTGGATCTGAAGAAAGAATCTCAGCACTGCGAGGCTACCATGCCAAGAGAAGAAAAGAATTAGAATGAAAAAAGGATGACCGAGACGAAGCTCACTAGGAAGAAGGCTAGAAAAATCATGAAGAAGAAAGCGAAGTTGGAGAAATTACAGAATGTTCTAGAAGAAACCCCGCAGAAGGAAAACATGTCGAATTTGAGCTTCGTCGGGATAGAAGAATAGTGACATATGGTAGTTCCCCATGTCGAATTAATATAGTTGTTAGACGATGATACACCCATTTCGTTGATGGCCCGAACAGCTCAAAAGAAATTTATGACCTGTTACCTGACCGTTAGACTACGCCATAATGGACAGATCAAGAGTTAATGGACCCTCCTATCTCTTGCAAGTAGTACATTACATCTTTACTTACTTATTCCATCGTGCCATGCTCGGAAGACACTTTTTCCAATTGAGAAATTAAGCTCACAGAATACCCGCATTGTTGAATAGTGACTTCCCCACCTTTTTCTCTACTCGATTACAATACCTTCATCCCATTGACAACCTTAGAAAGTGATCCTGAGCTTACATGTCTGACGAGCTTAGCGCAGCAGAAGAATCAGTGAGAGAAGTACTTGCGATCTTAAGAATGGAAAGAGTTATGTCAGAAAGAGGAATGTTAACCGGAGTCCAAGCCTCATCGTCAAGAGGAGTAGCATCTTCTCCATCCACTACTCGAGCTGGACCATCTCGACAGACTGTGGAGAAATGTAGTAAACATAGAGATGACATCACAAACTCCAAACTAATCTCGAGCATATTTCCCTCTTACATACCTCCTCTGAAAGGTGAAATCAACCGTGACAGTGTGCCCCAAGATTACGACTATCCTATGATCACTGCATACCTACTGAAGGGAGTGCACGCAGTTCGTACTGAGCAGTCCAAGATCACAACATTGAATTTTTGTGACTTCAACCTTGGTGACCGAAAATCCTACAGTATGCTTTCCCCACACAAGTATCTGACGATGAAAAAGGGAAGATCGTCCCTCAGCAATGGACGATGAACCTCGCGCAGTCCACCTTACTTAATGTAATGAAGATTCCACACTTTGGTAAGCACTAGGAGGTGAACGCTTGCGTAAAATTGCTACTGGAGAGCTACCATGGAGGATATCTTTGGTTAAACTAGCGTATAACGATTGATCCGACGCTAATCAATCAGATCATCGGGCTGATCTTGCAGGGCTTTGACCCGCAAGACTATTACCCTGGAAAGACCACGGATCGCGCTCTTTCACAAAATATTAAAGAGGCCTATGGAAATGTTGAAAAAGGTGTGCGAGGTTACAAGGTAACCTCTATTAATAGTGGAACAATGCGCCTCACTTCTCAAATGATCGCAGGAAATTTAGTCTGGAAGAACAGACCGATGCAAGTATTTGGGTTTGTAGTTGATCTCACAGGAAAATGCGTAGAAGGAGTCCCAATGAACTGGTTGAAGTAATTAGCGGATCAACTCGAATTAGATTGCAAATAAGTACAAGACCAAGGATATGAGTTCCACTTCAGCTAGCTTCTCATCCTGATTGCCTTCATAGCATGGGAGATGCCAGAGGATGTCATTTTTCCTGAAACCCTACCGTTTGAACCATTGGCTATGAAGTTCAGTACATTATCATACATGATAGATATGAACAGGCAATGGAAGTCGAATACCCTCTTTCACAGATACTACATCCAGTTGAAGACCGCAATACAAGACACACCTTGCATTACTTCGAACACACTCCACAGATTCAGACCCTTAATCAAGTTCAATGCGGACTGCCACTTCTTATACCTAACTCCATGCACTGATGAGCACCAGGAACAACTGCAGTCCTATTATAAACTGACAGAAGAAGACCTTGAAGAGATCACCAAGGAATGGTCGGCCGACCTCCTCGTTGCAGCATATCCAGCGGATATTTCAGATATCAGCAGCCCAGAAGCTGCGCAGGACACCCCTAGGCCCAGTAAGACATAGAAGACAAAGAAAACAAAGGAGACGAAGAAAACTAAAGAGGTTCAAGATGGGGATAGTCGCTTTGTAAGGACAGCTTTTGTCACACTAGATGAATAAGGTAACGACGAAGACCTAGAAGAAGTTGAACAGAAACCAGAAGACAAAGTCGAAGTTCTAAAGAAAACAAAGGGTCACCTTCGAAGTCTTCCGTTAAGAAGAAAGCCAAAGTAATCGTGACGAAGATGAAGACCACTCTCAATCCATATGACTTCAGCTTTCTCCTCATGACTTTGAATGAAGCTATAGAGGAGATCACAGAAAATCAGTAGGCCAAGCAAGAAACAATGTACAACAGAATTGAAACCGAGCTCTGAGGAGTGCAGCGATCACTTCAGTCTAGCCGTGCAACACCTACGATGCCTCTGCTAGAAGGAACAATAGAAAAGGGAGATGAATCAGTTCAACTCCGTAAGATCGCAAACATAGTTGAAGTTCATATTTGGAACACAGAAGAAGAAACAACACAGGTTACACAGGCCCTACAGAAAGCATAGGAGGAAATCATAGAGCAGCGTCGAGCTGCGTAGCAAGAGAAGGATGTCTTCCTAGCGAAATTTGATAAAGACAGAGCAAAAATCCAGAAAGAAAAGGATCAACTGCTCGCGAAGCAGATCGAGATCAAAGAAACAGTCAACAGAGCATTTTGCTCTATGATTGGCTTAGAACAGAATGCAGAAGAACCCATAGAACACCAAGTAATGAAGCTTGTTGAAGTCATTCAACAATTGCAACAAAGAGTAGTAGAACTAGAGCTCCAAGCTATACCGAGTACTCCACAAGAAGAAAGTGACCAACGAGAAGTGAAGGCCCGAAGTACAATAGAAAGGATTAAGTCACTAATTGAAGAATGTAATCAATTAAGTAGTATAAGTGCGCAGATACATGAGAACCTATCCGAGAACCCTGAATTACATAAATTGGAGTCACAACTCCAAGAGGTGAAGTACCAAGCGGAGATGTTACAGGTATAGCTGAAGGCCCTACCGACCCTAGAGAAAATGAAGAGGTCCTACGAACAACGCGTCATGCAGCATCAGATTCATATGATCCATAGCAAGGTCACGGAAGTGATGCAACAACTTCAACCTTTGTAGGATAGGGCATGTCAACTATTCTTAGATATTGAGAGCCAAGGGACAGACCTAGAATAGGTTGTGAACACCGCAGAGCAGCGCTTAGAAGGACCAGTTAGTAATGCACTCATTTAGGAGTTTTTCGAGCAATAAGCAGTAGAAAAACAACAGGTTGAAGCCGCTCGAGTGAAGCTCGAGGCCTTCTAGGCAGAGTTCCCTAGAGAAGAGTGACTCGGGATGAGTCATAGATGAGTGTTGGGGGCTTGTTGGCCCTCGACCAAGTTTTGAGGAATACTTGGTCATAGTTGACCATTTGGTACTTCGACTACTTGTCGAAGACGGAGCACATGGCGAAGCGGAGATCACGGGATCTCGCCACCTTTTGTGGAACCTTTTTGGGTTTTTTTGGGAATATTGTAACGAGAAAGGGATGTCGGCCCTTGTTTAGGCATTTTTCTATGTATAAATAGAGGTCTAGGCCATGTAAGAAAAAGAGGCCATGTCTAGTCGATGGCTTAGTGCATAAGTTGGATCTATGTGATCAGAGGTCTGTGTGACTGTAAGAGCTCTGTGCATGCTGTAATAAGTGTTGAGTGCATAGAGTGTGAGAAGGCTTGGTGCTTGGATCTACCCGGGGAAAGAGGATCTAGCGAGCTGCGCAGATCTCTTGTCCTATGCGGGGTAGGATCTTGAAGGCTTAATGTTGTAACTGCTTGACCAAGATAATATAAAGAAGACTTTGTGGACATATCCCTAGGGTGGGGGTGAACCACGGTAACTCTGTGTATTGTACTGATGTGCTTGTATCTCTCTTGCTAAGTGCTTTGATATGTTTAGATAGATCTATTGATGCTTTGTGCTTATGAGATATGAATGCATGATAGATATGATACATAAGATGCTAAGTGATTAATCTATTGAGTATAACTTGTTTATCATTGCTAAGTGCTAGATCTAAGTAATTATTATGGTGCTTTGTGCTTTCTGCGAAGTGTATTAATGAATGTATGTTAGGAAATAACTGACGCTAAGTGCATTATAAGAAAGATAATCACAGATATGTGTCCCAGCTAAGGTTGCAGACACTTGAGTCCTGCAACCACCCCTGCCTCTACCTCGACTGAGGCTTCATCTGCATCACAGGTGTTGCCGAAAGGGCCGGTAGTTAGGGCTTTGTTGGTGTGCTCTTGAGCATTGAACCCTGGGTCTGCCCCTATGCCAACAACAACACAAAGAGAAGAACTTTATTTCCGTCATGTCTGGCCCCATTTTGGCCTCCCAAGCAGTATCATCTCAGACAAAGATTCTCGCTTCCTCGGTACATTTTGGAAGACCATATGGGCGCTATTGGGGTGCCACCTCAAGTTTTCTATTGCATTCCATCCTCAAACGGATGGCCAAACAGAGGTTGTAAACAAAGTCTTAGTGCATGCTCTCCGAACTCACTTTGGGCGCAACAAACAATGGGACAATTACTTACACATTCTCCAACATCGCTACAACAAGGCAACACATTCTTCTACAAGATTTTAAACTTTTGAAGTCTTCTTGGGCTTCCAACCAGCATCTCCAATCGAGCTTCCACTCACTTGGGCTCCTCAAGATACCTTCCATCAACAACAAGAACAACTATGAGCTCAATGATTTCTCCAACAAATTGCGCAAGGCCACAATGCAGTCACATCAGCACTCAAAGCAGCCTAAGATCATGCCAAGCAGTGCCATGACAAACAAAGAACCTTCATGGCATTTCAAGCAGGGGATAAAGTCTAGTTATACTTGGATAAGAAATGATTCAAAGGCCACCATCAAAAGCTTTTGCCAATCATATATGGTCTGTATACAATACTCGACAAGATTGGAGAAAATGCATATAGGTTGGATCTAACACCACAACTGAGAATCCACAATGTTATTAATGTAAATCACTTTAAGTTGTTTGAGCCTTCCCTCTTGGAAGAACTAGTCACCATCACTCATCCAGTGGACAACATTCTTGATTTCCAACTCCCATTGGCCAAAGACACTATATTGGACACTCGAAGTCACTCTACACGACACCAGACTTACACTTCATATCTGGTAGCCTGCCAAGGCCAAAATCCATCTCATACAAAGTGGATCACAACTAATGTATTGCACAACAAGTTTCTGCATCATCTCATGGAAGCCGAGACGCTTCCAGATCTAAACAGGGAGGAATTGGGCCAAAGAGGCCCCCTAGGGGAATGCCCACATAGGGTGCACAAGTCAATCACCTAGGCGCAACACTTCTTCACCTTTTGATGAGTAATTAAATATATGTAAAATAAATGGTTCCCTTTGTATATAAGGTGAATTGGAACTAAAATAAAGCATTCTTACCTTTTCTTTTGAAGCTATGTGTCTTGGTTGTTTTCTTTTTTGAGTTTGCATTTTACATTCACGACAATTTCATTTTTAGGTTTTCTAAAGAATAACCAGTGCGCCTTCCTTCATGGCTTCCTCTTGGTGACTCCATTTTACATGATTCCACCTCTGAGAGCAATTTTATCTCATTAGCTAGCCACTCTCTCAGGGAGAAAATCATTTCCTTCGAGTTTTCTGAGGTAGAAGGGAGGGTGCACCAACTGGGGTTTGCGCCCTTTATGGTTTCTTCTTTGTGGGAGTGAAGTGAGTGTGCCCTCTTCCATGGCTGCACTGGGCTTCTCCCACTAATCCCTGGAGGTCACTCTGAGATCGCCAGCACCTCTTGGCCACTCTCGGGTCACCCCAGTTTGGATCCCCATTTGCTTGGTCACCCAAACTAATGGTGCACCCCTGTTCAGATTTGAGCCCCCGAGAAGAGTTTTTGGTCAGAAGTCGAGCTATGGCTTGTGTGGTCACCTTCTCCTATAGATCGCCTTCTTGGGCAGATCAATGCTATATGAGAACACTCCCTCTGAAGAGGTATCGAGCCAAGCTTGTCCCTGAAGTACTCAAACTTCATCCTTGAATATCCATAGTGCAACATGACTTCACCCCATGCAACCAAGGTCTATGGGTAGCTCTCAATAGCTACAATGTGTCCCTAGGACATTCAATCCCTATGATGCATCAATACCTCATCATGTGTCAGTGCCAACCATTTTTTATGTTGGATGAGTTCCACCTATCTCAGTGCTATCCCTTTTTCATGCTGGATGAAAACACTCAGTTCCATCCCTTTTTCATTTTGGATGAGTTCCACATGTCTCAGTGACAACCCTTTTTCATGCTAGATGAGAACACTCCCTCTGAAGAGGGACCACGCCAAACTTGCCACTGAAGTACTCAAACTTCATCCTCAACAACGAATTGCTAAACACATTTGCAACTTGATCCTCTGTAGTCATGAAACTAGAGCCTCATTGATCCCTTCTGCACTATATCCCTGATATAGTAATATTTGATCTTGATATGCCTCCAACTGTTGGTTGTGGAGCCTGATTATGTTCATGATTCAGAGGTCCTTGCTTTCAGCCGTGTTTATACCCCATGAATACTTTACACTCCAGAAGTATGTACACTCTTCCACGCGGGGGAGTGCAAAGGGGGGGTACCCCCTCTGCGGGGTCCGGGGGGCCTATCCCCCCGTCTGGGGGGTTCAGGGGCAAGCAGGCCCCTACCGGGGGTTCGAGGGTGAAGCCCCTAAAGGAAAAATTTCCTTGTAAATGTATATTGTAATTTCATTGTAAATTTGGACCATTCATTATAACGTCGCAGATCTGACGGTAGAAATTATGTTAGGGTTTTTTTCCCTAGAAGGAAACCCTCTGTTATGAGGGAAATGTATTGCGGCTATGTATTATGGTGAGTATTGTATTCTGAGAGAGGATACTGTGAGAGAAAGAAGAGGAAGTTACAACGGGTTTTGTTGTAGATTGTATCCCTTCATTTGTTGGATAATAATAAAGGAAGGACCTGGCAATTTCTCTGGTGGATGTAATCCACACTAGGTGAACCACCTAAATATGTGTGTCTCTTGTATTGTGTATCTTTTGTGTTTTGTTTCTACATTTGTTTTATTTTATTACTCTGCGATCCTGTTTTTCTAACAACTAGTATCAGAGTGAAAGGTAACTCATAGGAAAAGAGGGTTCTTGGTTCGAGTGGGAGCAATGTCGGAAGATGGAATGTTTAGGGTCGAGAAATTTAATGGCCAAAAAATACCAGTTATGGAAGATGCAGATGGAATATTATTTATATCAGAAGGATCTATTCCTACCATTGGGTGGAATAGCAAACAATTCGACGGCCATGAAGGACGAAGAATGGGAGATTCTTGACAAAAAGGCTCTAGGAACGATACGACTGAGCTTGGCAGCGTCAGTGGCTTTAAATATTTCGAAAGAAAAGACAACGAAGGATCTGATGGATGTGTTGGCTAAACTGTATGAAAAACCCTCGGCATCTAATAAGGTATTTCTAATGAAGAGATTATTTAATATGAAGATGTCAGAAG
>JZKD02S1950132.1:30964-41389 GCA_000966675.3 Picea glauca
ATATTTACATCAAACAATATTGGGTCCATTACCTAAACCTTTGTGCTACAGGGATTTCTTCAAGGGTTGACATCAATGACAACCAACCTTAATCAAGTGGTGGACCACCCCCCATGAGAGATCCACCCTAATTTTTAGCTGGTCATATTGAAACATCAACATGTATTTGACACACCCCATGGATTATATCCTTCACATGGTGAGCATGACCATGGTATCCACTTGGTTCTAGGAAAACAACCACCAAATGTCCATCCTTATAGGAATCTTTTTGCACATAAGAATGAAATATAAAATATCATTCAATAATTGTTGGAGTTTGGAGTAATGCTTCCCTATACTAGTCCTTATTCATCAAATGTGGTCATGGTATTCAAAAAATAAGGAAATTGGTGCATGTGTCTATATTTTTAGGCTCTCAATGAGTTGACCACCAAGGAAATATTTCCTATTCTAGTTATAGATGATCTCTTGGATGAACTTCATGGAGATAAGTTTTTCACTAAACTAGACCTTCGTTTACGCTATCACTAAATAAGATTAAAGGAGGAGGATAACCCTAGAACAAATTTTCACACACACAAATGTCATTATGAGTTTTTAGTGATTCCCTTTAGACTTTGAAATGCTTCATCTTCTTTTCATATCCTCATGAAAAAAATGTTTCGACTCTTCATATGCAATTTTGTGCTTGTATTCTTTGTTTATATATTGATATACAATAAAACTTGGGAATCCCATACCAATCATGTTGATAGAGCCTTGTAACTCCTGTGATACCATAAATTTCTATTTAAATGTTCTAAATGTTCTTTCGGGTCTTTGGAGGTTGAATACTTGGGTCGCATTTTCAATCAATATTGGGTGAGTATATACCAAGAAACTTGTAGCTATGAAAGACTAGACTCACCAAATTAACTTAAAGAGTTTTCATGGGATTTTAGGACTTACAAGCTACTATGTGTTCTTAGGACTTACATGCTACTATATAAATTTTGTGAAAAATTGTAGCTCCCTTAACCTCCCCACTAAAAAATAATTCCTTTGTATGGAGTGAGGTAGCTAAGTAGGAATTATTAGTTTTAAATGATTTCATATGCACCAATATAGTATTAGCTATGGTCAATTTTACTAAGATTTGTTTCTTAGAGTGTGATTCATTGAGAAAAATTATTGGAGTGGTCATGATCCAGGAAGAGCGTCCCTTGGCATTGACCAGTAAGAAGTCATGTGAGTGAAATTTAAAAAATTAACATATGAAAAAGATATGATGAACATCCTTCATGTAGTGGAGACTTTGGATCCATATCTTATCGAGAGGCATTTTGAGATCAAGACCAAACATCATAGTTTGAAGTATTTTATAGAACAAAGGTTATCATTGTCGAAGAACCATAAGTGGGTCACTAATATACCTAGTATGATTAAGAGATTATGTTAGTATATTTATACACTTAGGATATATTTAACATCAATTTGGTATAATGTGTCTTTAGGTAAAAGTGTATTTCATAGTGCATTTATTTAGTATGCATTTGTATTTATGTAATCCAATGGTCATGATATGTTCTAGACATAGAGTGATAAAACAAATCATATTCTCCTCGATATTAATAACTACATTGATCAATGGATTAACACTCGATTGACCATGATCTTTATTTAAATATCATGGAGGGTCATTTGTTGATGATCGATTGTGAGAAACTCTCTTTTAAAATATTTTTTTTTTCATTAATACAATTCCTCAAGTGGCCACATTGGTTTGGGCCATTGATTGTTTCCCTCTTCGAGGGTTTGAACCACATAAACACATTGGCGTGTTGATATTTTATCTCATTGTTTGAGTGATTAATGAAGGTGTTCATCCTATGTGGAATAATGTTTTTTTCGAACATGGTATTAGATCCCGTTTGAATACCCACTCCCATTGTAGATCAAGATACTGAAGTCATGTTGCCACATTTTTTGTTTTTGTTATTTTTGTACATTTCTAGGCTAATATGACTATTCCATTGCATTTGAAGCACTTATTTAAGTTATAAATTATTTTCGTCTCACTCGAAAAGGCTTCCATTTTCCCAATATATGACCACTTTAGTCAAATTCGAAGGTATAAATCATGAATACACCCTTTTACTCTTTTTTACAGAGTTAATATTTCATTTTTTTGGTTTATTTTTGGGGTTCTACTCTTTCCGGTCTATTTTTTCTCTTTTCCATGCATTCTATGTGATTTCAGAAAATCATAAATAGAGCGGAAATGTTTTCTTGTTTGTGAATGTTATTTTTTGTGCACTTTGTGCGATCTCAAAAAATAGAAACATGGAGAAAACTTGCATTTTCCAGGTATATTGGCAGTTTATTCCATGCTTGCATGCATCATTCCTAATGCTGAGGAGTTTAGACCCATGGTTCATCTAGATTTGACCAACAAAAACCCCAAAGACATCGAAATATCAATCCTCGAACAAGGCTGAGGAAGGTCTCACCCAAGATGCAAAGAGGATCATATAGACCATAAGGTCGTGTGATAGGGATGAAGGATAAATACACAAAGATCCATCGAGGCTGGCATTTATGCGATTCATATCTAACAAATTATTAGGTCTAAGAAGTAAAACAATACACACACATATCCAAATAGTACATGGTAGTGAAAAAATAGATAAAAACTATCACATGTTTATTTCCAGAGTCATTCCATTACATAAGTAGACTATATACAAACCACAAAACTTCATAACTTCATTTATATAACTCCTCATAAATACAACACCTTGCTCAATGCACATTCTCTCAAGACTTCATATATATGGTAGACTCAGAAAGATATTCAAAATAGATACAGTATTAGAATAGGATCAGAGTGAGATCAACACTAAGGACTCAATTAATTTCTTCTAAAACATCTATGTAGCCCCATTTCTCATATCATTTCTTCCTTTTATAGATTTCTCTTCTCAAGATATCTATCTCTTTATTCTATGCTCCACTCGCTTGATTGACAAAACTGCCTTGCATTCTTCTGGCAATTTCCTATAGTCCACGTAGCCTTCATGAATCGAGGAAATCTTAACTTCCCTACCATCTCATACTTTGTTACCTTCACGATCCCTTGTACTTCGAGCTGTACTGATTCAAGAGGATTTTCTTATGATTCTTTTCTTGATTCTGGTGTGCATATTCTTTATTTCCAGTGTGCATTAAAATTGGGATCGAAACACATTCAATAATATTTTAGGCCTATTGTGCATTTTCAAAACTTGGTGGCATGCACTCTTTTTCATTCCTCACGCATTACCTTCGACACATGCAAAAAAATCAGAATGAGTGCACACAACTTTGTTTGTGCGCGTGCACAAAATTAACTCAAAACTTTGGGTGCCAATAGAAAATGAACACAAAACTTTGGGTTCCAACAGGCCCCCACCACTATTAATTGGTTCGTCCTCGAGCCAGTTTCTTTAGAGAATGAACTCTACAAAAATGACATATTTATTTTTAATTCCTCCATGAAGTCCTTATATTGGTGCTCGGGGTCATTCAAATGGCCTTGGAGATACTTTGTAAGATGAGTACCTGAATCACCTTCCATGGTTGTGGCCTGAGAGTTTGTCAGGTCTGTGATGTTGAGTTTCTCTATGAGAGGGCCAAAAACAACTTGCACGTCAAAGAGTTGATTATACTAGACCAAGGCCTTATCAGCCATCAAAGTGATCAAATCTTGCATATTCTGTTGTTCATCCATAGTTGTAGTTATCTCTTTCATTCTTGTGGTAATGGTGATCATTGCAACGCCACTCTCCTTGAGAGGAAAAGAACCCATGTCCCATTTCTATTGTGTGAACTCAGCCTCTTCTCTGTGAGTCATATCATAGAGAGTGGTGAGCTTTGGAGGGATCTATAAATGATCCCACAAGTTGAATATTTGAGTGACTAGTACGAAAAACCCTTGGGCATGGTTTCGAACCTCCTGAATGGTTTTTACAGCCTGAGCAATCTACCGCTGGAGGGTGGTCTCCTCTGGCGTTACTTGTTGGAATCATGCCCGAAGTTTGAGATTCTAGGATTGCAGAACATGAACAGG
Organism: Picea glauca; assembly: GCA_000966675.3. NCBI lineage: Eukaryota > Viridiplantae > Streptophyta > Pinopsida > Pinales > Pinaceae > Picea > Picea glauca. The sequence continues at coordinate 35,055 of JZKD02S1950132.1, forward strand.
CTCAATGACTACCTTCATTTTTTGCAGGGCTAGAAGTTCCAACTGCATCTATTCATGTTGGAAACCTAAAAGTAGGCTTTGTGAAGAGAATTAACCATTTTGGTGTGGTCACTAATAAAAACCACATATTGGTCCTTTGTTTCTGCATGCACAACCAGTTTATGAATGTGTAAGTCTCATAACACTTTTCCATATTCCTCCACTTCCTAGCATGAATGGGATTCTTGTTATAATTGAGATCATGTGGCATCATGATTGGAAAGTTCTTTCTCATAGTGGAGGCATAGGTGGGCCTTATCCTCATGGAGGGATTACTGTCATTCTCCGAGCTCATGGACCATGGTAGTGATAAAGCTTTGGATTTCCAATGTAGGGACCTATGACAAATCCAGTTTAGTTCTAGGAGATACTGAAGGGATGAACACAAGTGGATCGATACTGAGCACTTGACGAAGACTGGCTCTCGAAATCTCGATAGACATATTTGTTGAAGATAGAGATTCCAGTAAGGAAGGAGAGGAAAATTGTTGTCCCAGAATATGCATTTTCCTTATCATTTCATTTTGGCAAGCTTGTTATTTGGCCAACTACATGAAAATTGCATTCATTTGTTTTGATACCTGCCAACTTTGAGTGGGGAAAACCTCCCTGGTTTTCTTATGGGATGTTGTATGCCGACATTTACTAGAACCAGAGTAGGATTTTCGTCGGAAGTGGGCATACCAAAGACCCTATGTATAATGGCCTAGTCGATGAGATATGATCAGTGTAACCAAATGTATCCCTCTTGTGCTCTAGTGAGGAGGAACTAAACACATGATTGCATGACCTGGGCCTGACCGAAGTGTGGAAATTTAAGAAGCGATAGGATCCTGGATCTCTTTAAGGGTTGTGTCAACTCTTGTATTAAAATTTTGTTAGTGCCATCCAGATGACCTCTGTGTATCTGTCGACCTGAAGTTTGGGGAAATGGTGGGGGTCATGGACATTGTAGTCAACACACTTGAGAAGGGTTATCATTGCAAATGGAAGGCCTTCAAATGGGACATTGCAGGGTAGTATAGTATCAATAATAAATTGTTCTTTCATGGTATTAGATTTTGGTCAGGATTTAGGTTTTCTTGGTGAAGCCATACTAGAATTGGTGGTAATGGTGTTGGAATATTCATGAGGAATGGGATGTGGGGATTGGAGAAGGTCTATATTGAAATGGTGGTGAAGGAATGTATGAATCATGGAGAAAATAGGTGAGGAAGTGGGAGTTTGCAGTGGTTCTTAACAAAATGAATCCATAGTGACACTTTTCTAGTAATGCATGTGAAGTAAGTGTCCCATATTTTTGTTGAGTTGGATTGTACCATGCCCCATTTTGGCCATTGGAGGAAATATGATGTAGGTGGTCATTATCTCATAATGATGAGACTTGTGTTGATTCTTTCAAGCAACTTCAAATTTTAATTTGAATCGAGGAAATCATCCTTTTTCCAGTGGTGTTAATGAGACATAATTCCTGAAATTACATGAAGTGGACATGTGAGAAGCACTTGTCACTTCGACCATTAATATTAAAAATCTTCAACTGCTGCCATATATTCAAAATTAGTGAATATGTATATGACATGATACATGCATGAATTTACTCATCGGGGGTGTTGCACATGGTGCTATTCACCCTAGTGGGATTTGACTGGTGTCTTAGAGGGACATAGTGAACCCAGGTGGGTTGCAATGTATCCACATGCAACCACAACTCGTCAGCATCAACCTGGGAGGTAGGAGAGTAGGCTCGACCAGTTCTGGTAGGATCCATTTTCTAACCATATCATCAATATTTATGATGGAGTTATCTGTGTGGTCAATGGGGTTGGGGAATAATCTTGAAGGGAACAAATTATTGTCAAATCTTGAGGTTCTCTTGCCTTTCCTAGTGTAGAATTGGGGAATTGGGGCTATACAATGTTTCTTGGGTAGCCTATGGTGGAAATTCATTTACTGAACACGTACGCTACACCATTTCTTAGATATCTAACTCCTTTAACAAGAACACATGTATCAATGAATGCCGACATCTGGTCGAAATATTTCTCGCATGAATGCTTCGACAATTGCCCATTCACGATAAGGCTCCCGATGTGCATCCCACCACTGCGAAAAAATTCCTAGGAGTATTGTATCGAGTGCGTGAGCCCTCTTATGCTTGGGAATGTGTTGTATCCATGAAATAAATGTGTCCACTAGTTCTGATCCATCATAGTGATGTGAACCAAATTCTTCTCTACGCTCCTCTGCAAAGATGTGTGTGCAACTCCTTGTTGAAACTTCATATATATTGTTTTTCCATTTATCTATGGAATCCTCAGAATCCATGTCATAAGAATGGACCTTTCTCCATCTTAATTCACCATCTATGGTGGGTTTTATGTCATCCTCCCTGCATCTTGTGATATTATAGATATTTTCAATGACTGATCTCCACGCATCCTCATTCTTTGGCTCATTATAAATGTCACCTTCATATAGATCTAATGGTGAAACCATGTGCATAGTGTCTATTTCAAATGATATATGCCTCTTATTCAAGTTCAACACCACATTATTATTAAAGGCCCAATCAATTCCCAGTAATGTAGGATATGGATCAAATTCATCCATAATTTCTATGACCTCAAAGTAAATCTTTGTTTTTAGTCCTTCTATGTTCACTTCCACCTGCTCCAGTCAGCTTATTGGGTATCTTTTATATTTATTGGATAACCATAGTTGGATGGGTGACCAAACTAACTTCGATTTACCCATCACCTCCAAATATTTCTTCATCAAAAGGTTCACATCGAAACCCAGATCCAACATGAATCCATCTGTGTCATAGCCACCAAGCTCTCGAGTCATATTAAATTCTTGGCCAATGCACTTTTTCTTGTTGACTTGACATACATCTCTTTTTGGAAGCAGGTCTGATATGGTTTCCTCTACTCCTTGTTCCTTCATGAAATTAGTTAACATATGGTTCAACTTACTTGCAGCCTTTGGATCATTCCGTAGTATAAAACAACAATGCAAAAAATAACTTTCTTGGTCCTTAGATTCTTCCTTGTGACCCAATTCACATACAACTTATGCGTGCACTATGTGTTGAAATTCCTCCTAGCACTGTTCTTCATGTGCTTTCTACTTAGCACTTCACAAATCAGTCTGTCTATGAGATTTCTCTATTGACCATTGTGTTTTTAACTGTATTTATTCACACATGTGAGCCTCCTCCAATGATCTTTACGTCGCACGCTAAAATTCCTCATGTGCGTGAGATTATTCTACAATGATCAGAATGAATAAAATTAGAATAACCAATGAGATGATGCCTGAATTTATTGATCGCATAAACTATTACCAATAATTCTCTTTCTGTAACTGTATAATTTAACTCAGCAGGAGCCAAGTTCTTGCTGATATAGTAGATAACATAGGGATATTTGTACTCCTATTACCCTAGCACTGCCCCAATTGCAGTATCATAGGCATCTGAAGAAATGTGAAATGGTAGAGCCCAATTGGGCCCTCTCAAAATGGGATTTGTGGAAAATTTTTGTTTCAGATCTGCAAAAGACAATTCGCACTTGTCAGTCCAACTAAAGTCAACATATTTTGTTAATAGAAAAAATAATGGAGAGGCAAGTTTCAATTTTTTTTTAATGAATCTCCTGTAATATCTAGCATGCCCATAAAATATTCTTACCTCTTTCAGAGTTGATGGAGTTGGAATGTCCAGAATTACCTGGATTTTGGCTGGGCCTACCTGAATTCTTGCATACGAAATGAAGTGTCCTAGCACCATACCTTCGCTCATAATCATATGACACTTTTTTGTACTTAGAGAAAGATGAGACTGTATACATATTTTGAGTACTTTTTCCAGATTAGCTAAAGATTCATTGGAATCAGTACCGTAAGGTGTAAAATCATCCATAAATATTTCCATACAATCATTTACCATATCAGATAAAATACCAATTACAGCGCTCTGCAAAGTGGTTCGTGCATTACACAAGACAAATGGGAGAACCTTGTAGGAAAATGTACCCCAAGGGCTGGTAAAGGTGGTCTTATCTTGATCCTATGGAGCAATTGTTATTTGGTTATATCCACTGAATCCATCTAGGAAACAAAAAAACTTTTTCCCAGATAGTTTTTCTAGAACTTGATCAATAAATGGAAGAGGAAAATGATCCTTCTGTGTGGCCTTATTCAAGGCTCTATAGTCCAGACACATTATCCATTTACCATTCTTTTTAGGCACAATAACCAAGGGTGAAACCCACTCATTTTTTGATATAGGGTAGATGAATCCAACATTTAGAAGTTTTTGGAGTTCTTCCTTAATGATCTCTTTAAGATTAGGGTTCATTCTCCTTTAGGGTTGGAAAATGGCTTGGCAGTACTACTTAATGTATATATGGTTGGTGCATAGTTCAGAGGAAATTCCTTTCATATCCATGTAATCCCAGGCAAATGCCTCTTTATGGTCAATCAATAACTTCATCAAACTTTTAGTTTCAACAAAAGATAAATCAAGATTTATGTTCAGGCTTTTTCGAGGCTCGATTTCTACAACAATTCTCTTAGAAATGACTTTGGGAAATAATTTAGTTCTTTCAGTGTCTACTGTTACAACTGAATTAAATTGATTTACAACAGTTTCAGAGAACATCTCTGCGCTGGCTCCTTCCTGGGGACTAGGGTCAAAGATTCTACTCAATTAGTGATACGTGTTTGGTGTAATAACAAAGTGGTCACTGATAAAGCTATTGATTATCTCATTCTCTGTCTCATCTTTGAAACTCATGGATTTTCCTATGGTTCGCACAGATAGAGAGCTTTCATCCTCAATGTCCATCCATAGAGAATTTTCAAGTTCCACACTGGGTGTAGCATGAGGATAAAGGGTAAGTTTATTGGTATCATAACCATCAAATATGGTCATTGAACCAGATCTACAACCAATGAAAGAATCAATTGTAGCTAACCATGGTCTTCCTAGAATTAGAGGGTGGACCCCCAAATAGGTTTTAGGTTGCAATATGAAAAAATCAACAGTATACTCCCATGAATCAACTGAAATAGATAAATCATCAATTACTCCTTCTGGTTTGATAGTAGAATGATCAACTAATTATAAAACAATAGGAGTAGGTCGGACTTGCATTTTGAGTTGCAAAAATTGTGTCGTTTCAATTAGAATAATATTAATTGTTGCCCCTAAATCAACTAACACATTGAGAATAAATGTTTGTCCAATTTTGACAGTGACTGTAGGGTTTCCTGGGTCGCTATATTTAATAGGTGGGGTTTTTCCTAACATAAGTTCAGACAATTATCCCACTACGTGTACTATGAAGGGGTCCATAGGTTTCCTTCAAGGATTTTTTATATAGAGGTCTCTCACAGTATTTGCATAAATAAGGACATCTCTAATCGCTTGCAATAGTGGAATGTTAACATACAAATTTTGCAATTCTCCTAAGAGATTGAAGGATGGTAATTCCATAGTTTTGGTAATTTCTAATCTTTTAGGGAATGGAGGGCCTGCTAATTCTATTATTGGTTTGTCAATTTCCTCTATATCAGATGATGTTTTTTTCCCCGATTCCTTGTCTGATTCTGAAGATGGAGAATCTTCAATTATTGGCTCGACTATTCTCCCTGATCTCAATTTTATCTCATTACAAGTCATAGAGATAATAGAAAGAGCTGGCCCATTGTGTATATCAATATTCTGAGCAGCCTTATTATTTGGATTTGGGTTAGGTTGTACAGGCATCTGAGGTCATAAGGGAGGATTGTTCTGTGGGGCATTGGGAGGTAACTACAACTATTTATGCTGGTACTAGGGTTGTAACTGTTGTTGATAGGGGTTTTGTTGGTGATGATTTTGATAAGTAAGATACTATTGAGGGTTTCTCCAATATGGGTTCCATTCCCCAGGATGATTTTGTTGTTGGGGAATAAGTACCCATGCATTGGGATCCTAATAAGGAGGTGACATCTAATTTGGAGGAGGGGCATTCATCTGGCCATATTAAAGCTGATTGTTCACATTATTCCAATAATTAAGTGTTACAAGAGAGAAATGAGGGTTTATACCTTGACCTTCTAGATTCCATTGTCTCCTCTGTGTTATTATATAGGCAACCTCTGCTTCCTCATTAGTTTCCTTCATTGATTCTTTTACACCTACTAGGGAGGGACATTTGTCAGTGGCATGATCTAATTCACAAATAAGACATACCTAGACATTGTTTAGTGGGCACTCCCTTGGTGGATGTTTGTCTCTGCATTTC
>JZKD02S1950143.1:21800-34686 GCA_000966675.3 Picea glauca
AAGATGAAGCCTTCAATTTTTCAACTTCACATAAATTCTTGTCTCAGAATATCATAAAGAAACAAGACCATCAGCTTGATATCAAAACTTGAAAATAATTTCCACAGTAAATTTTCATTGTATTAATTGACAATCAAGAAACAAAAGCATTGCAATCTGAATAATGAATTCAAGCATGAAGAAAGAAAAAAAGAGTAGAAAAGAGTGTCTAACCATCCATATGCCTTTGGTATTAAGTTTCAAATAGAACATAAATGCCTTTACAAGGAGTTTCACAAAAAAGTCCTCTGGATCTCCAATTTTTCGACTTGAACACAGTCTTTCCTCTTCCTATTTAAACTATCCATAAAACCTCCAGATCCTATCATCTAGTGTACCTTTAATGACTAGATTCGAATAGTATCTATCTACTAGGAAAGTTAACTCAAAAAGAGCTTTTACAATCCAAAAATACATTATTGCTCAACAGCTTGATATTGTATGATCTTGCCAGCATTACATTTGATTCTACAAAACAGGGATTAGTTTGATTTAGTCATACAGTTTGAGGTCTTTGCATTTCACATGACAAAAACGAGTAGACACTGCCATATTTCCTAGAAAACATTAAAATTATGATTGTAACAATCTTCATGAAACCTTTAAGATATAATCACAGTAGTAGCTTTAGCATTTTTCTGTTTGAGATTTGTGGTAAGCACGACATTGTGCCAATAGAGTCTAAAATTTATTTCTCTAAATTCTTTGAGCAATGCCCTTTGCTCTTTTTTCTTCTTTTTTAAACCTTGAATCCTTTCTTGCTGACGAGCATTCCATTGTTCTATTTGTGCCTTTTTTTTCTTCAACTGTCTCACTGTTTTCTGGAATTCCTTGATCCTTTCTTTATCAGTTATGATTTTAACCCTGAATTCTGAGCACTCTTCAAAAGGTGCAGGCTCATTCATATTTAAGGAAACTTTGGGTTCTTTCGCTTTAACTTGGTATTTAGAAACCAACCCCAAGCTATGTTCTTCATCAAAACTTGTTGAATCCATGGCTTCAGGCACATCTGATATGTGATCTGAGTCTACAAGGTAATCCTTTTTATTCTCAAGAATATCACTGATACCTTTAGCAATTTCTTTAGCTTTTGCTAATCTGGTTGTAGCTCTCATTACAGGTCCTGTAGATGATGAAAACATTTGCTTACCTTTTTTTACTGGTTTCTTAAGCAATGGAGTTCTTTTTGCCTTTTTCCTGGTACCTGCTTCAACATCTTCAAAGTGATCTTCTATAACTATGGTGTTTTCTTCTTTGATTGATGGATTATACATGGCTTTTGAATTCAATTTGTACTTGTTGGTAACCCTGGTAGAATTCCTTCTAGGTTTTTAAGATGCAGACACAGCTTTATCCTTTGTCCTTTTGACTACATCACCCCTTTTACTAGTTGATGGTGATTCATGCTTGACTGTAGTTTGAGTATTAAAATCTTCATCTGAATCTTCTTCCCCTTTAACATCTTCCTCAGAAAACATTTCAATTTCTGGATCCAAATTAGGTCTTTTACCTCTGCTATTCCTCGTCACCCTGATACCAGGCATTTCTTCTTTAACAGGGGTTTCATCAATTGAAATGTTTTGTTTCTGTGTAACAGTATTTTTTTCTTTGCCTTTCTTTTGTTTGTTGGACTGTTTGTTAGGGTTTAAATATTACATGAGCCAGTGCCAGGGCTTCTATAATTCTCTCAAAGCAAACATAACTAAAGTCTTAATTAAGACTTGATGAAACAGACTTCTCTTTGCATTGGTGGAGAGTGGTTGCACTCTATTTGACATCTTTGTCAAGCTTTTGAGTAGAAAGTAGGGTATATTTAACAGATAATCGCCATTTAGATGCATTAATATCCTAATGTGGTAGATATATACTAGTGAAAATCTACCTTCGCAGGTGATATACCTATGGATAATGATCAGAGCAGTGTGCCATTCAGGTCTAATCCAGCTGCGAGGAACTCCCCTTCTCTAATTCATATTTTTCTTTTCTGGAAGCAGGAATTGATTAACAAAATCTGTAACCACATGCTCTTTCTTCCACCATCTTTCTCCTCCAACCACCAATCTACAAGCTTTAGAAATTGTTTGTTCTGTCACCAGCATCAGCATCTTCCCGATCTCCACCTCGTGACCATCAAAGTTCAGTGCAAACTCCATGGAGACCTACTCATCATAACCTTGAAAAGTGGTAAGGAATTCAAACCACCTGGCATCTCTAAACCTTTGAGCCATCTGAGGATAAGCTTCGAGGAGTTCAACACCCTCAAGTTCTAATATAACTACATGTCTGCTTCTCTTAGGTGCCATCAAAACACAATGCTATAACTAGCACGATTCGGATTCCGAATTTGCCACCTACAATCTGTTAATATATAACTGTTCTTCTGAGCCAACACCTGTGCCTAAAATTCAGCAAAACCAGACATAGAATGGCAGGTTCAATATAATGATCGTTGAGAATTGGACAATTTGAAATGAGTCCTTTGCAGGTATAGAGCAATCCGATCATGTAACGGTTTGAATCACAAAATGATTCCAAAGCTATTGTGGGACACATGTAAACTCTCAAACCACGATCTGTGTCATCATAACGAAATCTGGGTGATGGACGCATATCAAGGCATGATTATCTTTGTGCTACGAGAATAAGGCTATTCTCATAGCGCTATTAATGACTTATCATAATTTGAATTTGTAAAGTTCAAATAGGCATATAAAGTGACACATCATTTAAAACCATGTCTTACAACTCCAAACTTAAATAAATTATTCAAAAACTGAAATGCAAACCATAAGACACTAGAAACAATGATCAAAATCAACTGGAAGCAGATAATGAAGTGCAGGTAGGAAGGGTTTGGTATTAAGGTTTCTCACAAAATCAAAATAACAAATTAGAGACTAACACTCGCTCCTTCTAGGGATGGAGTTTTGATAATAACTCCAAGAACTGCAGACCAATGCCTTTTCCTTTGTCTCTGATTCACTATTCTCCCTGCATCTGTCAGTCTTTTATTCTCAACATAACTATAAAAACAATTCCATTAGGTATATGGAGTCTTTATTGAAAACAAAACCTACTGTACTAACTGAAAACTTGATGAGTCATTAGAGAAAATAGTGCTTCAAGAACCTCCCATTCATTGGCCCCTCAAAAGTTTATGTGTTGTCTAAATTATGCAGGAGAAAAGTGTTATTGTTCATTACCTTGGCTATTCTGAAAGGACCATACCATAGGTTATCGAACTTACCATGTTTTTCTTTATCCTCTCTCCTAGCATCCCATCTTAACACCAAATATCCCTCATTGAAAATATCTTTCTTAGTTCCCTTATCGAATGTAGCCATGCCTTTTCTCTGGTGAGAAACAACTTTCTGATTCACTTGTTCTCTGACCTGCTGAACTTCAATCATTTGAAAAATTCTCCTTTGGATATCATTGGGTTCTTCTAGCTCTTCTTGTAGAAACTTTAAAACTAGCAGGCCCAATTGAGTTGGAAGAATAGCTTATGTCCCATATACCATTTGGAAAGAAGATGTCCCAATAGACTTCTTGTTGTTGATATGATCAGCCCAAAGGGAAAACTTTAACTTGGAATCCCATGATTTTTTATTTTCTGCTAGTAGTTTTTTTATAATTCTTATCAGAGTCTTATTGGAAGATTTTGCCAATCCGTTCCCTTGGGGGTAGTAGGGAGTAGAATGAACCAATTTGATACTATACTTATTGTATAATTCAATCATGGAATTCGATTTAAAAGTCTGTGCATTATCAATGACCAGTTTTTTAGGACAGCCAAACCTGGAAAAAAATATATCCTTCTAGAAATTCCATGATTACCTTGTCTGTTGTATTTTGAGTCGGAATTGCTTCAATCCACTTCGTAAAATAATATGTGGTTGTAAGAATCCATCTATGTTGTCCTGAAGATGACGGATCAATCTCTCCGATGAAGTCCAATCCCCACTGTTGAAATGGTCCATGGGTGATGATTGGTTTTAGAGGAAAAGATATAAGTTTCTGCTTTCCAACAAATTTCTGACAGGGTTCACATGCCCTGACCTGAGCAAAAATATCTGAGAATAGAACTGGCCAGTAATAGCCTTTCCTAAGAATCTTGAAAATAGTAGCCTTCCAATGATGATGGCTTCTACAGACACCATGATGTAGATCATGAGATATTTGTTTAGCTTCTTTTTCATCCACACACCTTAACAGAAAATTGTTGGGGTCTTTCCAGAACAGGGTCTGATCAACAATGCAGTACTTTACTGCTCTTAACTTTAATGATCTGAATTTTGATTTATCCAACTCTAGGGGAGATTAAAATTTCAGCAAAAAAAATACGATATCTTTGTACCATGGTGAAGAAACATACTTGTTGTTTACCTGTGAATTTGTTTCTTCAATCTGGACAGAAGAAACCTATGTCTTGTCTGAAAGATGGTATAACCCAATTGCTTTACAATTGGATTCTGTCATTAATTTGGTAAGGCCTTGTCCTTTTATCAGCTGAGTAGGCTTTATGGTAAGATCATACTCTAGGATTTTTGTTATCCATTTCCATCTCTTTCCTTCACAATCAGGTTGAACCAATATTTCTTTGACTGCACTACTTGGGACATAAGTTGTAATCTTAGATTGAAGAACATATACTCTGAAGGATTTCAGAGCCTTTACCAAGGCATAGGCCTATTTTTCTATTATATCATACTTCAATTCAGAGTCTCTGAGGGTTTTTCTAAAGAAGGAGATGGGTTGCTCGTATCCTTGCTCATTTCTTTGCAGAAGAATAGCAGCTATGGTACTTTCTTATGCAAATGAAAAAAATCATGAATTCTTTGAAGTAATCTGGGCTAATTAGAATAGGTGCCTGAACAATAGCCTGATTTATCCTTTCAAAGGATTCTTTTACTTCTGGTATCCACTTAATTTATGCATCCTTTTTCAACATGTCAGTAATGTACTTGAAAATCTCTGCAAAGTTAGGTATAAACCTCCTTAAAAAATATTTTTACCAATGAAGGACTGAATAGACTTTTTATTTCTCGGAATGTCTATTTTTTGGATAGCCTTTACTCTTTCAGGATCTATTTTAATACCTTCAGGTGAAACTATGTGTCCTAGAAGCTTTCCTTCCTCCATGGAAAAATGTGATTTTTTGGGATTAAGTGATATACCGTACCTTCTGCACTTCTCAAAGATCTGCTTCAAGTGTTGTAAATGTTCTTCATCAGATGCTGAAAATATAGTGATGTCATCAAGGTAAATAACCACAAACCTGTCTTTCTCCCCAATGAAAGCGATGTCCATAGCCCTTTGGAATGTGTCTCATGCGTTCATCAATTTGAAAGGCATCTTTTCATACATAAAAATGCCCCAAGGAGTGGTAAAAGTTGTTTTCTTTTTGTCCTCTTCCATTACTGATATTTGATTGTACCCTAAATATCCATCAAGCATAGAGATTCTCTTTGCGCCGACAACTCTTTGTAAGATATAATCCATTTTTGGTAATGGATAATTGTCTTTCAAAGAGCACCTGTTTAGATTCCTAAAGTCCACACAGAGCCTTATCTCTCTGTTCTTCTTCCTGACAGGTACAAGGTTGGCTACCCATTCTGAGTATCTCAGTGGCACTATGATTTTTGCTTCCAACAACCTTTTCGGCTCCTTTTCTATTATAGGTAACAGTAAAGGATTAAATTTCCTAATCTTTTTCTTAACGGGTTTTGATCCAAGTTTCAAAGGAGTTTTGTGTTGAATAATCATTGTATCAAACACTTTAGGATCTTCATAAGACTAGGCAAATATATCTGAATATTGTTTCATTAATTCAACATATGCTTCTTTCTATTTTTGTGACAGATTTCGAGATATTTTGACCAACCTGGGGTTTGCACCCAGACTAATGTCACAGTCCACTACATTTGTTTCTTTTGTTTGGATAACAACCTTCCTGGAAACATAATTATGATCAAACAGCCTCTCTAGTGGAACCAATCCTTTGGGCAGATGGTTTGTCTTTAGTTCAATGATTTTGTGGCCAACAATAGTATCTTGAAGGACTTCTGCAGCATGTATTTTTGCTTCACCATTTTTCGTCATCTTGATCTATTGAAATGTTAGAAAACTCTTCAATAGTTTTCAAAAATCTTTGAATTTCCTCTTCGTCTTTAAAAACCTGCCAATGTTTTATATTATGTGGTATTGAAGGTATGCGTCTGACTTCAACTTCAAACTTCAGAATAGGAAACATCAAAGTTTTAAAGTTGCTAGCTACAAGTGCCAAAGAGTCAGCCTGTTGATTTAAATTTATGTGCACAAAAGTAATATTGAATGCCAAAAAAAATTATCCACATAATCCCACACCTCCTTTCTATATTGTTTTAACCTTTGTTGTTTGGTTTGATATATATTCTTGATCTGGTGAATAATAAGTTTTGAGTCTCCAAAAACAGACATCTTATCTATACCCATATCTCTAGCAGCTTTCAAACCTAACAACAAGGCTTCATACTCACTAATGTTATTAGTGGTGTCAAATTCAAGTTTATATGACATAGAAATAACCTCCTTGGTAGGGGAAATGAAGACAATGCCAGCTCCAGAACCTTCTTTAGAACATACTCCGTCAAAATACATTTTCCAAACAAAATTGTCTTTACTGTCTCCAACTGCAGTTGTTGTCTTTCTGACTGATACTTCTGCCATCTCATCACTCATATGAAAAATAGAAGAACCAAGATCATCTTCTACAACATATATAGGATTATTAGTGGGATTATTGTGATCACTTACCAAATAAGCCAATATAACTTCTTTGTATAATCTTCGTTGTTCCCCACCAAAAACAGGTATGTTTGCATAGCTATGGTCCATTTGTAGATTACCACCTACCTTCTTGGCCCAAGATCTTGAAAGAAGCATTCTAAATTTTGGTGGTATGTCATCCACAATAACATCTAATACCACACTTTTCATAGGTAATTGGGAAAGAGTAACAACCACATCTTTCATAACTCCAAGGCATTTGACTTTCTTGGAGTCAAAATAATATAGATCATGATATGGTTTAGTAATGTCCAACCCTAATTTTTCCAGAATCCATTAAGCAGTTGTGCAATATCTTGGCATGGACATTTAATGAAATGTAGAATGGTGGAGAGGCATCAATTTTGTCTTCAATGTGAGGTCCAATAGTTATAGCAGGGTTTTCATCCTCTAGATTGATTGTATCTGAAAGGTGACATGAGCTGGAGCCTATAGAGCCTTGAGGACAATCTTTCTAAAGGGTTATGTTTTCATGAGTTCTAATAATGGAACTGAAATCTTGATTTTGTTGATTTTGTGTTCTAAACTGAAAGCAGAAACGTTTATGTCGGGTTCCTTTATGTCAACAGTACTATCCTTGGTAGGTTGTTTCAATGGTTGATCAGCTTGAATCTTGGGACTTCCTTTGATAATTCCTATTTTAACTGGAGTATTGGCCTTCTTTGTGGAAACAGGTGTATCTCCTTTAGGTGCATTTGAACCAGATATGAGATTGTATTTTTTCCTTTTAGGTTCCTGTTGGACGATCTCATCTTCATCCCCTTCCTCAAACTGGTTTGCAATCAAAGCATCTTCATAATCCTGTTGTGTCATATGTAGAGGAGATGATTGAGAATCATTCAAATGAACTGCAGGGTCTTCTTCTGTATCATCTTCATCCTCCTCATCATCTAATGCATTATTCTGAAAATGAGGCAAAACTTTTTGGTCATCTTGGTTTTTTCTTTCTCTTAGTAAGATTTGAGGTACATTGTTTGGCCTCCTAAACTGATTTGGATTTTTGTAACCACTCTCATGTGCAGGTCTACTAAGCCATTTTTGTTCCATCTTCAACCTTTCCATTTCATATGTCAAAGTTTTCAGCATCTTATCCATTTCATCCTTTTTAGAATCGGATGTTGAATTAGAAGATGAAGGAAAGTCTTCCTTTTTCTTTTTCCTGTCTCTATCACTTCTAGACTTCAATTTTCCTGCTGCTAATATGTTTGATTCTACCTCGATAGTGGCATCTTTCATCAGGCTGAGGGTAGCATCTCTTCTTTCCCTAAGCAACAAGGAAAATTCGGCATCGAATGCATTGGAAAAAGTGATTTTAGCTGATGTCTCTGAAGGTTTAATCTCCTTTGGAATTTTACCATACATCTGGTTGAACCTTTTGGTAAAATCAGGTATTGATTCACCTTGTTTCCTCCTTAAAGCACTGAATTTGGTAATGTAGTATAAAAATTATTTCTTGTCTACCTAGTGTTTAAGAAAGGCATCATCTAAGGCTACGATATCAACAATTGAATTAGGAGGCAAAATACTGAACCACTTTCTTTCTTCCCCATTTAGACTCTATACGAATAATCTCATCCACACATTAGTGTGCTCTACATTGAAATTATTTGCAAAACTATAAAATGAACTCAAATGCTCTTCAGCAGTAACTGCTCCATCTCCATTGAATCTGGGAAAGTATCTCATATAATCATTTGGTGGAAAGGAAAACATGACTTGTGGAAGAACCAAAGGGGCATACCTTGCTGCAATTATTTCATCCATTCTGTCTGAAGCCATATTAGTTATTTTTGGTGCTTTGGGAGTAAGCAAGATTGGTGATGTTGAAGGTGAAAATGTCCCTTGTGTATTACAACTTATATGTACTATCAATGAGTCTTGATCTTTAGCAGATAAAGATTTCTCTTTTCGACTATGATCAGATAACGGGCTAAGAAACAAAGGATTCTCAAAAGAAAAATAATGTGATTTAAAATCCTCAGATGAGAGAGATTCAAGAGATGACGAAGGTGTCTCTAGTTCACTCTTAATATCTGTGATGTGACCTCTCGAAGTTTCAGTCACAGGAAAAATGTTTGAATATTCCTGTTTAATGAGTTCAATAAGTAACTTCCACTGTTCTAGATTTAATTCTGAAATAGTTGAAGGGAATGAAATTGTAGCAAGTTCAATAATAGGTTTAATTTCACTTTCAGGATTCACCTCTTAATCTACTTGGGTTTTGGTGATTTCAGAGGATTGTCCTTGAGAACTTTCTGAAGACAATTTTCCTTTTAAGAGTGAATATTGTCCATAAAGAACTTTAGGTTTTCTTAGTAAATTTTCAGGATATGGAATTGTTGCAACAGGATCAGGATCTGGATTTTTCCTGGTTACTGCTCTCTTATTAGATGATGAAGAAGTTAGAGGAGTTTCAGGTCCTTTACCTTCTCTTTTAGGAGCCAGAATTACCACAGAGGAGTCGCCAGGTGAATAATCACAGTCTTAAATAATGTCCAAAATCTTGTTCACCATCAAGATTTGAATCTAAACTTGTCGTTTCCCCGGGGAAGATATCTTCGTTTCTTCATCCCCGACAATGGTGCCAAAAATGTTAGTCCCTAAAGTTTCACTTGAATGTGAGAGGGCAAGCTAGGGAATCATCGGTTTATTGCAAAGTGTTTGGAAAGTTTTTATAATTTGGTTTTTTGAATAAGGTGGTTGAAAACTGGCTCAAGGTTATAACATAACATGAAAATCAAGATCAAAACACAGCATATCCCATTCACTGAATAAACGGTAGACACATAGATGGATTAAACCAATAAGAAAAAGAGAAGATGAAGCCTTCAATTTGTCAACTTCACATAAATTCTTGTCTCAGAATATCATAAAGAAACAAGACCATCAGCTTGATATCAAAACTTGAAAATAGTTTCCATAGTAAATTTTCATTGTATTAATTAACAATCAAGAAACAAAATCATTGCAATCTGAATAATGAATTCAGGCATGAAGAAAGAAAAACATAGTAGAAAAGAGTGTCTAACCATCCATATGCCTTTGGTATTAAGTTTCAAATAGAACATAAATGCCTTTACAAGGAGTTTCACAAAAAAGTCCTCTAGATCTCCAATTTTTTGACCTGAACACAGTCTTTCCTATGCCTATTTAAACTATCCATAAAACCTCCAGATCCTATCATCTAGTGTAGCTTTAATGACTAGATTCGAATAGTATCTATCTACTAGGGAAGTTAACTCAAAAAGATCTTTTACCATCCAAAAATAGATCATTGCTCAACAGCTTGATATTGTATGATCTTGCCAGCATTACATTTGATTCTACAAAATAGGGATTAGTTTGATCTAGTCATACAGTTCGAGGTCTTTGCATTTCATAGGCCAAAAACGAGTAGACATTGTCATACTTCCTGGAAAACATTAAAATTATGATTGTAGCAATCTTCATGAAACCTTTAGGATATAATCACAGCAGTAGATTTAGCATTTTTATGTTTGAGTTTTGTGGTAAGCACGACATTGTGCCAATAGAGTCTAAACTTTATTTCTCTGATTTCTTTGAGCAATGCCCTTTTCTCTTTTTTCTTCTTTTTTAAACCTTGAATCATTTCTTATTGACGAGCATTTGATTGTTCTATTTGTGCCTTTTCTTTCTTCAACTGTCTCACTGTTTTCTGGAATTCCTTGATCCTTTCTTTATCAGTTCTGATTTTAACCCTGAATTCTGAGCACTCTTCAAAAGGTGCAGCCTCATTCATATTTAAGGCAACTTTGGGTTCTTTCACTTTAACTTGGTATTTAGAAACCAATCCTGAGCTATGTTCTTCATCAGAACTTGTTGAATCCATGGCTTCAGGCACATCTGATATGTGATCTGAGTCTACAAGGTAATCCTTTTTATTCTCAGGAATCTCATTGATACCTTTATCAATTTATTTAGCTTTTTCTAATCTAGTTGTAGCTCTCGTTATAGGTCATGTAGATGATGAAAACATTTGTTTACCTTTGTTTACTGGTTTCTTAAGAAATGGAGTTCTTTTTGCCTTTTTCCTGGTACCTGCTTCAACATATTCAAAGTGATATTCTATAATTATGATGTTTTCTTCTTTGATTGATGGATTATACATGGATTTTGACTTCAATCTGTACTTGTTGGTAACACTGGTAGAATTCCTTATAGGTTTTTGAGATGCAGACACACCTTTATCCTTTGTCCTTTTGACTGCAGCGCCCCTTTTGCTGGTTGATGGCAATTCATGCTTGACTGTAGTTTGAGTATTAAAATCTTCATATAAATATTCTTCCCCTTTAACATCTTCCTCAGAAAACATTTTGATTTCTGGATCCAACTTAGGTCTTTTACCTCTGTTATTCCTCCTCACCCTGATACCAGGCATCTCTTCTTTAACAGGGGTTTCATCAATTGAAATATTTTGTTTCTGTGTAACAGTCTTTTGTCCTTTGCCTTTCTTCTATTTGTTGGACTGTGTGTTAGGGTTTAAAGATTGCATGAGCCAGCTCCAAGGCTTCTGTAATTCTCTCAAAGAAGACATAACTAAAGTCTTAATTAAGACTTGATGAAAAATATTGCTCTTTGCATTGGTGGAGAGTAACTGCACTCTCTTTGACATCTTTGTCAAGCTTTTGAGTAGAAAGTAGGGAAGATTTAAGGGATAATTGTCATTTAGATGCATTAATATCCTAATGTGGTAGATATAGACTAGTGAAAATCTACCTTCGCAGGTGATATACCTATGGATAACGATCAGAGAAGTGTGCCATTTTGGTCTAATCCAGCTGCGAGGAACTCCCCTTCTCCAATTCGGATTTTTCTTATCTGGAAGCATGAATTGATTGAGAAACTTTGTAACCACATGCTCTTTCTTCCACCATCTTTCTCCTCCAACCACCAATCTACAATCTTTAGCAATTGTCTGTTCTGTCACCAGCATCAGCATCTTCTCGATCTCCACCTCGTGACCATCAAAGTTCAGTGCAAACTCCATGGAGACCTACTCATCGTAACCTTGAAAAGTGGTAAGGAATTCAAACCACCCGGCATCTCTGAACCTTTGAGTCATCTGAGGATAAGCTTCGAGGAGTTCAGCACCCTCGGGTTTTAATCTGACTACCTATCCGCTCCTCTTAGGCGCCATCAAAACACAATGCTATAACTAGCATGATTCGGATTCTGAATTTTCCACCTACAATATGTTAATATATAACTGTTCTTCTGAGCAAATACCTACACCTAAAATTTAGCAAAATCAGACATAGAATGACAGGTTCAATATAATGATTGTTGAGAATTGGACGATTTGAAATGAGTCCTTTGCGGGTACAGAGCAATCCGATCATGTAACGGTTTGAATCACAAAATGATTCCAAAGCTATTGTGGGACACATTAGAACTCTCAAACCACGATCTGTGTCATCATAATGAAATCTGGGTGACAGGCGCATATCAAGGCATGATTATATTTGCGCTACGAGAATAAGGCTATTACCGTGGTGCTATTAATGACTTAGCATAATTTGAATTTGTAAAGTTCAAATAGGCATATAAAGTGACACATCATTTAAAACCATGTATTACAACTCCAAACTTAAATAAATTATTCAAAAACTGAAATGCAAACCATAATACACTAGAAACAATGATCAAAATCAACTGGAAGCAGATAATGAAGTGCAGGTAGGAAGGTTTTGGGATTAAGGTTTCTCACAAAATCAAAAGAGATAATTTCAGATAATAAGCCTCTTCAAGGGGGCAGCCTCCTTTTACCCCACTTAAATGTTCAAGTACAAGATGATTAAAAATGCAAATGTCTCCTTGGTATATATAGGAGACTAGGAGGTATAATTACAACTAATGGCCTAAAGCAGACATAAATAAAATAACATAACTAATATAATATGCCCTAATTAAGGGGTAATGAGCCAATATTAGGGCTTAACATGCCCCTCCCCTTGAGACAAGTGTTGTCCGCAACGCTTGAGTAACTCTGGATGCTTCT
>JZKD02S1950154.1:37172-53284 GCA_000966675.3 Picea glauca
CAGAAGCTTTCAGGGAACTTGATTTTGGCCACATACATTTAAATATGATGTATTACGTTATTATGCTTTCTATATGTAAAAGAATTATCTTAAAAGTTTTAACAGTTTTTTTTTTGGATATGTGAATGATAGTTGGATAATGAAAAAGATGACATTTGTTTTAAGTTTTTTTTATTTTGTTAGGCTTTTAATATGTAAAACAAAAATCTTAAAAGTTTTAAGAGTATATATGGATTTGTGAATGATCACTTTGATAAGGAAAGTCATCTTATTTTGGTAAGAATTATTTTGTTTTTTTAATTTTATAATATTATAAAATGGTTTATTTTTGTAAAATCTTTATGTTATTTTAATTTTTTATTATGATTTAATTTTCTTCCATAATTTGTCTTGTAAAATTTAATATTATTAATATTAATCATTTTATTAAATTTTTTTGTGTTTGAATAGTTAAGCACATACTCTTAATTTATACTTCAAATTCTTTTAATCGTGTAGTATTTGCTTCTCATACTAAATACAATGACAAAGAACTTGTTTGTGTTTAAGTTGAGCACATTATGTTTGTAATATAAATATCTAATCATCTCTTTAGATTTGTCAAAGTACATTTATGGTTAATAAATGGTATTTGGTGAGTTTTGTATTTAATTTTAAAATTACACTTTATGAAGTGATTCTGTATTAGATTTAAATTATCATTTTTTTGTTTTATTGATATTATTATGTTCATAATATTTGTAGAATAGTCACTCTTGCACATGGTAAGATTCTCACCGGAGAAAACGTGTTCAAAAGGGGGTTCCAGGGCCCATTTCGATGTGTGCTATGTGAAAGCAATTATGAAACAACAAAACATCTTTTCAGGCACTGAGACTTTTCAAGGAGGGTATATGGTTTATTGTATTTAAAGAACTCTCCTAAAAAATTAGATGGCCTGCCAATTATAAAACTTTGTCGAGTAAGTGGTAGAAGTAGTTCTAGAGCTCCTTTCATGGAAAATTAGTTTTCAAAAGACTTTGTAAGGCCTCCCTTAAATATGTTTGTTGGAAAATTTGGCTAGCAAGAAAGATAGTTGTTTTGCAAAGCAAGTGATCCACCCCTTGCTTAGTAGCTAATGAGGCCATAGACTAATTAGATAAATTCATGAATTTTAAATGAATTCGTTGGGAGGACACTCCATCATTAAATATTGGTGAAGAAGCATGGGTGTCGAGATTCAACCTTTCATTAGTCGTTCATCCTAAGGTTCCTCAACGATCATGCTGGAAGCTTCAATCTCCATATTTTTATTTTAATTTATGGCTTTATTCTCAATCGAGATATATGTTATACTTTGATGGGGCTTCCAAAGGCAACCCAGGGGAGCCGGGTGTGGGGGGAGCTATGTTCAAACCTAGACGAAAAAGAGTATTAGATTATTATTGGAACGTAGGGGTTGTCACCAACAAAAAATAAGAATCCTTTATCATTTCTAACTCCTCTCCAAAGGATATTATTTTAAAGAATTTTATGGATCGTATTCGTTTCTCAATCCAGAGTCTTCAAGTTCGTTTTTTTTCATGTTCTTCATCATCATAATGTTGAAACTGAAAGAATGGCCAATCAGGCCATAGGAAGGTACCATGGTTTCATGAGGGATAAAAGAGTTGAGAACATAATCACACCCCCGTGACTTTATGCTAAGGAAATTAAAAAAATAAAATTAAAGCACCACGTGGTATGTTGATAGACGTGTGGGTGATGTAATTGGGAGGATTTCATGTGTCTCGTCATGAAGACTCAGATAAGACAGAGAAGATTATGGATCTACGAGATAATAACTCTAACACGTGGGTGGAGGTTCAGTTTGGGTAATGTGAAGCGACACCAGTTCCATCGCAAGGGAAAAAAAACGGATCTCAAGCCGTTAGACTTTGTTACAGACATAGGTCTAAACGACAAGGGAATTGGAAGCATGTAAACTTGGAAGAAGATTTCAGCACGAGCATGAATTTGGAAATGATGTGTGGATGAATTTGGCAGCTCCAGGTAATTCATGTGCTTCCCAGTTCAAACAATCATTTTTGTAGAGTCTTCTCATCATATTTTATCATTATGATCATTCTAGAAGGTATTTTGGTTGAAGTTTCTTTGAGAGTAGTATTGGACATTTGTTGGGAGTGTATTTATGTCACCTTTCCTTGGAATTATTTCAGTTTTTTAGTGTTTTCGCTAGGAGGTTACCCAGTTTTTGTGGTGGCAACTTCCGGACACCTTTGCGTTACAATTCATCGTTCATAATATAAACCTACCAAACGCTCTAAGGATTTTCTCTCTGGGGTTAGCACTTTCTTCATCTCAGAGTCTATTTTTATTCCAAGACAAATTTTAATCGGGCATTGGTTATCTCCAACATAAAGGAAAAGTATGGATATGAGGGATGTCGTTCAACATTTATAGGGAGAATTGGAGGTGGATGAATTTTAGGATCACCAAAGGTTATTCATTAGGTTATGTGCCCTTAGTTCAAAAATCAATTATTCTTTAGAAACATTGTCTCAGCACTGAATATTAATAGGCCAACTTTAGGATGAAGTGTATGCCTTGAGGAGCCAAAGCGAGGACCTTCATTTTCAGTTGGAACAGAGAGAAGATAACAATGGGAAATCTTCCTTAGACGGTAGTATGAGGGTAATCTCAACAGTCTCAGTGGCTCCAATTCCATATCTCAATGAACCCGTGTTAAAGGATTGGGACCAACGGGGAAAGGAAGTCACCCAACATGGAAACGATAGTTGATTTTCAAATATTGTAATTTGTCTATGTTTTGTCTCAGTATATGTATTAACAATATTTAATATTGCATCTATACTTTCCAATGTAATAGTAGTGCTAATATATGGATAGTTATTAGGGTAAGGAAAGAATTTTGTTCGGAGGAAAGAACAGTTCATTAGTTTTTTAATATTTGTGAAACTTTGAATCTGTTATCATGTATCTCAGTGGTTTCTACCACACATTTTTAATGCAAATAATTCCCCATTTTTAAAAAATATATATATTTGTAGAATAGTTAGAGAACCTTGAGTTCCTTGTGAAGATATTCAATATATTTTCAAAGGAGAACAATATAATTAGTATATTAGACTAGGAAGAAAAAAATTCCTACCATATTAATCTAATGATCTCTCTTGAGGTCCTACCATGCTAAGCCAATGATCTCTCTTCCTTTAAGAATTGCTCAATTTTATCTATATAGATGCCAAAAAAGGATGGGCTTAACACCAATATCACAACCACACTTAACAATAGAGAATAGGCCTTTGTAGGGATTTATCCTTTGGAAATGTTCCTTAATATATTAGTCATTGGATATGAGAAGAAAACATATATAATTCTTTGATCACGGTAAGACGAGGTCAATCGGATCGTAGAACCCCAAAAACTTCCTAAACTCAAATTGTTTGATGGGTCGGTGGACCAATGTCTTGTGGGAATGGTTCCCACATGGGGTTCCAACCCTCTATGACAAGTGTGACCATAGGTGACATCATATATAATGTTTTGTGCCAACATGGTAGTTAGGGTGTCACTGGGGTGACACTTATTAGATGATAGTTCACAAATGAATTGATTGTGGGATTTGTCGGGTTCGAGCCTTGTAACATCACCTTGGTTTCTCAACCTTCATATCTACCAGCCAATGGATATTGGCAGTATATATTCATAGAAGTTCAGGATCAATGCTAGCATCTTAGGGTTCCAAATCACCGCTCCCTTGAATATTTCTATGTCCAAATAATTAAGAAGTGTGATAGGATGATATTTGGTGGGTGAGAGGATATCCACCGTAGATCTATGGGAACCTAGATAAAATCGTTATATTGTATCTCATAGGGTTGTAACCCCATGATGAACTTGATTACGATATCATAATTATGGGATTAGTATTAACTAATCCGCTCGTAATCCCCAGAACCGGGAGATTTCTATATCAACATCACATGTAAGGTCCAACACCTGATGTCAGTGGTAACATGGCATGCAACAAGTGGCCCATATGCCATGATAAGGAAAGGCCATGCCTCACCCTAAGGTGGCGCCACATGTAATGTTGATTTGGCATGATCAGACAAGGACCCATGGGGAAATGAGTGCCACGTTTCAAGTGGTACAAGTACCACGTGTCATAACATGTGTCATTTCACATGTCTATAATTATATATAATCTTAGACTGGGCATAGAGTTAACAAGAAAAGAAATCAGTCACCCAGGGACCCAATGTTCTTGTTCCCAATAGCCACTTGTCGTAACTTGCATCAAGGTAGGTGGAAACCTATGGCAGAGCCACATGTTTTGAGTGCCAACACATACTGGATAATATAATTTGGATCTGTCGAAGGTCAGGTAAGTTCGATGTCACATGAACTATGCATGATGGACAAGTGTTACCACCTGATATGGTGAGACGAGTGCGTTGCGATAAAATGTACCCAACATCATTTCACATGACAAGGGCACATGTCACTCATAGGAGATACCACATGTCATGCCCATATATATTTAGGCCCATATAGTCCTCCCCCCACCCCTTGAGGTCATATCATATACATTTAGCCCTATATATGCCCCCTTTGGGTCATAATAGAATAACACCTGAGGTAGACATCTTGAAAGGTGAACTTAGGAAAATCAAGCCACCATATTTCAATGGTGATCATAAAAAATTAGAAGAGGTTGAGGCATGGTCGTTGGAAATGAAGAAATATTTCCAGCTGCAAGATTATCGCTCAAGGGTAGAAGCTATAATTCCAACGTACCACTTTCAAGGAAAATCATCCATGTGGTTGAATCAACTTAAGTAAGCCAGGAACCTTGATGATAAGAGGATACAATGAAGGTAGTTTAAAGGATATCTGCAAAAAAATTATTTTTCCGAGAATTTCTATGAAATAAAGATGAAATATTTCTTTGAACTCAAGATGAATATGAGAAGAGATTATTTGATTTTTTGAAATATGTTGACTTCATAAAGGATTATAAAGTCAAAATACAAAGGTTTTTTAGTGGTTTACCTTATTTCTATAGTGAAATGATACAATATGATAACCTTGGGACTTTGGAGGAAGACATAAGGAGAGAAAACCATCTTTATGAGCAGAGTAGAGGAAGGCAAATCTTCCAAAAAGCTTGGAATGAAAAAATGATCAAAGGTAAAAATGTTTTAAGCCACTCTTTTTCAATAACAAGTCCCAAGTGAATCAACAAGGTTATAAAACCAAAAATGAGCAAAACACTGCAGATTCATTTGGAAAAAGGCCAGGGAAAGAAGTTGTACAATGTTGGGGATGTGAGAGAAATCAATTATATAGGGACTTCCCTCACATACGAGAAATATGGAGGACTATCCACAACATTCAATAGAATGAAACAATTAAATAAATGACAAGAAACATGCCAATGATTTATGTAACCTTGGAGAATAAGAAAGAATAATATCAATCCCCCATGATTGAAGTGGATGGTAAAATTTATAAGCAACCCATAGCAATTTTAGTTGATACTAAAGCTAGCCATAGTTACATAAACTCTAATATTGTCAAAATATTTCAGTTTCAAAGGAGTAAGCATAAGAAATTTGCATTAGTTTAGTTAGTTATAGGGCCAAAGAGGAAAATCAATGAGCAAGTTAAATATTTTACGATCGACATGAATGGACTCAATACAAAGGTAGATGTGGAAATTATATCATTTGGTTTATATGATTGTATAATTTGCATGGATTCGTTGGGAAAACACCATTCTATCCTAGAATGTCACAATAATACAATCACTTTTCTTGATGAGGAAGGGAAGTAGGGAAATGTTCAAGGCATTCCAAGAGCTATAGCTATTAGAGAAATTTCAACTATGCAGTTGAAAAAATTATTCAGGAATGCATGTTATATTTTTGTAGTCGATATGTAAGATGCAACCAGAGATAAAGTGGTAAGTATTGGAGACCACCTAGTCTTAAGGGATTTTGAAGATGTTTTTGGAGAAATCCCATGACTACCACCAAAGAAAGACATTGATTTTTCTATTGATTTAATTCCACGATATTACCAAATGTCCAAGATACCTTACAAAATGGGCACACCAGAGTTGAAGGAGTTATAGATCTGCATCTTCAAGATTTTTTAAGAAAGGGGTATATACGCCCAATTGTGTCACCTTAGTGATCCATAGTGATTTTTGTGAATAAAAAATATGGAGTATTATGGATTTGTATTGATTTTAGATAGTTGATTAAGCTCACCATAAAGAAAAAATATCCTTTGTCAAGAATTGATGATCTGTTTGATCAACTAAAACTTTCCATCATATTTTCCAAGGCCGACTTCATATTAGGCTATCAACAAGTGATGATAAAGGAATAATATATCAGCAAGACAACATTCAGGACAATATACAAGTATTATGAATTCACGGTAGTATGGTTTCGACTATCAAATACCCCGATTGTTTTCATGTTCTTGATGAATGGAGTGTTTATTGAGTACCTGGACAATTTTTTTAATTGTGTTTCTATATGATAGAATAATTTATTCTAAGTCAGAAGAGAAACATGATAAACATTTAAGAATGGTGTTGCAAGATTTAAGAGAGCATAAATTGTATGGAAAGTTAAGTAAGTTCATCTTTTATCAAAAGAAGATTCAGTACTTGGGGAATATTATTTGAGTAGATGGGATGGTAGTTGATCCCAAGAATGTAGAGGCCATTAGAGGATGGAAAATGTCAAAGAATGTGATGGAGATCAGATAATTCATGGGTGTTTCCAATTATTACCAGAGATTCATAAAATGCTTTTCAAGGATTGTAAGCCAAAACATTTATTTGCAAAAGAATGGAGTCAAATTTGAATGGACTCCCAAATGTGAAGAAAGTTTTTAGTAGTTGAAAGATATTTTAACAGGTGCACCAATCTTGAAGATTGTAGACCCAGGTGAATATTTTTTTTGTGTATACTAATACATACAAGGAAGAGCTTGGTATATTCCTCACAGAAAATATCATGTGATATTCTATGAGTCCATAAAATTAAAAGAGAATGAGAGGGAATTATTCTTCCCATGATCTAGAGTTAGAAAAAAATGTACATGCATTAAAAATGTGGAGACATTACCTCATGGGGAGGAAATTTTAGCTAAGGAAAGACCACTCTGGTATGAAATATTTGTTTGGAAAACCAACACTAAATTCTAGACAAACTATATGGATTGAATTTCTGAGTTAATATGACTTTGGAATTAAGCATGTAAAAGGAAAGGAAAATAATGTGGTTGATTCACTTAGTAGAAGAGCTCATGAAATGCATATTACATCCATTACAATGTACAACACATATTTAAAATATAAAATTTCAGGGGATGCAAATTGATATCAATAATATTTAAAAATGAAATAAACATTACAACAAGGTAATTTACAAGAACAAATTAATTATTATGAGTTGAAAGAGGATGGAATTCTCATGTATAGAGGAAAAATATATGTCCCAAATTATAGTGTAATAAAAAATACAGTGCTGAGGAAAATGCAAAACCTGTTGTATGTTGGATAACCAAGGTATCAGAAAACAATTATAGTTGTGAGAAGCCAACATTGTTTTCTTGGAATGAAGAAATAAGTGCCTAATTACATAGCCAGATGCCTAGAGCGCTAGAAGGTGAAGATTGAACATAGACATACACCTAGGTTGTTACATCCATTTCCCATTCTAGAATAGAAGTGGGATGTTGTCACAACTGATTTTATTGCTCATTTTCCCATAACAATGAAGCAACAATATTATATCATGGTGGTGGTGGATAAATTATCTAAGGAAACACATTTTATTCTAGTGTATACAACACACAAGACAACAAATATTGCGGAAATATATATGAAAGAAGTCTCCGTGCTACATGGGGTACCTAAGGCAATAGTTTCAGACGAAGATCTAAAGTTTACTTTCAAGTTTTGGAAGGGTTTTTTCAAAGGTTTTGGGACAAATCTAAATATCAGTACAAAATATCACCTAGAGTTAGATTGGTAGATAGATAAGACTAATAGAATAATTGAGGAAATCCTCATAATGCATCTGATGAACCATCCATCAAAGTGGGAGGATTATATCCACTTAGTTCAATTTTTTTACAATAATGGATATCAAGACTAATTAAAAATGAGTCCATTTGAAACATTATATAGAAGGAAGCATAACATGCTAGTGAGTTGGGATAATCCAATAGATAGAGCAATTATTCAGCCAGATTTGTTGAAGAAAATGGAAGAGAAAATGGCAAAGATAAAGTAGAATATAAAGACTTCGGAGGATAGGAAGTAAATTTATGAATACAAGAATATATTTTTTATGTATTTCAAAGTGGTTGAAGATGTGTTTTTAAACATGATAGAAAAGAGAAGTTCGCTAAGAGTAAGAAGCCACCCAAGGTTGGTGACAAGATATTGTGGACCTTTTGAAATATTAGAAAAGATAGAGCTAGTTACATACTTTATAGAATTACATGCATACATGAGAGTACATAATTTATTTCATGTCTCGTTATTAAATAAATGCGTTCCTGACATGAACCCCATAATTGATTTGACTGTGATCTAGGTGAAACACAATAAACATAGTCAACCAAAAATTCAAAGTGATCAGGAACAAAGCCATAAGGATGGTAAAGGTTAAATGGACCTACTACAATCCTAAATATTCTACATGGGAGAATGAATAAAACATGTGGAGAGAATACCCACAAACGTTTGACAATTTAGAAGAAAACATAATATAAGATTGCAACAATCCATCTTGAGCAACCAAAGTTTTGGATCCACATCTAAGAGTCCTATCCGACATACATTAGGGGCCTTGACAAACAAATTGTATATCCCTATGGATTGGGAATAGTGAAGGGGGTACATTCTTTGGGTCAATGGGTTGAGAGGAATAAAAGATTTTAGTTAGAACTACTACTGGAGTTGTAAAATTGTAGAATTTTTATTTCTTAGTATTTTGATGTCAATTTGTGCATGTATATTGACATAGTATGCACTGAGGATAGCACACAATTGTAGGGGAGAGGAAATGTAACATCCCCACTATAATACACATTTTAATTAATTCTTAGTGTAGATATAATGTGTGTCCATGACCAAGTGATGTATTTGCAAATTGTATTTATAAATTTCAATAATACAATGTGATGTTGATTGTTGGGGGATACAGACAAAGATGTGGGATGAATTAATACATAAGAGAGGGGAGGGTCTAAGAGAATTTCTAATAGAGGGGTCCAAGGGGTAATTACCCATGTCTATTAATTCAATCCACTTCCTAAAATTACTATTGGTATATGGGCCTTCTTATATTTTATTGAGTGTCCCCAAATCCAATCATTAAATGCATGTAAAATGGTGGGTATGAGACGCCACATCCCATAGTTAATGGGATCATGGGGGATGAGTACAATTATCTTGGGGAAGTGCATGAGTCAAGCATGCAAGACAAAGGAGAGGAAATTTGTAAGGACAATTAGAATAATTTTAGACAGTCAATGTTTTTGCAAGAACAACAAGGAGAGTATGTAAAATAAGATCTTGGAGTTGGAGAAACCATGGAGGGAGAATTATAGAGCATTTATGGAGCATATTTGGAGTACAATACTGAAGAGTGAGGTTTCTAGGCTTGAAGGATGAACTCATGTGTGAGTTTTACTATAACAACAAGTGATTGTTGTTTTTTTCCTCATAGTTTTCCTAGTGGTGAACTCCCTTTAGTTTTTCAGTAGTGAGATTCCTAGTTACATGTGCCATAGAGACCCTGGTAAATGAAAAGGAAACTTGATTGACTAGGAGTAGTGAATGTGTACATTACTTGGGTTGGGAAGGACAAGAGGAAGATAACTCGTGGGAAATCATGACAGTTGTAGGAGAATACTAGTGGGTTGTGGGATTTTCTGAGTTATGAGTGGACAATGAGATACCACCCTCTTTTGTGTATTTCTAGCACCATCGTGGGGGTGATTTGATATTGAGATTTGAAACAAAAACTCTATGGTTGGGTGGAACGTTTGTCCCAAGCATCTCATTACATAAATGTTTTAAAATGATATGTGTTTTATCTTGTTTCTGTGTTGGATTATAATTATAATTGTTATGTATTAAATCTATGTTTGAGAATGATTCATATGTTGTTGTGTTGACTTATTTAAATTTCATTCGTTTCATTGTTATTATGTTGTAGATGATTTTATTTAACTATATCAGACTGTTGGCACATGGAAGACCTAGGGTTCAACGCTTTAACAAGGCACCAACAAAACCCTAACTATCGACCCTTTCGAAAACACCTGTGAAGCAAATGAAGTCTAACTCGAGGTAGAGGTAGGGGGGGTTGCATGACTCAAGTGTCTACAACCTAGCCGAGACACAGATCTGTAATCACAATGCTTAACAAAGCACTTAGCAATTAACATTCCTTAGTGTTTTAACCCTTATCCACATCGCAGGTTAAACCCTTGTTACAGAATGACACAATATTACTCAAGATCTAAGCATATCTAACCATTATCACATAGCATCAGAGTAGATCTAGAATTCATTCATATATAGAGAAGTGAGAATCAATGGATTAAGAAATCAAATACATAAACAACATAAACAATATAGCACAAATCACATCAACACAGGATATACATGGTTCACCCCAGTGTGGGGCTATGTCCACCAACTCTTCTTCTCTTATTTATTAGTCTCTTCAATATCCTTACATGCACCAAGCCACAAATCCAACTCTTCATAGGATAGGAGATCTGCGCGTACCTGGCCAGATCCTTCTTCCCTGAGTTGTATCAAAGAACAAATCCTTTCATAGTCTGTCTACACCAAACACTTACAAAATGCTTACACTTAGCGCCGCAAGACTTAACAGATATTCTTTCACATAGATAATATTAGAACTAAGCTATCGACCCTTTCTTACATCGCCTAGATACTTATTTATATAGTACAAAAGAGGACTAAACATGGGTAATACCTATGGGTTGACATCCCATATCCATTACATAAACTCTAAAACCCAAAAAGCCTGCAAAAAGGGTGAGTTCCCACGATCTCCGCTTCGCTTGGGTGCTCCATATTCGACCATCCTATCGAAGTCCAAAAAATGGTTAAACGCGACCAACATTCTCCCAAAAATTGGTCGAGGGTCAACAGGCCCCCAACGATCACCTGTGACTCATCCCGAGTCACTCTGATCTG
The DNA here is from genome assembly GCA_000966675.3 of Picea glauca. Lineage (NCBI taxonomy): Eukaryota > Viridiplantae > Streptophyta > Pinopsida > Pinales > Pinaceae > Picea > Picea glauca. The sequence goes on from JZKD02S1950154.1 coordinate 48,448, forward strand.
GGAAACACTTCTTTGAAGGCCTCGAGCTTATCTAGAGCTACCTCAACTTGCTTCTTCGCTAGAGCCTCCTATTTGATGAAATCTTGAATGACTTTCTCGGTGACATGCCTTTCCAGGCGATGTTCCACTGCTGCAACCACATGTTCTATGTGTGATCCTTGTCCCTCAATTTCTTCAAAGAGGGTGCAAGCTTCATCCTACACCAACTAGAGTCGTTGTGTCACCTCCATCACTTTGCTCTGGATAACAGTGACCTGTTGCTAAACTGTATGTTTCTCCTACGATCTCTTCATATTCTCAATGGTTGTAAGATGCTTCAACTGCTCTTGCACTATCGATGCCTGTTGCTTCGCTTCCCATAGTTTTCCCTCAAATATCCTCAGTTCCATTTATTCTCCAAGGCGCTCATAGGTATGCACACTTCGGTTACTTAGTTGCTTACATTCTAAAGCCAAATCCTTAATTCTTTCGACTGCGTTCCTGGAATTTTCTTCCCTTTTATATTTCACTTCTTGCAGAGTGCTCGACACTTCTTGCAGTTCTAACTCTTCTACTCTTGCCTGAAGATGCTAAATGGCCTCAGCGAGCTTCCCCACTTGGCTCTTAGTTGTCTCTTATTCCATATGAGACAATCCTGACATAGAGAGAAGTGATCTAGTTGCTTCCTCTCTAACCCTCATCTGCTCTGCGAGAAGCTGGTATTTTTCTCTCTGGATCTTTTCTCTGTATTCTTCAAACTTTTCTCTAAGGTCATGTTTCTCTTGCTGCACAACCCGACATTGCTCTAGGGGTTCCTTTTTTGCTTTCTTCAAGGCCTCTGTGGCCTACTCATTTTCTTTTTGTACTCGACGAAGGAAAGCCTCTGAAGCGTATGCTATCCTTCGTAGTTGGGTGGGCTCATCCCCCAATTCTACAACTTCTAATGATGACGACGTAGTAGACACTATGTGACTCGAATAGAGAGCTTGTTGTACCCCCTTCAGCTCTATCTTGATTCTGTCATACATTGTCCCCTTCTTTGCTTCGTTTCCCTGCAAGATATCCTCCGAAGCATCTGCTACAACTGTGATGATGAGGTCAATATCATCCATTGTGAGAACATTCTGCGACTGAGGATTATTGGCTTGTGACTTCTTCCATGCTAAGGGTTTCTTTGGAGAAACCTTCCTTTCCTTTAACATCTCGGCCTTTATAAGGGGATATTTTGGTGGTGCCACTTTTCCCTCTTCTTTCTTTTCTTCTTCCCCTCACTCTTCTTGGTTTACTTCGTCACCTCCTCCTCCTCCAGGTTAGTCAGGCGAATTTTCCTCCATTGTGTTGTCTATCTCCTGAACTTCTTCCTTATTTTTCTTTTTCTTAGCGCTGCTTGGTCCATCACACTCATTCCTGGTGACCACAAGACTTCTGATGAGGTCAGGTTCAGAGAGTCATACATCTCCAACTGGTACAAGGAATTTTGTATGCCATTCCTTGGTTATCTCCTCAATATCTTCCTCAGTTAATTTGTAGTAAGACTGTAGCTCCTCCTTATTTCCATCCCCATGCATGGTGATATATATGAGGTGTTGGTCTACGTAGAACTTCACAAGTGGCTTGAACCTATGGAGTGTATTCATCGTCATTCGAGTCAAGGAGTCAATGGCGCATGCGAGCAATAGGTAGTAGGTGTGGAAGACAACATTCGACTGCCATTGCTTCTCCATATCGCTTGTATACCACAAGGTGGTGAACCTCATAGCCAGTGTTTTGATGGTTCGAATTCTGGGAATGTCACTCCCTCCAACATATCCCAATTGACAAATGCAATAATAATCAACACCCAACTGAAGTGGAATTCATAAAATTGGTCCTGCTCTTCACGGTAGTCCTTCTCCAACTCATTGACAAGGTAGCTTGCCCAGTTCACCTGCATCCCTTCAATGCATTTCCCTGCGAGGTCGACTACGAACCCTGTGACCTATGTCGATCTGTTATTCTTGACAAGTTACCCACTATGAACTGACAAGATAGGCGCACTACGCCATCTTGGATGGAGGATACCTTGTATCCTCACTTCCCCTTCTCCACATCATCGTAGGTTTCCTTTATACAATGGGCTAGGGAGTGATCTGCATCCTTCCATGGATAGAATTGGTGAGGGTCTGGTCCCTACACGCTTAATCAAGTGATCATGTGGATCAACACTGGATCCACAGTCAGGCACCTATCTAGCCAGAGATAACCTACATGGTAGCATGATAGGAGTTTAACGTATGCGTTAACCTCCTGATGTGTGCCAAAGTGGGGTATCTTCATCACATTGAGGATTGTGGACCTTGCAATCTCCTTAATCCACGGATTGGGAACTATATTTGGCTTCTTCCCAGTCATCTTCGTCAGGTAGAGATGCAATGTGAGTGTCTCATAATTATTTCTGTCGCTGAGGTCAAAATCATTGATCTTAAGATCAGGGATCAGTCCTAGCTGCAGTCTGAATGCCCGTATCCCCTTCAGGAGGTATGCAGTGATGAGCATCTACTAGAAGTCACGTGGGACGTTGTCGCGACTAACCGCATCAGCTAGAGATGGGATGTAGTTAGGCACGACCGAAGGGATCACCTTTGCGTTCGCCAGGTCATCGTAGTTCTTGCTTCTCTTCTATTTCGTAGTTCAGGATGGCCCAGATCAACGTCCAGTCGAGGGGGATGCTTGCAATCCTCACTTCGATGAGGCTTGTATTCCTTTAAACATAACTTTATCAGCCATAAGGTCTATTAGGATCTCCTCCAAAAACTTCTCTACTGCGCTACGTTCGCCCAACATACACGCCGATAATCAAATCACTCGGGTAGGCGAACATACACTCAAGGTAAGAAAAATGAGTTGCAAGGTCTCAAAAGAACAGTGCGATAGAAATCATTTCTCTGTTAGCTCAGATAATCTTAGTTTTTAAAAAGTGATCCTGGTGTAACATGTGACGGATTAAATAAACATCATCGTAATGGATTCCTCCAATGAGTCGAAATGACTTAATCAATATGATTATATCCATTATGGTATGGTATCAACAATATCATGGCGATATTTTCCAAAATAACTACGTTTATAACCGTTCTGGAGCATCATTCGAATGGTCAGGACACCTATAATGGTCATATACCTTCGTCGTGGCGAATTGCAATTCTGTGTTGTTTTTCTATTCTGGTGATGTTCAATTTTTGCAAGCCTACTTCCTGTGAAGTCTTCAATAGAACCTCATACAGTATTTCTAACTTTTCTTTCTTCTTACTGAGCTTTCTGGCCTTCTTCTTCGTGATCTGAGTTTTTGGATTCCTCTTTCCATTTGTATTCTTATATTCTCTTAGCATAGTAACTTCGCATTGTTGGTGTTCTCTCAAAAGTTTTTGATGCAATATATCTTCTCTTACTACTTCTGGGGTAGGTTCTCTTCTCTCCTGCATGGATAGGTTCTTTAGGACTTCTTGTGCTCTTTCAACTTCGACATCTATGTCTATGGCCCTTAGTTGCTTCGACTTTTCCTCTTGTTCTTGTAGTAGTCACTCTATTTTCTCGGCTATGAAGTCCCTTAATTATTGTTTTTTCTGTTTTGTGGTTTCTTCCTCTTATTTCCTCCAGATTTGATCTTTCTCAATCCAAGTCTTTCCTAAAAAAAGTGAAAAACGAGTGTTGTTATCAACAAACTTAATGACCTCAAAGTCTTCTCCACTCGATTCTCCATGAGTAATCATAGGTACATGAGTAAGTCTTCCACATATGGTTATCATCTTTCCTTTAAACAATCCTATCTCTCCTAATGAAGGAATCACAGTAGGCTTTCCCAAAATTTCCCAAGTACTTTCTGGCATAATGTTCACCTGTGTTTCCTCATCCAAGACAGATTCTATGTTGAAGTCTCCTATTATTGTTTCTATGCATTTCTTTTCTTTTAATATCTCTGGTAAATTCATGTCTCTGTGATCATTCAATGTTTCTTTCAGCTGCAATAACATAGTCTCTGATTCTTTTTGGTTCTCTAGCATATCCTTAGTTTCTTGACCTTCCTCATGGTTTTCGTGTCTCAAGTTCATCTTCTCAACTTTATAAATCATTGTACTCCAATCCAAAACCTCATGATCAATAACTTTACAACAAAGACAAATAGGACCTATACCAGGGAATTCCTTAGCAATATGTGTTAAGAACCAAATATCAATATAGCATAGAAAAACCTCAGAAAAAGTACTCAATGCCTTGAAAAAGAGATAAATTCAGATAATAATCCTCTTTGAGGGAGAAACCTCCTTTTACCCCACTTAAATTTTCAAGTAAAAGATGATTCCAAATGAAAATGGCTCCTTGGTATATATAGCAGACTAGGAGGTATAATTACAACTAATGGAATAAAGACGACATAAATAAAATAACATTACTAATGTAATATGCCCCAATTAAGGGTTAATGAGCCAATATTAGGGCTTAACATGCCCCTCCTCTTGAGAAAAGTGTTTTCCGCAACGCTTGAGTAACTCTGGATGCTTATGTATAAAAAAATCATCTTCCCAAGTGGAATTTTCAGTCGGTAGTTTCCTCTAGTTAATGAGATACTCTGAAATGGATCTATTCCTCAGCTGGCGAATTCTTGTGTCAGTGATGGATTCGGGCTCCAATATGATTTTTCCTTCCTCGTCAAGTTTTGGCAATATAGTTTGAACTGGGATCTTGTCGCCTATAACCTTGTTTAATCATGAAACATGGAAAACTAGGTGTACTCGTGAAGATGCAAGAAACTCCAATTTGTATGCCATAGTACCAATCTTTTGCAACACCTTATAAGGGCCATAGTACTTTGGTGATAATT
>JZKD02S1950154.1:55646-79398 GCA_000966675.3 Picea glauca
ATTGTTCTCTCTATAGATGTTAGGATTGGTCCTTCTAGTAGCCATAGCCATATTTTTACTTTCAACATTTATTGCCATCTTAAATGCATTCTCCAATGATTTGGGTTCCCAAAGGAGAACCTCATGTTGAATTTTATACTTTAAATGTCCTATGAATACATCAGTCAAGTGCTCATCTGGAATATCAATTACCTTTATATTCAATCTTTGGAAGTTCTCAATGTGCTCGGTAATTGAACCCTTTTTCTTGAGATTTATCAATTGGCTAAAGAAGGTATTGCTCCATGTATCCTCATAGTGTGCTATCATTTCTTCCGTGAAAATTGTCCAAGTGACGAGTGATTTGTGAGAACAAAGCCATCGATACCATACAAATTGATTAGGTTCTAAATATAAAGAATCAATTCGTACCTTTTGTGTATGTGGCACATTATGTAGCTCAAAGAATTGCTCCATCTGAAGTATCCATCTGATTGGGTCTTTGCCATCAAACTTCCTCATATCAATCTTAGGAACGTGGTTGGTCTGCAACCCAAAGTTGGAGTTTGTCCATTCTTGATTCACATTCCTTGTGTCCTCATCATGAATTTCATGGGATGCATTTTCACTTTCAGGTGTCTTCTCTATTACGAAATTGTTCAATACTTCCATGATCTCCTCTTTTAAACCATCCATCTTTGCCTCCAACTTAGCTTCCATCTCTTGTAGTTCCTCTTTTGTTACTATCTTCTTTTGGAAATCATTTATGTCCCTACACATTTCCTCACCTTCATCAAGAGTCCAAGTAGGATTGTCTGGAGGCTTATTTGGTGTAGAAGTTCCCTTTTTGGGTGGCATGTTGGCCAAGTATCACTTTTGAACCTTGTTTTTAAGGTGGTTTTGATAGACAATATTTCTTCTGTTGTATCTCCCAAGCTTTGGCCCTTATGGGTATGAAACTTTATTTATGTAGTTCTGTGATATTTCTTCTCTGCAATGCCATAGGTCTGATCAAAATTGGATGTGCCAAGTGGAATTTACGGTAACGTCCCCACAACTTTCTGGTTTTTGGCCTTTCTAGGAGATCTCACTTGTATAGCGTGTGCCAAAAAAAATAATAGATATAAAATTTTGAAACTTGTACCAGAAATACTACAGGCTGTCCACGATCCAATGAAACTAGTCCCACTCAATTTGGATACTCTAGGAAGAAGTTATGATTGTTTTACCTGGAACACCTTCTTGAGACTAGTCAATAGGACTAGTGAGATACCCTATCTTCCACAGGGTGTATCTACAAATTTAGGATGAACCAGAAGCTGAACTTTTTACCATAGATTCTTTACTAATTTCTGTGAATATCCTCTAGAGTTTTGGCTCTAAAAAATTACAAAAAATGTTTTATAGAGAAAATTATGAAATGACTCAGTTCAGGATGATTCCAAAACCCTATCTTATACAGGTTGTATCTCCGAAAGTATAAGACCTAAGAAGATGAAATTTTAACCCAATGTACCTTGATCCGTCTACTAAATATCCTCCAAGTTGTTCCTTTTGAAACATTGTAGAAAAAAAATTTATAGCAAAAATTCCAAGGTGTCTCAGATGTAGCAGCGAAACCCCAAGACCTTAAGCTCTGATACCATATGTTCACAACAAAATATCAATATAGCATAGAAAAACCTCAGAAAAAGTACTCGACGCCTTGAAAAAGAGACAATTTTGGATAATAAGACTCTTCGAGGGGGAAACCTCCTTTTACCCCACTTAGATTTTCAAGTACAAGATGATTCTAAATGAAAATATCTCCTTGGTATATATAGGAGACTAGGAGGTATAATTATAACTAATGGAATAAAGATGACATAAATAAAATAACAATACTAATGTAATATGCCCCAATTAAGGGGTAATGATCCAATATTAGGGCTTAACAAGATGTCTCGGCCTTCTACAATTATAACATAATGTCAATAATCTCTTTCTCTTAAATGATTCTCAGCCTTTTCTGTACTGCACACTAGGATCACAATGATGGACCTACAATCTGCAAAAATACTTTCTAGAGTCCTGCATCCACTTGTTAGTCCAAAAATTCTTTCTATGCATAGGAATAACATATCTTCCACTATCTTTATCATATGTATTCATATCAAATCTTCTTTCTTCTAGTTGTGCCCTAGTTTTCAGACTAGGACAAAATCTATCAAACATACCTAGATTAATACTTTTGAAACAAAAATTTCCACTTATCTTACCTTTAACAGAGCACAAAAATTTAATATATTACCTCTTTTTTCATATCGGGCTTCCTTTTCTTAGCACAGAGCTTCGCAAGTCAAGTAGAATATTGCACACTACAACAACATATCTACGCACATAGCTTCTCTTTTCTTCAGTTCCAAGCAATCACAATTTCACGTCTCGACAATGGAACCATTTGTTGGCACAGGGGAAAACCCAGGGTTAAACGCTTCAACAACGCACCAACAAAACCCTAAATAGCGGCCCTTTCAGAAACACCTGCGAAGCAGATGAAGTCTCACTCAAGGTAGAGGCAGGCATGGTTCCAGGACTCAAGTGTCTACTACCTAGCTAAGACACAAACCTATGATCACAATGCTTAATAGAACACTTAGCAATTAACATTCATTAGTCTTTTACCCTTATCCACATCGCAGGTTAAACCCCTGTTATAGAACGATGTAGTATTACTCAAGATCTAAGAATATATAACCATTAGCACATAGCATCAGAATAGATCTAGCATTCATTCATATATAGAGAACTGGGCATTAATGGATTAAGCAATTAAATACATAAAAACCATAAACAACATAGCACCAAGCACATCAACAGAGGATATACCTGGTTCACCCCGATGTGGGGCTACGTCCACCAACTCTTTTTCTCTTCTTTATTAGTATCTTCAATCTCCTTATATGCACCAAGCCACAAATCCAACTCTGCATAGGATAGGAGATTTGTGTGCACCTCACCAGATCCTCCTTCCCCAAGTTCTATCAAATCACAAATCCTTATATAGTCTGTCTGCACCAAGCACTTAGAAAACACTTTCACTTAGCTATGCAAACCTTAACACATCTTCTTGCACATAGATAATATTAGCACTAATCCATTACCCCTTTCTTACATTGCTTATCTACTTATTTATACATTAAAAAAGGGGCCTAAACATGGGTAATACCCATGGGCCGACATCCCATACCCATTACATAAACCCTAAAACCCAAAAATCCTACAAAAAGGGAAAGATCCCATGATCTTCGCTTCGCCTGGGCACTCCATCTTCGACCATCCTTTCAAAGTCCCAAAAATGGTTAAACATGACCAACGTTCTCCCAAAACTTGGTTGAGGGCCAACACAGACAATAGTTAAATATGTGTGTAATTCATAGTTGGTAACCTACAAGAAATGAGTTGATAAAATTTCTTTTTTTATGTGTTTTTCATGTAGTAATGATCATCGGTTTTCCTTGGGGTTGTTATAGACCCCACTAGTTAGGGTTTCCAATCCTATTTTTTCACACACTAAGACCTACAATTTATTATCTTTTGTATTATCCATTAGCTTTATTTGTCTACCTATGTCTTCCTTCTCTTCCAAACCTAATCCGGATTTATGTAGGAACACAATGAAATACAGAAATACACATAAACACAGAGATGCAACATAAATAAGACTTCATTTCATTAATAACAAATGATTGAAATATGCTTACATACAGAATGGAAATAAACTAGCTAGGGCACTGGTAGCTTATCTCTGAGAAGAGATGTGGCGGCTGCTGGCCTCTGAACTGTGTTATAGTTAGGATCGAAGGCCTATTATTACTGAGAAACAATGGAAAACCCTAAAAATCCAAAAACCTAAACCTAGGAGATGAAACGCCAAGACTATGGGTTCATTTTGGGTAAGTTGGTACATCAACCTCCCGGGGACATAACTTTGGCATACGATCTTCATTTGACATGTTCCATACCTCGTTAGAAAGATCTATCTGAGGACTACAACTTTTGAGTGAGAAACTTTAATCTATGAACTATGTTGCTCTCCGTTTTCCCAAAAAACATCGTTCAGGGCCTCAAAACGACTCTGGAAGTTCAGGACCCAAACTGCTAAAAATAGTAAACTGTGCGGAAACTGAAAAATTGAAAGAAGCAATGGTGGGAGTCCAAGTGGAATAGGTGGGTGGCCACCAATATCCAATATCCTTACATAGTATGTCTGCACCAAGCACTTAGAAAACACTTTCACTTAGCTATGAAAGCCTTAACACATCTTCTTGCACATAGATAATATTAGCACTAATCCATTACCCCTTTCTTACATCGCCTAGATACTTATTTATACATTAAAAAAGGGGCCTAAAAAAGGCTAATACCCATGGGCCGAAATCCCATACCCATTACATAAACCCTAAAACCCAAAAATCCTGCAAAAAGGGAAAGATCCCATGATCTTCGTTTCGCCTGGGCACTCCGTCTTCGACCATCCTCTCGAAGTCCCAAAAATGGTTAAACATGACCAATGTTCTCCCAAAACTTGGTCGAGGGCCAACACAGACAATAGTTAAATATTTGTGTAATTCATAGTTGGTAACCTACAAGAAATGAGTTGATAGATTTTTTTTGTGTGTGTTTTTCATGTAGTAATGATCATTGGTTTTGCTCGAGGTTGTTATAGACCCCACTAGTTAGGGTTTCCAATCCTATTTTTTCACACACTAAGACCTACAATTTATTATCTTTTGTATTATCCATTAGCTTTGTTTGTCTGCCTACGCCTTCCTTCTCTTCCAAACCACTCAAGCCCTTGTCTTCCTCTCCCTTCATCAAAAAACCCTCTTCCATTTTTTTTTCTCCTCCACTCCCATTTATGGAATTTACACATGCATTAATTTGCCACCTTCCCATAGGAATGACACCTTGAGCACCTAAATGGTATTCAAACATAGTTTTAATTATAAACATAAGTCTTGCAAACTATATGAATTTACATATCCTCTACTAAACCTCCCTTAAATGTAGATCTCTACCAACATGCAGACCACCATAACTCAAACATAGTTTGAATTATAAACATAACTATTGCTACGTACCATAATTTCCATATTATCTACCAAACCCTCCTTAAGGCCAATCTCCACCAAGATGTGAACCACCAAATGTGAAGTTGCATCTTTAAATTACATATACACATCTAAAAATGTCACTGACCCATTCCCTGTGTGTTTAAAAACAAATACAAACCAAATTTGTAGATCCAACATAGGCAGTTTAACCCATGCATGAAACATGGCGACTGTAATTCCCTCATCTATGGATGGAAGTAGGTGCACTTCCTAGGTGGGAATACAGAGTTTCCATAGAAGGTTGCAATGCTAGATGTTTCCTACCTGATCAATGGATATAATGGTGAATTGTTCCATATTTCCTTTAAATGATTCAAAACACCTTGGGTGCATAACATGGATGCATGAACCTAAGGGGATAAATATTCCTTAGTCATTGGAGTTACCTTTGAGTGCACTTGGTCATAATTTAGTGCACTATCAAGAAAATTTCTTGAGTGCACTAGGTGCAGTTAGGAACACATGTTGATCACAATTGTTGGCCATGAATAATTCATAGTCAAGGTACTGAAGGAAGAAAATTTGATGAATGACACTTGGGTCCACCTTAGAGTGAAGGGACTTGTAAGTGAAAGGAAAGTCTTAAAGTTAAATTCTTGAAAGTCCAACTTAAAGTTAGAGTTGGATCATGTGAAGTTCTTTAATCAAGGAAGTGAACTCTAAGGCTAAGGAGAGATATGGGGTTGCATTCACAATTCACATATAATTAGACAAATGGGAGGGTTGTGTATACCTTACAATATTCAAAATGGATACCTTTGAATTTCATGGACAATAATTTCTAGGGAGAACTCAATCAATTCTCATGCCATTTGTGGACAAGTTGGTGATATTTGTCAACAAAAATGCAAGGTTTGATGGGCATCAAACATTGAAACTATCAATTACAGAGAAAAAACAATCCAAACAAATTTGTTGCAAGAAAAATGCTCCAGACTATGTATGCAAATGGAGAAGAAGCCTAACTATTGCATAAAGTGCATGGTCCATGCTCAAGATAATAAATCACAAGTGGTATACACAGATACTTTTGTTTTTTATGAAGATATGCTTTCCAACTATCTCCTCTCTCTTAAAGAGTTGAAAATGGCTAGAATTTCTTTCTTCACCTTTCCTCTACAACCAACCTCAAATCCATTATCCATGAACCACTCTAGATAAGCCTCCTTAAGTAGTAGAGCATTCAAGACATGCTTTAGAAGCAACCCACATTATCTGTGGATTCCTAACAAAAACAAACAATGCAATTTATTAAGTAGGATTCATAGTGCATCTGTTTCTAAAAAGGAAAGAAGAAGGTAACGGTCACTATGCAGTTAGGGCATGTCCAGGAACCAAAGACAAGCTCAAAACCCCATGCAATGACACCCTATCTAAGTTCAAAATTGTAACCTTCAATAAATAAAAGATGAAAATGTATGATCACAAATGGAAAATTCAATAGTAAAGTTTATATATGGTGAGGGGAAAGAATCACTTCTCTGACCTTCTTGACATCATGTTTATGGGTGGTATGGACATGAATAGCATTTTCTTTTATGAGCATTTGATATATATTATTTTTTAATTTATTTTCTATTTTTAAATAAAATTAATTTTATAAATTCAACATCTAGGCATAATGAAGGCATAATGAGTACTTATGATTTAGTTCATCGTTCAAATATAAAGAGTTTGTTTGACAAATGGATGGTTAAAATTATAAGAAAATTGTTGTTACACTGAGAATTATTTTCTGAATTCATTAATGAAATTATAAATTTTTATTATAATGATTTTTGAAAATATTATTTTTAGTTTAAAGAAAAATTGTTAAAAAAAAAATCAAGATAAGGTATAATCATTCACCAATATTTAAAAAACAAATAATATATTTTTATTAAAAAACTAATAAATTCTGAGATTTTAGAGGATATACTATATATATATTGAACTTGCTATAAATTTAAATTTATTATATAAAATATAATTATAGAAAAAGTATAATCTATATATGAATTACAGTGTCAATTAGGTTTAGAAAATTATATAATTGAGAGAATGATTATTATCCTCTTCACATATATAAATTCTTTTAAATGATATAACACATATGTGTTATATAAACTGATAATGAGTATAATGTTGTAATATTTGTTTCCTTTTGAATAACAAGGAAACTATTTTCTTAAAAAAAAATAAAAAATAATATATGAATTACAGTGGGAATCGTTTTTATAACGGATGCTAACCATGTCTGCCCAGGCAACGCTGGAAATACCAAAAGGCAGTACATCGCCAGAAATAACAAACGCGACCGGTTTGAACGTTCTTCTTAAATAGATGTTTCCTCTTGGGATTTTATGGTTTGCATTCTTTTTCTCGTATGATATTTCGTCTCGAATGAAGAAAATGGGAAGGGGCGTTGAGATTCATCATGACCGGTCGCAGGATGCGGGCAGCGAACAGGCAATTGAAGAACGCAATTCCTTGGAGGAGGTTGTTGGTGGAAATGATCCAACAGAGGAAATTACTAAACGGGTGTTGATCGACGAGAAGAAGAGAAGGCATTTCACCAGAAGATCCCTCCTCACTTCGGGCACAACCCCACGACAAGAATCGCAACTTAATTACTGTATCAAGAGAGGGCGCATTGAATCATACAGCATCATGGACTGCCTTCCCGATCACATAATTCACGACATTCTATCTCGCCTCACAATCACCGATATCTTGAGAGCCCGCCAATCATGCATGACCTTCTACCGCATGGTTTCCTTCTGCCAGATCTTTCAAGAATTCTACGATAACCAAAACCATCAATCTTGGATTGCTCTCACAAGCAGTTCACGTCTCAATCCGGACGGCTTTCTCTTCTTCAATACCAACGACGCTAACCAGTATTGTTTTCTCCCGCCGGCTCAACACCTGGACGGTCACATGAGTACAGCCTGGCTTCTGCAGGGAGTAGCCGACGGGCTGATGCTTCTTGCAAGCAGAGAAGGAAGACTGGGAGTGACCAATCCCTTGACAAGACGCTTCCGACTGCTACCCGATGCAAAGTTGAGCTCGCGCCTTCGTCTGGATTCCTGTTTGAGGAAAAACCTGTGGTATGATCAACTGCCGTCCATCAGCATCAGCATAGTTGGAGACCTGGCCTCCAAAACATTTAAAGTGGTGGTGTTGGGAGAAATGAGAAACAGACAGGTACATGCTCTCATCTACAGCTCCGTGACGGACACATGGACCATAAAGCTCTGCTCTGAAATTGACTACAATTTTTTTCGCAACTTATCCCATTCTACTACAGAAGGCAACACCATACACTGCATCGCGACTAATCGAATGTGGCCATGGTTACCCCGTTCGATGGTGAGTTATAACACAGAAACCCACTCGTCCGTCGTTGAAAAAGACATTGACACAGAATGGTTGCTTTGGACACAGACCATTGGGATAGTGGCCTACAAGGGCAATATATTTCTGTTAGGCGTGGGAGATCGACAATTTCATCCATTTCGTCGGCGCCTCTATATAGTGTGCTTGTGGGCGGCGAATCCCGGTGCTCCGAAATGGGAGATTCTGACGTTAAGGGATATCGAATTGAAAAACATAGGGGAGGCCGCAGCTGCTTACGACGGAAAGCACAGCGTGAGCATCATTGCAAGGAATGGATCGAGCGTCATATTGCTTGAATTGGATTTGGATACGAAAGAGTGGAAGACGCTGGATGGGATTGCAGCAGAAATAGCTAACAGATCAAAAAGTGCATCTGATGAAAACAGGAGAAACAAAGTTTTCAAGGCTTTTCATATCAATTTTAAATTTTGCACAGCTATTTAAAAGCTTTCAAGGCACTTGATTTTGGCCCACATACATTTATTCAGTGTAAATCTCTGTACTTAGATTATTCATGAAGAAATTAGAACACCAGAATTTTGTGTCATGTATTCATAACTTTCTTGAATTTAGTCCATTTTAATTACTAGTAAAACCACATGATTGTGGCTGTGGCTGCTCAAAAAGGAAAAACTTATTTCATATATAAACCCTAATTAGAGTTTACTTGGTTTGTAAATAAAATATGCATATCTGATTTTGTCATGTATCCATAACTTTCTTGAATTTACTAGTACAACCACATGAGTGTGGCTGCTGAAAAAGGAAAAAACTTATTTCATTTATAAACCCTAATTAGAGTTTACCTGGTTTGTAAATAAAATATGCATATCTGATTTCATCAGCTATACAATTGTGGAGAAAATGATTCACCAGATATTGCCCATTATTAAAGTAAACTAACAACATGGAAACTAGCAATATCTCGTGAACCCACGAATCGTATGATATACCACTGTAAAACGTTTGAATATAAAATGTGTCTATCAATAAACCATTCAATACACATAAAAATCATAATCCTACTTTATTTGTTATTGCTGTCTATTGATATGTAATACTTGTAATTGCTGGTTGAGATACTTTTCGAGGAACCCCTCTCCAATCATATGTATTTTTACTTGGCTTCCAATAGTGATCAACAAACGGTCGTGTCCACGAAGAAAAGATCTCCACCAGACTGAAAGGCCATGAGGGCAAATGATGTACTTGAGAATGAAGGATATTTCGCACTGCCATCGATGATCCCGGCTTTTCAGAGACGGACTGAGTTGAGCTAACACATTCCCCCGGTAATCATGGTTTCCCAACACTGCTCAAATGAATCTTTCAAAACCAACGAATTAAATAGACAGATGATGTATTTATAGATTATACCGCTATAGCATGGTGTCTGCAAGCTTTTGGCTGTGTATATTCCAGAAAACGATTCCTCAAAACTTGGGTCGTCTATGCTCATTACACTCTTATAAAAATTATCACCTGTAGAAAGGCATGGAATCCTCCACTATCATGTGCACCTAAGAACAATAGGTGTAAGCCTTTATAATTTCATTTATAATATTTTTTTATTAATATTTTAAGAAGAATAAAACAAAAAAAATATTATTTTTATATTTAAATATAATGAAATTGAAAATACTAAGTTTACTATGATTTTGATATGTAAAAAAAAATTGTTACTCATATTATAATAAATGACCTTCTCATACTAAAAACAATGTCAAGGAGCTTTCTTCCCATACTCAAAACAATGATAAAGAGCATGTATGTCTTCAAATTTAACACATTATATTTATAATATAAATATTTTATCTAATCATGTTTTTAGACTAGACTTGTACACTTGTCAAACTATATCTATGGTGAATTAAGGGAATTTGGTGAGTATTGTATTTAATTTGAAAATTATAGTGTATGAAGTGTTTTTGGATTTGCTCAAATATTTTATTCCAAATTTTAAAATGTATGTTATAGGCCCAAACCTCACCCCATAAAGAATAGGCATGATATTTAAAGTGTTGGAATTTTTTTTTTTCTTATCAAATTCCATACTTAAGTACTTGTAAAACTAAATTCTTTAAAGTTTTATCACCATACAAAGTGAGAGGATAAATTCTTTATTAGATTTAAATTAGCATTTTCTTGGTTTTATTGATATTAATGATTAATATGTTCATAATATTTGTAGAATAGTTAGAAAACCTTGAGTTACTTGTGAAGATATTCAATATTTTTTTAAAGGAGAACAATATCATTAACATATAAGACTAGGGAGACCTGAAGTCCTACCATGTTAATTTAATAATCTCTCTTGAAGTGTTAAGCTAATGATCTCTTTTCCTCTAAGCAATGCTCAATTTTATCAATATAGATGCTAAAAAGAGATGGTCTTAACACCAATATTACAACCACACTACACTCAAACTAATTGAAAAAACTCTCCAATTAAGTTGAGGTTTAACAAGACTTCCGCTATCCACTACACCAAACCCAGTATTATTGATGGAATTTTTATTAAAGAATCAAGCCATATAATTTTCTAAAAAGAAGCTAATAATTATAGTTAGATAATTCTACTCACCATCCTCTATTTTGAATTTGTAAATAAGTACAACTAAAATTGCAATCCATTGTTTTAGGGAATCCTTGAGAAATTGGTTGAAAATATGATTAGTATGAGGCACGAACCATACTACCAAGTTTTAAGAAGATTTCATCTTTCTATCCTTCGATTTTTACAATTAATCAAACTTTATACTCTTAATTGAAAAAAAATTAGTGTAGTGGCATGGAACATGGGTGGAACATAATTTTTTGAAGGTAGTCCAAATATAGTCTTCTATATGAACATTATCTATTCTTTATGTTATCTAGGGATAGTGCTAGCCCAGAATATTTGTGTTTTCTTTTACATAATTATACGAATCTCTTGATTTTATGTTAAATATAATCCATTGTAGTTATTTTAGTTTCATTAAAAATTCTTCTAATAATGTTTATTGAAAATGTACATTCTAAATGGTTCGATGGATTTGAAATGTAGTATTTTTTTTTGTGATATACAATTTTTAAGAATATTTTCTAAAACACAAAAATAGTTAAAGTGAAATTTCATATATAAATTCTCAATTAAAATATCATCTTTTATATCATAATTTTAAAACCCATCCTTTGAAAAAATGGGAATTCTTCATATTAATAAACAAAAATCAAGAGATGACATTTTCTCAATTTTATTTCATAAAAAAAAATACACACATGGCATATTCAATGATACTTCTACCCTTCCCCTGAAAGAAATTCAAAAGGTGAAAATCATGTCTCGGATCCAACCAACTAAAAATAATCAAAAAGAAAATCCAATAGCCTTCAATTAGCTCGCTGGATCTTGCCTTAGTGAAGACAAGCTCTGCTCAGTTATACCGAATTATACAGACAGACCTTTTAGTTAGGACCCATATACCTACCTTTCTCTTTACCCAGACTCCGATTCCTGAGTGAATACACGAAAATGATATACTTTTCCTGGTTGTTGCTGGGGACGAAAAGAAAGTCTCATGGAAGTCATGGAAGTATGTCATTCTAAGAAGCTCAATTCTATAAGAACTCATTTCAATATCTTCAAAGATTAGTTTATATCTAATGGATAGGTTAGAATCAACTTCTACCGTGAGGATTGAGATTGGAATGATGAGTTAGAATATTCGAATGAGTTCGTATAAAATTAAAATATTCAAGAATAATATCAACTTTATCTTCGAAGTTAAAAATAGCATTCTCTAAGTTAGTAACAAGGTGGTTAATTTCAAGATTAAGGTTCTCGTAAAAGGTAAAGTTTAAAGAGAAAAAGTAATGAGTAGTAAAGAAAACAATATCATTATATTTTGGAAGTGATATTAAGATGAATATATTAAATATATGGATCACTCTTGCACACTTTAATATTTTATGTAAGCTTATTCTAATGTAGTGACATATACCACCTATTCCGTACATGTTAAAAAGTCAAATTGAGAAGAGTATATATATGTAAATCAAGGATGATTTGTTATTCTCCATGTTGGCATATTTCATAAAGAATTATAGGATCGATTGAGGTGGGTACCGAACATATATTTCCACCCTTCTTTCAACGAAATTCTTTGCCATTCCATGCCAAGATCCTTAGTTTATCTAATACTTATTTATTGCTTTGTAAGTTCCCTGTATTCATTCTTTACTTTTCTATTCCTTATTATTGTTGATTTATCTTATTTCGTAGCATTTTTTACTCTTTGTACTTCATATTTCAATTTGGCTTGGTAATGTGGAATAAGGTCATAATTTAGGACTATACCATATCTTTTTAAATTGAAAATTTTAGCTTAATTTATTTCCACTTGATTCCAAGTTGATTTGAATTAGGATTTAATTTTAT
Source organism: Picea glauca (assembly GCA_000966675.3). Lineage (NCBI taxonomy): Eukaryota > Viridiplantae > Streptophyta > Pinopsida > Pinales > Pinaceae > Picea > Picea glauca. The sequence goes on from JZKD02S1950154.1 coordinate 68,580, forward strand.
TAAAGAATATCAATGACTTCGTAAGAACATATTCATTGATTGTCGCTTCTACTCTATCTAGGATAATGTTTAAAGTGGATATGTTGTGTTCAATATTGAATTTGAAAATCTTGTTGATCTCCTTCCTAATGGGTTGGATGCCAATGTTTCACTTCGAGATTTGTGAAGAGTGAATTGTCTTCTTGAGCTCCGTAATTTTTAGGTCAAAAATGGTGGTATGAATATATTTATAATATTTGTGTTGTCCTCTTCCAAATATTGTACTAGTTTTCACACCCTGTTTTCAAATTCTTATTGTTTCTCCATTTCTTATATTAATTTCCCTTTTACTTCTCGTAGTTTTAGTTTATGTTCGTTTTCTATGGTGTGCATGCGAGTTTGGATGTTAGATATTAAGATAAACACATATATTAGTAATTTATTATGATTTTTATTTTGTCATTATTGTGGTGTCATCGAATCTGTATAGCCACATCGACAATCCAAGGTTAGAATGGAAGGTTTGATATTAATTCTAGTCCTAGAATATTGTAAGTCAAACCCATGTTGAAACATCATATTCATCACAACTCTCTATATTTTATAGAAAAATAGTTCAAAGTCAAAGGTTGAATTCAAATTCAACTAGAGAGTTCGCTTAAGAAGTTGAGTAGTCAATCGAGCTAGCCTATAATACCCCTAGGCTGAAGCCAACTGTAAATGTAAATAAAATTGTACGTAGGTTGGTGAGCCGGGATGTAGAAATAACAAGAATATATGTGATGTAAATGTAAATGTATTCACATGCAAAAAGTAATGAAAAAGACATCATTGCGTGTAGACCAACCATCTAAAAGAGTATGGGGGACTAAACTCCACTAGTTAAGGAAAAGGGGATAAACTTTAAGGCTAAGGGGCTAAGCTAGGGAGATTAGGCTAAAGAGGAATATTATAATAATATTCCTTAAAGTACAAATTATGGATAATTATTTTATCCTAAGTTATAAGGATGGAGATAAGTGGGCCAAATTAGCTCTCAACATTACCAGTGTCAAGCTAGGCACATGCATACAAAGAGATTGGACTTAGTGCATTATTCCGATAATTCCATCATTCCTCCATTGTTAGACTCACAAATTTTAGCTTCCCTCTGTACCCCTCTATCATGAGAAACATACTTGTACCTTACCAAAGCTAGTAATGTACATATTCATGTTATGGTACCTGGCTAATGCAGTAGTTGGACTGAAGATGTGGATTGTCATGCCTGTGGGATATTCAAGAGGTGGGTTATCAAGCCCGTGAGCAATTTTCTCTAGGTGAGAGAAATGTTGGGAATTTTTTTCTCGAAGGTGCCAAACTGAAACTATAGAGCTCTGAGACTTCTTGTCTGGATTGTTGTTGAATCCCCATAAAGGAAATGGGTTAGTTGAAGGACTATTGAGGAGAGAAGGGGCAGATTTCTTGGGGTGGGACAGTAATGTGGGAAATGAGAGACTCTATGATGTCGGTTTCAGTTGGCAACTGTGAGAGAGTTTCTATTGTTGTCTGAGATACATCAGGTTGTTTAAGAATTCTTTTAACTGGGTGGAGTTTAGTCCCATCTTGAGGTGAACCACTAATAAGAGTTTTTAGCAGCATGGTCTAAGGCCGGGAGAAACATGGAAGGTCTGCATGTAGTTGGTGGTATTTTTAACAAATATAAGTGTCAATTGTGTGTTAAATTACATGTTGCATTATTATTTAGGTGTTTCATTTTATGGGTTTTTCCTATATATGTTGTATGTGTATTTCTATTATTATTCTGTATAAATTTGTAAATTTGCAAAGTATTTGTATGTTTAAGTATTGTATATAGTTTGAAAGTATTTTTTGCGGCATAGTCCGATCATTGGGGTGGCTGGGGATGCTACAATATCGTATCAGAGATCTATTTTTCAACATTGATCCTAGATGGGCCAAGTGTGTTGAAATAGAACCAAAATTTCATAGACATTTGAATTCACAGTGCATCCATGGGTTCCAAGAAGGCGATGAGAGAACACTTGGATTGTGCTCAAAAGGTCAGAAGATGTAGCAATTCGATAAACCCTAGAGAGGAAAGAAACCACAACAACCATTCATTTGGGATGCAATATTAGATATGGGTCGTTGGATCTGTTCAAGACAATTCCATACTTCGCACAACCACCAGATCAAGGTAAGAAGTGCGGACGTTAAACCTCCAAGTCCTTCAGACTTCACCACTTTGGTTGTTTTAATTCATTTGTCGTGAAAGAGGAAAAATCCCCAAAGCTCCGAATTCATGGAGTGAATCTATGTCGTAGATCACATAGAGAAGTGTTAGCCATTCGATTGCCCAAGGATAGATCTAGTTCGTCGAATCTAGCCCAGACCAAAAGGAGAAGAAATGTGGAGAAGATCAGATCTCAACCATTGGATTTGCACACAGGCGAGTGTGAGCCATAGATCTCACTATAGTTCAGAGGTTCAACACTCTGGGAGAAATAGGTTCCTGTGTTGCCAGGAAGAAAATATCTTAAATTCCTGAACTCTAGTGTAAATCTAGATCGTTTGTCATCAGGGACACATGTCATCATATTTTCAAACTTTCAGAAGTTAGAAAATCCAAAGGACTATGGATAAAAGGTGTGATGGCATGAAAAATCTCGAAGCCCGGAGTCACTCCAGGCCATCTGTTGATGTGGGCACGAGAACTGTGGATCTTAACTCTTCGAGAGTCCGACATTTGTAATTTTCGGAGGCAGCATGGATTGGAGTTTCAAAACTCCCAAATCCTGGAGTTCCGGAGGAGATCCCAGTCGTTGGCTACAGGAGGAGTGAGAGTTGTTGATCTCAAATTCGGTGTTCGGTGGTTTGGAGGTATTGTGCATTGGAGTTGCAGTAACTATCGAATCCCATAGTCTGGGAGCTCCTATTGACCATAAATCTCAGCAAGGAGCATGGACCATTGATTCTTGAACCCTTTCGAGGTTCTCCACCTCAACCTTTAGAGGAAGTGGAGTGTTGTTCTGTAATATCTTCCAAAGCTCGAAGCTCCAAAGTTGGAGGTTACCATAGTATTTCACCAATTCGACGTTGATAAATCTTCCAAAGCCTGAAGCTCCAGAGGTGAAGAGCATCAGATTAGTTCATCAATTCGACGTTCGGGTGAATTGTGGTGTTGTGTTGAGAAATATTCTGAAGCCCGAAGATTTTGAATGTCAGAGTAAAGAATCTTTGGAGAGCCTCCCATTCAGGGGTTCTCAAATTCAACGCTTGGGGGAAGTGTTGTGTTGTATTGGAAAATCTTCTAAATCCCAAAGCTCCAGAGCGTCGGAGTAACGAAGCTTGGGAGAAGTTCCCATTCTGGGGTTCGCCACTTTGGATTTTGGGGGGAGTGTTGTTCTTTGTTAGAAAATATTTCAAAGCCCTAAGCTCCTAAGCGTCGAATTAACGAAAATGCAGAGAAGCGCTCGTTCATGAATTCCCCAATTTGACATTCGGGGATTTTGGAGTGTGTTAAGGGAGAAACCTCTGAAGTCCAAAGTTCTGGAGAACCAGAGTCCCGAAGCTTCAAATAAGTTCCATTTAGGTAATAATTGGGTTTTATCCCTACACATCTTCCAGGTGCATAATGGTGGCCTACCACTTAATCCAACTGGCTTATTTTGTATGTCTTCATGTCAACACATCTTGTTGTACTTCCATATTCGTTTTGGGGCCCTAAAAAGTGTTTTTTTGGATCACCACTGTCAAAATGTAAACATAGTGAAAGTTTGACAACGTAATGCATAGTTATCGAAAAGACCTTTCCAAGGGGCTATCACGTGCCTAAAATGGAGATCATATGTAAAAGTTATGACCACGGGAAGTTAATGTACTAAATTATCCAAACCAGGCCCACATGACATTTTGTGTTTCATCTCCTAGGGTAAGGTTTTTGGATGTCTAGGGTTTTGACATTCCTTCTTATCATAAAAATGCCTTCAGATCCTTATTGTAGTAATCTTCTTGCCAATGAGTATATCTGTCACATCTTTTCTCAGAGATAAAGTTGCCACCATTATAGCGAGTCTTGCACTCTGTATTTTTATAGTCTCTTTACAATTCTTTCATTAATAGATATCAAGTATTCTTTTATTTCTATGTTTCTGTGAATTTTCATGAGTATTTCATTGTAATATCTCATCTTTAATTTTGCTCCAAACACAATTTGGATCAACAGTGATGGAAACATTCCTCACCCCTGTCATAAGATAAGATTTCTCAATCTTTATCTTTGTTAAAACCATGAAAGCGATCTCATCCGCTGCAAAATGCTTCTCCTCCCATTCGTACAGTTTACAATGATGATTGACTTATCATCAACACCTGGAATCACCTTGAAGGGCCATAACTTTGTATTTCTATAAGTGAAAGAATCACAAAACTTCCTTCTAATCAATATGTTGTCATCTCGAGCACTTGTTCTACATTCTTCCATCACCCTTTGTCAATAATTGATGATTTGTTTGATCAACTAAAACTTTCCATCATATTTTCCAAGACCGACTTCATATCAGGTTATCAACAAGTGAGGATAAAGGAAGAATATATCATCAAGAAAACATTCAGGACAAGATACAAGTGAATTCATGGTAGTATGGTTTGGACTATCAAATACCCCGATTTTTTTCATGTTCTTGATGCATGGAGTGTTTAGGGAGTACCCAAAGAATTTTTAAATTGTGTTTCTATATGATAGAATCATTTATTCTAAGTCAGAAGAGAAACATGATAAACATTTAAGAATGGTGTTGCAAGATTTAAAAGAGCATAAATTGTATGGAAAGTTAAGTAAGTTCATCTTTTACCAAAAGAAGATTCACTACTTGGGGCATACTATTTCAGCAGATGGGATGACAATTTATCCCGAGAATGTAGAGGCCATTAGAGGATGGCCATTGTCAAAGAATGTGATGGAGCTCAAATAATTCATGGGTATTTCTCGTTATTACCAAAGATTTCTAAAATTATTTTCAAGGAATGCAATCCCAAACATTTCTTTTCAAAAAAAGGGTGTCAAATGTGAATGGAATCCCAAATGTGAAGAAAGTTTTGAGCAGTTGAAAGATATTTTTACAAGTGCGCCAATCTTGAAGATTGCAGACCTAGGTGAATATTTTTTTGTGTGTATCTAATACATACAAGGAAGAGCTTGGTAGATTCATCACACAAAAATATAATGTGATATGCTATGAGTCCATAAAATTAGAAGAGCATGAGAGGAATTATGCTACCCATTATCTAGAGTTTGCAAGAATTGTACATGCAAAAAAAATGTGGAGACATTACCTCATGGGGAGGAATTTTTAGCTAAGGACATACCACTCTGGTATGGAAGATTTCTTCGGAAAACCAACACTAGATTCCATACAAACTAGATGGATTGAATTTCTGAGTTAATATGACTTTGGAATTACGCATGTAAAAGGAAAGGAAAACCATGTGGTTGATGCACTTAGTAGAAGAGCTCGTGAAATGCATATTACAACCATTAACATGTACAACACATATTTAGAAGAAAAAATTTCAGGGGATGCAAATTCATATCAATAATATCTAAAAATGAAATAAGCATTACAACAAGGTAATTTAAAACAAAAAAATAATTATTATGAGTTGAAACATGATGGAATTCTCATGTATAGAGGAAAAATATATGTGCCAAATTCTAGTGTGATAAAAAATAAAATGTTGAAGGAAATGAACAACATGTTGTATGTTGGGTACCCAAGGTATCAAAAAACAATTGTAGTTGTGAGAAGACAACATTTTTTTCTTGGAATGAAGAAAGAAGAGCCTAATTACATAGAAAGATGCCCAGTGTGCAAGAAGGTGAATATCGAACATAGACATCCACCTAGGTTGTTACATCCCTTTCTCATTCCATAATAGAAGTGGGAAGTTGTCACAATTGATTTTATTACTCAGTTTCCCAGAACAATGAACCAACAAGATTCCGTCATGGTGGTGGTGGATAAATTATCTAAAGAAACACATTTTATTCTAGTGAATACAACACACAAGGAAAACAATATTGCATAAATATATATGAAATAAGTTTCCATTCTACATGGGGTGCCTAAAGAAAATAGTTTTAGGCAAAGAACTAAAGTTCACTTTCAAGTTTTGGAAGGGTTTTTTGAAAGGTTTTGTGACAAATCTAAATCTCAGTACAAAATATCACCTAGATTCAAATTGGTAGATAGAGAAGACTAATAGAATAATTAAGGCCATCCTCATAAATCATCTGATGAACCATCCATCAAAGTGGTAGGATTAGATCTACTTAGTGAAATTTTATTACAATAATGTGTATCAAGACTCATTAAAAATGAGCCCATTTGAAGCATTATATGGAAGGAAGCATAACATGCTAGTGAGTTTGGATAATCCAATAGATAGAGCAATTATTGAGCTAGATTTGTTGAATCAAGTGGAAGAGAAAATGGCAAAGATCAAGTAGAATATAAAGAATTCCGAGGATAAGAAGAAAAGTTATGAAGACAAGAATATATTTTTTATGGATTTCAAAGTGGTTGAACATGTGTTTTGAAAAGCGAAAGAAAAGAGAGGTTTTCTAAGAGTAAGAAACCACCCGAAGTTGGCAACAAGATATTGTGTACCTTTTGAAATATAAGAAAAGATAGAGCCAGTTTCATACTTTCTAGCATTACCTCCATACATGAGCGTACATAATTTATTTCTTGTATCATTATTAAATAAATATGTTCCTGGCATGAACCCCATAATTGATTGGACTTTGATCCAATTGAAACACAAAGGGAATTTTCTGGTGGAACCAATACACATGGTCGACCAGAAATTCGAAGTGATCAGTAGAAAATCCATAAGGATGGTAATGGTTAAATGGAACTACTACAGTCGTAAATATTCTACATGGAAGCATGAAGAAAATATGTGGGAAGAATACCCACAATTTTTTGACAATTTTGAAGAAAACATAATATAAGAAAGCAAGACTCCATTTTGAGCAACCAAAGTTCTGGAACCACATCTAAGAGTCCTACCTGACCTACATTAGGGGCCCTGACAAACAAATGATATATCCCTATGGATTGGGAATAGTGAAGGGGATACATTCCTTGGGTCAATGGGTTGAGAGAAATATGAGATTTTGTTTAGGACTGTTGCTAGAGTTGTAAAATTGTAGATTTTTTATTTCTTAGTATTTTGATGTCAATTTGTACATGTATATTGACATAGTGTGCATTGAGGATAACACACACTTGTAGGGGAGAGTAAATTTAACTTCCCCGCTATAATCCCCATTTTAATTAATTCTTAGTGTAGATATAATCTGTGGCCATGACCAAGTGATGTATTTGTAAATTGTATTTATAAATTTCAATAATACAATGTGATGTCGATTGTAGGTGGATATAGAAAAATATGGGGGATGAATTAATCCACAATAGAAGGGAGGGTCTAAGAGAATTTCTTTTAGAGGGCTCCAAGCTAGAATTACCCATGTGTATTAATTTAACCCACTTCCTAAAATTACTATTGGTATATGGGCCTTCCAAGTTTTTATTGAGTTTGCCTAAATCTAATCATTGAATGCATGTAAGAAGGTGAGTGTGAGAAGTCACGTCCCATAGTTAATGGGAGCATGGGGGTTGAGTACAATCAGCTTGGGAAAGTGCATGAGTCAAGCAAGTAAGAAAAATGAGAGGAAATTTGTATGGACAATTAGAATAATTTTACACAGTCAATGTTTTTGCATGAACAATAAGGAGAGTATGTAAAATAAGATATTGGAGTTGGAGAAACCATGGAGGGACAATTCTAGAGCATTTCTGGAGCATATTTGGAGTAGAACACTGAATATTTAGGTTTCTGGGCCTAAAGGTTGAACTCTTATTTGAGTTTCACTATAACAATGAGTGATTCTTTTTTTTTCCTGGTATTTTTCCTAGCAGTGAACTCTCTTAAGTTTTGAAGTAGTGAAATTTCTAGTTACATGTGCCATAGAGACCCTCATAAATGAAACAAAAACTTGATTGACTAGCAGCAGTGAATGGGTACATTCCTTGGGTTGAGTAGGCCAAGAGGAAGAGAACTGATGGAAAATCATGACAGATGTAGGAGAATATTAGTGGGTTGTGGGATTTTATGAGCTGTGAGTGTACAGTGAGATACCACCCTCTTTTGTGGATTTCTAGCACCATCGCGGGGGTGAGTTTCTATTGTCATTTGAAACAACAAATCTATCATTTGGTGGAACGTAAATATGTGTGTAACTCATAGTTGGTAAGCTACAAGAAATGAGTTCATAGAAAAGTTTGTTTTTATGTGTTTTCCACTTCGTAATGATAATCATTTCTGTTGGGAGTTGTTATAGACCCCACTAGTCATGGTTTCCAATCCCCTTTTTTCACACACTAAGACCTACAATTTATTATCTTTTATATTCTCCATTAGCTTTATCCTTCTCTTCCAAACCACTCAATACCTTGTCTTCCTCTCCCTTCATCACAAACCCCTCTTCCATGTATTTTTCTCTTCCACTCCCATTTATGGGATTTACACATGCATTAATTGACCACATGCCCATAGGAATGACATGTTGAACACCTAAATAGTATTCAAACATAGTTAGGTGATATTCTCCATTTGAATACCAAGTGGTATACACAAGATACTTTTGTTTTTTATTATGAAGATATTTTCAAAAGTACCTTGAGATTACTCTGTATGATCCACGACAAAAACATAAACTATCTCCTCTTTCTTGAAGAGTTGAAGATGGCTAGAGTGGCCTTCTTCACCTTTCCTCTACAACCAACCTCAAATCCATTTTCCACAAACCACTCTAGATAAGGGGTGAAATCACGAAGGTGAGTTACACTTTCGTGAAAATCGGGTTTTCAAATTTTCGAAAAACAACTTTTTGGCCAAACTAAAAAACTTTTTCGGCCGAAAGATTTAATTTTCGGCCAAACTATTGTTCGGCCGAAAACATAAACGTCAAATCGAACAGAGCCATAACTGGGCCCTCGATTTGCATGTAGAAATTTGGTCGGCCGGATATTTTTTTTCCGGCAATAGTTTGTCGGCCGAACTATTTTTCGGCTGAAAGATTGTTCGGCCGAATAATCTTTCGGCCGAAAAATAGTTCGGCCGAAAGATGTTTCATTTAATATCCACACATCGAAGAGTGACGGTTAGAAACTTTTTTGGTTGCGAGAGTCTGTGTCGCAGAGAGCTATTGCCGAGGTCTGTGTCGCTGAGCTATTGCCGAGGTCTGTTGTCGAGCTGTTGCCGAGGTCTGTTGTCGAGCTGTTGCCGAGGTCTATTGCCGAGCTGTGTCGCCGAAAATTTGGAGGTATTTTATATTATCCGTGTTTGCGTTTGCGTACAGATATATTTCCGTGTTTGCGTACAGTTATATTTCCGTGTTTGTGTTTATATTGCGTTATGTATATTGCGTTTAAATTGCGTTTATATTGTTATATTGCAATATAACAATATGTGCGTTTATATTGTTATATTGCAATATAACAGTTATATGTGCAATATAACAATATGTGTGTTTATATGAGTTTACATATTATTGATTTATAATGCGTTTACATAATATTGCGTGTTATATTGAGTTATATTGAGTTATATTGCGTTTAACAATATGTGCGTTTATATGAGTTATGTGAGTTATATTGCGTTTAACAATATGTGCGTTTATATGAGTTTACATAATATTGATTTATAATGCGTTTACATAATATTGCGTGTTATATTGAGTTATATTGAGTTATATTGCGTTTAACAATATGTGCGTTTATATGAGTTATGTGAGTTATATTGCGTTTAACAATATGTGCGTTTATATGAGTTATGTGAGTTATATTGTGTTTAACAATATGTGCGTTTATATGAGTTATGTGAGTTATATTGCGTTTATATGTGCGTGTTATATTGCGTGTTATATGTGCGTGTTATATTGCACATATAAACGCAATATGTGCGTGTTATATTGCGTTTATATGTGCAATATAACAGTTATATGTGCAATATAACAATATGTGCATTTATATGTGCAATATAACAATATGTGCGTTTATATTGCGTGTTATATTGCGTTTATATTGCGTTTATATGTGCAATATAACAGTTATATTGCGTTTATAACAGTTATATTGTGTTTATATCACAGTTTATATTGTGCAATATAACTGTGCAATATTGTGTTATATTGCGTTTATGTTGCAGTTTATATTGCGTTTATATTGCAATTTATATTTCAGTTATATTGCGTTTATATTGTAGTTTATATTGTGCAATATAACTATGCAATATACAGTTATATTGCACATATATGTATATTGCGTTATGTATATTGCACAGTTATATGTATATTGCACAGTTATATTGTGTTTGTATATGCACAGTTATATTGCACAGTTATGTTATATTGCACAGTTATATTGCGTTTGTATATGCATAGTTATATTGCGTATGTTATATATGCACAGTTATGTTATATTGCACAGTTATGTTATGTTATATTGCGTATGTTATATCAAGCACAGTTATGTTATGTTATATTGCGCACTTATGTTATGTTATGCACAGTTATGTTATGTTATATTGCACGTTTGTATATGCATAGTTATGTTATATTGCACAGTTATATTGTGTATGTTATATATGCACAGTTATGTTATATTGCACAGTTATGTTATGTTATATTGCGCAGTTATGTTATGTTATGCACAATTATGTTATGTTATATTGCGCGTTTGTATATGCACAGTTATGTTATATTGCACAG
>JZKD02S1950154.1:79408-96987 GCA_000966675.3 Picea glauca
TTCTAAATAAAAAAAATACTTTTATATGTCGGAAGTTGAATAACTTGTGAAAATACAATTTTTTTTGTCATAAAACAAGCAAAAGTGTAACCCACCTTCATGATTTCACCCTAAGCCGTATTAGGTAGTACAACATTCAAAACGTGCTTATGAAGGAACCAATATTATCTATGGATACCTAACAAAAACAAATAATACAATTTGTTAAGTAGGGTTCATTGTACATCTATTTCTAAAAAAGGAAAGAAGAAGATAAAAGTCACTATGCAATTTGGGCATGCAGAGGAACGAAAGGCAAACTCAAAACCCTATGCAATGACACCATATCTAAGTTCGAAATTGTAACCTTCAATAAAGAAAAGATGATATTGAAAAGATGAAAATGTATGATCACAAATGGAAAATTCAATAGTAAAGTTCATATATGGTAAGGGGAAAGAATCACTTCTCTGACCTTCTTGACATCATGTTTGTGGGTGGTATGGACATGGTTAGCATTGCCTTTTATGAGCACTTGATATATATTGTTTTTTAATTTATTTTCTATTTGATAAATAAATTTAAATTTATAAATTCAGCATATAGGCATAATGAGTCAGGGAGGCTCTGTACTTATGATTTAGTTAAACATCCACATATAAAGAGTTTTTTTGACAAATGGATGGTTGAAATTATAAGAAAATTGCAATAAGGATTGTTTCACTCATAATTATTCTTTCAATTTATTAATGAAACTACAAATTCTTATTATCATAATAATGATTTTTGAAAACATCATTTTTAATTTAAAGAAAAAACGCAAAAGAAAAAAAAAAAACCATATACTATTAATCATTCAACAACATTTTAAAAATAAATAATATATTTTTATTAAAACAACAATAAATTCTGAGATTTTAGAGGATATATTATATATTTTATTAATCATTCAACAACATTTTAAAAATAAATAATATATTTTTATTAAAACAACAATAAATTCTGAGATTTTAGAGGATATATTATATATTTTATCAAAGATATTTAACTTGTTATAAATTTAGAGTTATTATATAAAATATAATAATAAAAAAGTATAATTTATTTTAATTACAGTGTTAATTGAGTTTAAAAGATTACATAGTTGTTACGAATGATTGTTATTCTCCTATTTATATTCAATTTTTTCAAATGAACTAATAATAAGTATAATGTTGTAATTGTTATTTCCTCTAATTCAATTTAACAAGAAAACTAAACATAATGTTGTAATGGTTATTTCCTCCGATTCAATCTAATAAAAAGGAAACTTCTTTCTTTTTCAATCGAATAACAAGGAAAGTGGTTTCTTTCCATGAAAAAAAATTGAATTAGATATGAATTACTGTGGGAATCGTTTTTTTAGAACGGATGCTAACCATGTCGGCCCAGGCAACGCTGGAATACGAAAAGGCAGTACATCGCCAGAAATAACAAATTCGACCGGTTTGAACGTTCTTGTTAAATAGGTGTTTCCTCCTGGTATTTTATGGTTTGCATTCTTTTTCTCGTATCATCTTTCGTCTCGAATCAAGAAAATGGAAAGGGGCGTTGAGATTCATCATGACCGGTCGCAGGATCCGGGCAGCGAACTGGCAATCCAAGAAAATAATTCCTTTGAGGAGGTTGTTGGCGGAAATGATCCATAAGAGGAAATTACGAAACGGTTGTTGATCGACGAGAAGAAGAAGAGGCATTTCACCAGAAGAATTCTACGATAGCCAAAACCATCAATCTTGTATTGCTCTCACTAGCAGCACACGTCTCAATCCCGACGGCTTTCTCTTCTTCAATACCAACGACGCTAACCAGTATTGTTTTCTCTCGGCGGCTCAACACCTGGACAGTCACATGAGTACAGCATGACTTCTGCAGGGAGTAGCCGACGGTCTTATGCTTCTTGCAAGCAGAGAAGGAAGATTGGGAGTGACCAATCCCTTGACAAAACGCTTCCGACTGCTACCCGATGCAAAGTTGAGCCCGCGCCTTCGTCTGGATTCCTGTTTGAGGAAAAACCTGTGGTATGATCAACTGCCGTCCATTAGCATCAGCATAGTTGGAGACTTTGCCTCCAAAACATTTAAAGTGGTGGTGTTGGGAGAAATGAGAAAGAGACAGGTACATGCTCTCATCTACAGCTCCGTGACGGACACATGGACCATAAAGCTTTGCTCTGAAATTGACTACAAATTATTCCGCAACTTATCCCATTCTACTGCAGAAGGCAACACCATACACTGCATCGGGACTAATCGAAAGTGGCCATGGTTACCCCGTTCGATGGTGAGTTATAACACAGAAACCCACTCGTCTGTCGTTGAAGAAGAAATTGACACAGAAGGGTTGCTTTGGACACAGACCATTGGGATAGTGGCCTACAAGGGCAATATATTTCTGTTAGGCGTGGGAGATCGACAATTTCATACATTTCCTCGGCGCCTCTATATAGTGTGCTTGTGGGCGGCGAATCCATTAACGTCAGAATCTCCGAAATGGGAGATTCTGACTTTGACTTCAACGGATATCGAATTGAAAAGCATAGGGGAGGCCGCAGCTGCTTACGACGGAAAGCACAGCGTGAGCATCATTGCAAGGAATGGATCGAGCGTCATATTGCTTGAATTGGATTTGAATACGAAAGAGTGATTTGCAGCAGAAATAGCTAACAGATCAAAAATTGCATCTGATGAGACAGCAGAATCAAAGTTTTCAAGGCTTTTCATATCAATTTTAAAATTTGCACAGCTATTTAAAGCTTTCAAGGCACTTGATTTTGGCCCACATACATTTATTCAGTCTAAATCGATACACTTATATTATTCATTTAATTTGAAGGAATTACAACACCAGAATTCTCTGTCATGCATTAATAATTTTTTGAATTTAATCAATTTCAATTATTATTATAATTTGATTTATGATACTGTTTTTGATCTTGATTTTAAAAAAAATAAAATTAAAAAAATATTATTTTTATATTTAAATATTCAATTATTATTATAATTTAATTTATGATATTGATTGTTTTTTTAGTATTTTAAGAAGAAGAAAAAAATTATATTTAAATATAAGATGATTTTGATATTTAAAAAAAAATTGTTTCTCATATTATAATAAATGACAAGGACCTTACTTCGCATAGTAAAAGCAATGACAAGGAGTTTGGTTCTCGTACTAAAAACAATGATAAAAGCTTGTATGTGTTCAAATTACATTAGGTTTATAATATAACTATCTAATCATGTCTTTATACTAGACTTGTATATTTGTCAAACTACATTTATGGTGAATTTAGAGAATTTGGTGAGTATTGTATTTAATTTGAAAATGATAGTTTATGAAGTGTTTTTGGATTTGTTAAAATATTTTATTCCAAGTTTCTAAATGTATGTTATAGGTCCAAACTTTATCCCATAAAGAACAGGCATGATATTTAAAGTGTTGGAAAAATATTTTTTTATGGGAATCCATACCTAAATACTTGTAAGATTAAACTTTTTAAAGTTTTATTACCATACAAAGTGAGAGGATAAATTATTTATTAGATTTAAATTATTATTTTCTTAATTTTATTGATATTAATGACTAATATGTTCATAATATTTGTAGAATAGTTAGAAAACCTTGAGTTTCTTGTGAAAATCTTGGATATTTTTTTTAAAGGAGAACAATACCATTAGCATATAAGACTAGGGAGACCAAAAGTCTTATTTCCTGAGCACACGGACACCTTAACAACTAACCACTAGACCAAACTCGCATCATTGATGGAATTTTCATTAAAGCATCAAACCGTATAATATTCTAAAAACAGACTAATAATTATAGTTAGATAATTCTACTCACCGTCCTCTATTTTGAATTTGTAAATAAGGACAACTAAAATTGCAATCCATTTTTTTAAGAATCATTTCCTGAGAAATTGATTGAAAATATGATTAGTATGAGGCAATGAACCATACTACCAAGTTTTAAAAAGATTTCTTTTTTTTATCCTTTGATTTTTACAATTAGTCAAACTTTATACCCTCAATTGAGAAAAAAAATAATGTAATGGCATGGAACATGGGTGGAACATAATTTTTTTTTGAAGGTAGTCCAAATATAGTCTTCTACATGAACATTATCAGATTCTTTATGTTTTCTAGGGAGAATGTTAGCCCAAAATATCTATGCTATTTTTTTACATAATTATATAAATCCACTATAGCTCTTTTAGTTTTATTAAAGACACTTCCACATATTTTCAATTTTATTTTATAAAGAAATACAAAGATATATATTCAATGATACTTCTACCCTTCCCATTAAAGTAATTCAAAAGGTGAAAATCATTTATGTGATCCAACCAACTAAAAATAATAAGTCATGGAAGCAGGCCATCTAAGAAACTCAATTCCATAAGAACTCATGTCAATAACTCGAAAGATTATTTTATATCTAATGAATAGGTTAGAATCAACTTTTACCGTGAGGATTGAGATTAGAATGATGAGTTAGAATATTGGAATGAGTCCTACCAAGTATAACATTAAAATATTTAAGAATAATATCAACTTTAGTTTGTAAAAATAGCATTCTCTAAGTTAGTAATAGGGTGGCTAATTTTTAAATTAGCGTTTTTGTAGAAGGTAAAGTTTAAAAGGAAAAGATAATGAATAATAATAAGGAAAACAATATAATTATATTTTGGAAGTGATATTAAGATGGATATATTAAATATATGGATCACTTTTACACACTTTAATATTTTATGTAAGCATATTCTAATGTAGTGAGGTATACCACCTATTCCGTACATATAAAAATTTCAAATTACACACTTTAATATTTTATGTAAGTTTATTTTAATGTAGTGACATATATCACCTATTCCGTACATGTAAAAAATTCAAATTGAGAAGAGTATATATGTAAATCAAGGATGATTTGTCATTCTCCATGTTAGCATATTTCATGAAGAATTATGGGATCAATTGTGGGTATCTAACATATGTTTCCACCCTTCCTTTAACGAAATTCTTGGCAATTCCATGCCAAGATCGTGAGTTGATCTAATTCTTATTTGTTGCTTTCGAAGTTTTATTTATTCATTCTTTACTCTTCTTTTCCTTATTATTGTTGATTTACTTTATTTCTTAGCATCTTTGACTTTTCGGACTTTATATCTCAATTTGGCTTGGTATTGTGGAATTAGGTCTTAATTTATGACTATACCGTATCCTTTTAAATTGAAAATTTTACTTGCAATGCTTAATTTATTTTGACTTGATTCCAACTTGAGTTGAATTAGGCTTTAGTTTCATTAAAGAATATTGATGACTTTGTAAGAACATATTCATTGATTGTCTCCTTTACCCCATATAGGATAATGTTTAAAGTGGATATTTTGTGTTCAATATTGAATCTGAGTAGCTTGTTGATTTCATTCCTAATGGGTTGGATGCCAATGTTTCACTTCGAGATTTGTTAAGAGTGAAGTCTCTTCCCGAGAGCCGTAATTTTTAGGTCAAAAATGGTTAGGTCAAAAATGGTGGTATGAATATATTTAAGATATTTTTGTTCTCCTCTTCCAAGTATTGTACTAGTTTTCACACACTATTTTCAATTTCTTCTTGTTTCTCGATTTTTTATTTTAATTTCCCTTTTACTTCTAGTAGTTTTAGTTTATTTTCTTCTTCTATGGTATGCATGTGAGTTTAGATGTTAGATATTAAGATAAACATATATATTGGTAATTTATTATGATTTTTCTTTTGTCATTATTGTGGTGTCATTAAATCTATATAGCCACATCTAAAATCCAAGGTTAGAATGGAAGGTTTGATATTAATTCTAGTCCTAGAATGTTGTAAGTCAAACCCATGTTGAAACATCATATTCACGGCACCTCTAGATATTTTATAGACAAATAGTTAAAAGTCAAAGGTTGACTTCAAATTCAACTAGAGAGTTTGCTTAAGAAGTTGAGTAGTCAACCAAGATATTTTATAGACAAATAGTTAAAAGTCAAAGGTTGACTTCAAATTCAACTAGAGAGTTTGCTTAAGAACTTGAGTAGTCAACCAAGTTAGCCTGTAATACCCCTAGGTTGAACACAACTGTAAATGTAAATAAAAATGTACATAGTTTGGTGAGTCGGGATGCAGAAAGAACAAGAAGATTTATGATGTAAAAGTAAATGTATTCACATGCAAAAAGTAATGAAAAACACGTCACTTCATGTAGACCAATATCTAAAAGAGTATGGGGGACTAAAATACACTAGTTAGGGAAAAGGGGATAAATGTTAAGGCTAAGGCGCTAAGCTAGGGAGCTTAGGCTAAAGAGGAATATTATATTAATCTTCCTTAAAGTACAAATTATGGATAATTATGGATAATTAATTTATCCTAAGTTCTAAGGATGGAGACAAGTGGACCAAAGTAGCTCTCAACATTACAAGTGTCAAGCTATGCACATGCATACAAAGAGCTTGTACTTAGTGCATTATTCCAATCATTCCATCATTCCTCCATTGTTGGGCTCACAAATTTTAGCTTCCCTCCATGCCCCTATGTCATGAGCAATGTAATTGTACCTTACCCAAGCTAGTAATGTACCTATACATGTTTCAGTACCTGGCTAACTTAAGAGCTGGACTGAAGAAGTGGGTTGTCAAGCCCGTGGGATATTGAAGAGGTGGGTTATCAGGCCCGTTAGAAATTTTCTTTGGGTGAGAGAACTGTTGGGAATTATTTTCTGAAAGGTGCCAAACTAAAACTATAGGGCTCTGAGACTTCTTGTTCGTCCTGTTGTTGAAGCCCCAAAAAGGAAATGGGGAAACCGAAGGAATGTTGAACAGAGAAGGGGCACATTTCCTGGGGTGGGACAGGAATGTGGGGAATGAGGGATCGTAGGCTGTTAGTTTGAGTTGACACCTGTGAGAGAGTTTCTCCTATTGTCTGAGATACATTAGCCTGGTTAAGAATTCCTTTACCCGGGTGCAGTTTAGTCCCATCTCGGGGGTGACCCACTACTAACAGTTTTGAGCAACGTAGTCTAAGTCTGGGAGGAATGTTGAAGGTTTGCACACCATTGGTGGTATTTTTAACAAAGATAAGTGTCAATTGTGTTTTAAATTACATGTTTCATTGTTATTTAGGTGTTTCATTTTATGGGTTTTTCCTATATATGCTACATGTGTATTTCTATTATTATTTTGTATGAATTTATATATTTGCAGAGTGTTTTGATGTTTAATTATTGTATACAGTTTGAAATTATTTCACGTGGCATAGTCCCAACATTGGCGTGGATGAGGATGCTACAATATGGTATCAAAGATCTAGTTTTCAACACTAAGACTGTATGGGCCGAGTGAGTTGAAATAGAAGTAAAATTTCACAGAGATTTGAATTCACAGTGTGTCCATGGTGCCAAGAAGGCGATGAGAGATGATGCAAAGCCCCACCTCAGCAGGGTCTGCTAACCTCCCATTCACTGGATATTCAACACTCCTTGAGTTGAAGCAGCCCTTCGATTCCCTGCTAGAATCTCCAATACAAATATCCACAGGTCCTTATGAACTCTACCCCGGATGAACTAGCATGCAGTGCAAGATACCCTTCATGCAATCACCAACGGTGACCACAAGCCTAACTAACATGAACTTTGCATTTCACGATTTCAAGTGTTTTGTTATGGGCCAACCTTGGCTCTCTTCACTCCCTTATCCTACATCAATATAACCCGAGGCTCAACTCTCAAGCGCTTCACGATTTCACACTTTGCGACTTCCTGTCTCATGAAGTCTTCTTGCTTCTCCTTCTGAAACCCAAACTCCTCACAAGCAATCAGTCAAGTCACAATTCAGCAGTGTAACGATACGCTAACAGTCGATCCCCTTCTTCCTCATCTTCCCTTTCTTTTATAGAGTTTTGAGACCCACCCTTGCCCTAAATCACATTTAATTTAAGTTTTAATGAAAACCCTCTAAAAATTCTCTGTCTTACAAGTGTCACTCATCCCCCACGTTTCTCCAAAATTATTTTCTTTAATTTATTAAAAGACTCATTTCCCTATTTTTATTATTCCCTTTCTTTCCTTTTTTTTTTTTAAACCAAAAAGGTAAATGCGCTAATTAATCTTTTCATTTTATTTTTAAATTCATAACTTTTTATACTCCCACACGTTAAATAATTTTATTTCTTCTTTACAATTTATAAACCATGTATTTCAATTAATTTATCCCTATCTTCACTTTACCCCCCTAAATTCTAGAAGACTCAAACCATTACTTAAGTGGGTTTTAGGTTACATCCTTTTTTTTATTTTTATAGGGTCCCTTTTTTTAAGGTTAATTGAAATTTTATCTTAGACAAGTTTTTTTTTTTTTTTTGACTTAGGTTTAGATTTTGAACTGGGCGACAATTGTTTAGGGGAGTCATTTTAAGAATTTCTAGGTTTGTTTCTTGCTCAACATCAATGTGACGTGCCCTTCAGGACACACCACGTGCTCCAAGGGTGCCACTCGCCTCGTTCGTTTCTTTTGCGCGACGTGCCCTTCAGGATGCACCACATGCTCCAAGGGTGCCACTCGCCAACTTGTGTTTCTTTTGCGTGACATGCCCTTTAGGATGCACCACGTGCCCCAAGGGTGCCACTCACCAACTTGACTGATTGGTAGACATCTATAACCCCTGGAGTCAACACTCTGCCAGGTGAACTTGTGGGAGACTAAGGGCTCTAAGGAATAAGGGCCCCGCTTTATTGCGCGCCCCTTATAATCATCGTGAGCGACTGTCGCAGCCTTCCCTCACGGCATCGTTGATCCTCTCGAACTAGGTAATCGTTAACCTACAGTTCGAGCCATGAAGGGAGTGCTAATAGGCTATGGCAGGGCTGTTATCCGCACCTCCCCCTCAACCTCTCTGGAAATCGTGTGTGGCCCCGTTACTCCATATGTGAGTCTGGTCGGCAAGTTATCATCAACCTGCATCATCAACAATCGTGTTAGAACATGTCAATCATCAAATCATCAAATCAATGAAATATCATAGTAAATAAATCAACCCAATTAGCACACTCCCTGACTCAATCTAGAGTCCAAGGGGTTCCACCAATGCCTCTGCATTATCAAGGTCTAAAACCCTGCACACTCAATAAAACTGAGTCAATAGCACTCGTCTTCATCAAATAGTAAAACCTCATGTCGTCTATCATAACTCATCATAATCAAGTATAAATGTTTTAACATCAGAAAAGTCCAGATCACTTGCGAGCAAGTGCCCTCAAATAATAAGTTTTCTCAGTGTGCCAGAGCGGGATGTTACATACAGCCCCTCTTGG
Source organism: Picea glauca (assembly GCA_000966675.3). NCBI lineage: Eukaryota > Viridiplantae > Streptophyta > Pinopsida > Pinales > Pinaceae > Picea > Picea glauca. Next base: position 88,757 of record JZKD02S1950154.1, read on the forward strand.
TCTAAACTTCATCCCAAATTTTCTTAGTATAAATGCTGAAATAAAAGTATCACAGTATCATAAGTCTATCTATCAAACAAAAATGGAAACTACTGACGCATATCATATGTGTCCTCCCAGTTCGCCGAGTGTGGACTATAACTGTCCCACTAGACCTTGACCTGATCTACAATTCGACGTCATAACTGTCAAACGTGATGATCTAAGATGAGGACCGGCTCAGCCGTGAGCACTCCCTCGTCCGATACCTGCAAGGAACTCATGTCAATCATGTGTGTAGGATCACTAATATAATGTCTCAGAATAGATACATGAAAAACATCGTGCATACGGCTCAAAGAATCAGGAATGGCTAGTCGATAGGCCACGGGCCCCTTTCTCTCCACAATCTCGAAAGGTCCCATGAATCTAGGAGAGAGTTTAGCTCCCTTTCCAAACTTGATTGAACTCTTATGCGGTTTAACCCGCAAGAAGACTCGACCACCGACCTTGTAACTGCGGTCGACTCGATGCGCATCGGCATAACTCTTCTGCCGATCCTGCACTTCTTTAATCCTTTGTCTTATGGTTTTCATTTTCTCTTCCATTTCTTGGATCGCTTATGGTCCCACCAAGACCCTATCCTCAAGCCGATCCCAACTCAAGGGCGTCCGACACGGTTGCCCATAAAGAAACTCAAAAGGTTCCATCTTAATGGTGCTCTGGTAACTGTTGTTGTAAGCGAACTCTACTAGAGGCAAAAATTCCTCTCAACGCTTTTGTTGGTCCATCACATACATGCGCAACATGTCTTCCAAGGTTTGGTTCGTTAGTTCGGTTTGTCTGTCAGTCTCTGGGTGATATGCAGTACTAAAATTGAGTTGGGTTCCCAAGGCCTCTTGAAAACTCGTCCAAAATCATCCAGTAAACACCGATCCTCGATCGGATATAATCTTCTTAGGCACGCCATGCAGCCTCACAATCTCACTGATGAAAACTCTCGCTATGTTAGGTACCTGATATGTCATACGCACAGGGATAAAGTGAGGACTCTTCGTCAGAGTGTCTACTACTACAAAAATCGAGTCGTGTCTCCTTGCTGTCAGTGGAAATCCAACAATAAAATCCATCGAAATAACTTCCCATTTCGATTCCGGAATAGCATGTGGTTGAAGTAATCCTGTCGGGTGTCTATGTTCAGCCTTTACCTACTGACACTCTAGACATCTGGCCACATAGTTGACTATGTCAGCCTTCATTCCCTTCCAGAAGAATAAGGGTTTAAGGTTTTCCCTCATCTTCGTGACTCCTAGATGAGCCATGTAAACTGCTCTATGAGCCTCACTGAGGATCAACATCCTCAACTCGTCGTTTGGTGGTACATAAATCCGACCTCTAAACCTCAATAACCCATCGCTATCAAAAGAAAATCCCTCATATCGTGGTACCATCATTGTGTTTTATTCGATAAGTTCCTCGACTTCATTGTACCAGTCATCGTCACGCTGTAAAGTGAGAATCTTCTCACATAGATTCATCTGAAGAGGCAACACCGAAAAGATCCGTGGTCTCCGACTCAAAGCATCAACCACTCAGTTCATTGTTCCCTTTATGTAAGTAATCTCAAAGTCGTACTCGCTAAGCAATTCCGACCAACATCGTTGTCGCGCATTCAGGTCGCTTTGCATGAAAATGTGTTGCATCCCACAATGATCAGTCTTTAATTCAAATTTTCATCCAACGAGGTAGTGTCTCCAAACCTTCAAGGAATAAATGATGGCTAATAACTCCAAATCATGCGTCGCATAGTTCTCCTCATGCCTTCTCATTTTCCTCGAAATGTAAGCAATCTCTCGTCTGTCTTGCATTAAGACTCCGCCTAAACCTTCCTTGGATGCGTCAGTGCATACCAAGAAGTATGCGTCCATGTCAGGTACCTTTAGTATCGACACTGTTGTAAACAACTCTTTAAGCCTCCGAAATGCTTCCACGCATTTCTCCGTCCAGACAAACTTCTTGTTTTTCTTCTGCAATTCCGTGATCGGATTTGCTATCTTCGAAAATCCATCGACAAACCGTCGATAGTATCCTGCTAAACCCATAAAACTATGCACTTATGTGACATTCGTCGGTGCAGTCCATTCCATAATAGCCTCAACCTTGGCTGGATCCACGGTGATACCTTCTCCGGAGATGACATGCCCTAAGTAGTGAATCATCGATTGGTAAAAAGAGCACTTGGAGAACTTCCCATACAATTTGTGCTCTCGTAGACACTGTAGTACCAAGCGCAAGTGCTCATCATGCTCCTTTGTCATCCAAGAGTAGATCAAGATATCATCAATGAATACTTGGACGAACTTGTCCAAGTACTCGCGGAACACCCCATTCATCAAACTCATGAATACCTCTTGGGCATTTGTCAGTCCAAACGGTAAAACAATAAACTCGTAATGTCCAAATCTCATCTTGAAGGCGGTCTTAGGGACATCATCCTCCTTGATCTGTAACTGGTGATACCCTGATCGCAAATCGATCTTGGAGAACACCATCGCACCTTTCATTTGATCGAACATATCATCAATTCTTGGTAAGGGATATTGATTCTTGATCGTAGCCTTGTTCAATTGATGGTAGTCAATGCAAAGCCTCCATGATCTGTCCTTCTTTAGTATGAAAATAACTGGTGCACCCCACGGTGACACACTAGGGAGTATCAGTCCCAGGTCTAACAACTCCTTCAATTGCATTTTTAGCTCTTGCAACTCTGGGGTCGACATCCGATAAGGCGTTCTTCCTATCGGTTCGGTCCTCGGTTTTAGGTCTATGGTAAAATCCAGTTCCCTTTCCAGCGGCATCCCAGGAAACTCCTCTGGAAATACGTCCGCAAACTCCTTCACCACTGGAAGGTGTTCTAGACCTTCCGCTACTCCCTTCTTGTTTAGCGCAAGGATCGCATAAAGTTTTCACCCCTTGCGCATACTCTTTCGTAACTGTAAGGAAGAGACGAACCACAGGGAAACTCCCTGGTTCCATTCTACAATCACACGTCTCTGTCCTTCATCATCAACCAAGCTCAACCGTTTCGTCTTATAGTTGAGTATCGCCTCATGCGATTCCAACCAATCCATATCGATCACGACGTCATAAGATCCTAAGATCGTGACGTACAAGTTGACCCTCCTGACAAACTCTCCCAGGTTAAGGGCACAGCCTGTAACCTTTCCTCCAACCTTTTGTTTGGCTTCGGAAGCCATCTCTACGAAGCTAAACTCATCCTGTTTGACTGCCTTTACCTTAATCCTTTTTAGCGCTGCACCAGAAATGAAACTCTCAGTAGCACTTGGGTCTATCAAAATACTAAGGGTATGGTCAGCGACAATACCTTTCGTCTCGAGCACAGTTGACTAGTGCTCTAACTAGCGGTTATTCACCGCTGCATGAATCCGATGGGCCTTGCCCATATCTCCCACTGTAGTGGGTCCGGCTGATCTGGACACCCTGGTCCTCTCCACAGGACAGTCATGTTGGTAGTGTGGCTCCCCACACGTCCAACACCCCTTCTTCGGTCCAGTAGTCCTGGTACCCGAAGTAGAAGATGGCTGCCCACCGGCCTGAAACCCTGGTCTATTCTGTTGAACTGGCCTAAACTGTTGCTGCTGCGGGCGACGCTGCTGTTGGTGTAGTGGTCCTCGATAAGGTGTCCACTGCTGAGGCAGCGGTCGTCGGGGTGTAGCAAAAGTGGATCCTCTCTAGAAGCCATGATATCCCGGCGTATGTCTCGCCGGTGTCTAATGTTGCGGTGTACCAGAGGAACCCTGCCCTGCTAGTCTTGTTGGAGTCCTGGTCTGACCCCCACTGATAAGATCCTCCTCTGCTATGAGGGTCTTTTGGACAACGTCGTGCAAGGTTTGAGGCATCAAGATTCTAACCTTTGCACGTAGGCTACCGTTAAGGCTAAACACGAACCTGTTGACCTTGAGCTTCTTAGTATTAAGGTGCAGAGCATACTGGAGCAGCTCCATAAAACGTGCCTCGTCCTCGGGCACCGTACGACCTCCCTGTCATAAAGCATTGAACTCATTAAGCTGACGCTCAATGAATTCCTCTGAAAGATACCTCTCTCGGAACCGTTCCTTGAACAGTTCCCATGAAACGTCTTCTACGGCCATGTTCAGCTACGGCAGGAGCGTCTTCCACCATAGAAGAGTGTTCCCCTTCAGTTGAAAGACCGCCATGCGGACCTTCATGTTGGAGGTATAATCGTGAAGTGTGAATCACATCACCATATTCTCCAACCACGCATCGGCGGCTGCGCCATCCAGGGCACCAAAGAACTCAGGAAATTTCACCTTCTCGAGTTCATGGTGAATGCTACCAGTAATGGTCGGTGCGTGCAAAGGAACCTCAGCGGGTGTCGACGCTCTGGCCTCGTCTCTGTCCAATTGACTGATCAACACCTCAGACATGTGCTGAAAAGACATCATCATCCCGACCACGTCTCCAACTGCTATCTGATCCTATCCGAGAACCTGCTCACCTCCCTGGGGGTTAGACCCCTCAGGCGTGGATGCTATTGGAGGCATCATGCCTCCTCCTCTAACACCCCGTTGTCTGCCTTCGCGACGTCCTCTAACCATGATTACCAGCACGCACACAATCAACTCGATCAACAACAGTATAATCAACTCTAATCATGTCAACGAGAGTCGTAGCGAACCCCAAGTTGCGGGTCGAACCGGCTCTGATACCATATGTAACATCCTCCTCGTTACGACAACAACTCTGATAACATGTGCAAATTTTTTTATTTTTTTTTAAAGTGTGTCCGCGTGTGTAGAAAGAAACAGAAAAACTTGACTCTATGTAGCCACACGACAACCAACAAGATGCAACCATGATGATCACAACAATAAGACTTAAGGTGCACAACAAGTAACTACAAGCAATAAATGACCATAAACATAAGGCGCACAACAAGTAACTGCAAGCATTAAACGACATACTGGGTTATGTACCGTATGAACACAGATGGAAGAATCCATAGTAGTAGATTTTTCTATTTCTGCACAGGAAAGCAGGGCGTTTAATCTTAGTTCTCTGCTTCAGAGAGAGAGAAGGTCAGATAGGCTCCTTGTCGATTACCGAGGAAGAAACTAGTAATCTTTGTCAGGTGTGTCGCAAGAGTGGAAACCCTGCCTTTAAAGGGACCGAGACTCTTGATACGACACTGGATTGTTTACACAAAAATAATCACACATACAAACTTATATACTAAGGCTACAAGGAGGTGTCTACATCCCGTCCGACACAATCTAGACCAAACTGAAAACACTAGTTCAACAAATAACAAGGACGATCATTGGGCGAAGAAGGGCTATGAATCAACACATATTATAAAATTTCCAAGGTGCAAAAAGATTGAATCACGAAATTCCATCATAAAACGACATAAGTGCAAGCGAAATGAAAACAAATTTGTTTAAATCAAGAAGCAAGGCTAGTCATCTAAATTACTTCAAGGCGCGAAATTAGTCATTCAATAGATTTAATGTAGCTGACATTTCTAGATGAAGTGACTACACTTATACCCATCGTACCTAGCATGGCACCAATTAAAGTAATATGTTGTGATTAATTAACCCATTAAGCAATAAAAAGAAACCAAAGGGGCAATAGGAAATACCTGGAGGATAGCAAGAAACACTAGGACATAACTACAATTTTGAATTGTTGTAAACTCCTTAAATACAACTAGCTTCTTGTTATGATCAAGCTTATTTAAGTTAGAAATCACTTATCCCTTGTTCAACTCCAGAATAGTACAACTCCTATGCAACTCACTAGGTATCATAAGGAAGTGGATTATCTCACTTAAATGACAAATTAAGAATTCGACGCCACTTAACAAAACCATTTCTCTCAAGGTGATTATAAAAGATCAACTAAATGAAAGAATAAAGGAAGTAAAAGTTGATTTATGCATCAATAAAAGAATTTAACGATCAACACCTTCAACATTCATAATGAACAATATCCGCATTGTACCAACCATGCTCTATTTATTTTAATACCATATACTTGTTTATTAACACAATACCAGTTATATTAAAACCATGTCCGAGTTATAATAAAGCATCACCTTATGTCCTTAAACTACGTCTCATTTATAATAGAACAAAACCCATTAAAACATTACCCTCTATACATTATTAAGGCAAATCTTCCATCCGAATAATAAGATAGGTCGTTGATTTAGCAGATTGAGTTTAATTACCAGCATTCAAATGATAAAAAGGAATGATGTAACCAATTGACCATTAGTCCTCAACATTGTTTTACTTATAAACTAACCATTCTAAAATGATATATGATACAACTCTAATTCCACCATTCAAGGTTATCTTTAATCGATAACAATATGTTAGTCATCTAACTCATCGATTTATAAATGAATTAATAAATGTAACCTAAGAACTAATCAATATTAGCATCATTTCAGATTTAAATTATCCATGTAGAAAATATAGAAGTACCACTTAGAAAAATATTTAAGTAGCATCTCATCTCTCCAATTTGGTAAGTGATATCTCATGCATTTAGGTTTACATAAATCAAATGTCACCCTCTCTAATTGCTACAGCTCCAATCATTCTGGCATTAAAATAAAAAGCATCGAATTTTCTATTTTAAACACAGCAATGGTGACTCAACCTTCACTGATTACATAAATCTATTATCACAGAACCATTAATTACTACAGCTTCAGTCATTCTGGCATTAAAATAAAAAGCATCGAATTTTCTATTTTTAAACACATCAAGGTGACCGAACTTTCACTGATTACATAACTCTATCATCATAGGAATCTTAATTACTACAGCTCCAGTCATTCTGGTATTAAAATAAAAAAATATTAACTACAGAATGTAACCGAATATCAGAGGAACGATTTTACATTTGCCAAAACACATAAAATGATTTTACATTTGCCAGAATGATTTACAAAAATGATTTTACATTTTCCAGAACACATAAAATGATTTTACATTTTCCAGAACGATTTGCAAAAATGATTTTACATTGCCAGAACACATAAAACGATTTTACATTTGCCAGAACGATTTACAAAAACGATTTTACATTTGCCAGAACACATAAAACGATTTTGCATTTGACAGAACACATAAAACGATTTTACATTTGCCAGAACGATTTACAAAAATGATTTTACATTTTCCACAACACATAAAACGATTTTACATTTGCCAGAATGATTTACAAAAATGATTTTACATTTGCCAGAACAGTAAAAATTAATTTCCCACGGAAATTTATAATGCCCTCTGTAATATTTAAACGCCCACGACAATATGAAAACGCCCCCGGAAACATGAAAATGTTGAGATTAAAACAAACTCCCACAGTGATCTAAAACACCCAAATCAATATAAAAACAAAAGTAGAGGAAGGGTTATTGACAATCTCAACTACCAAGAGGAGGAAAAAAAAATCAACACAGTCAGCAATTTCATAAGTAAAAAGGCAGACTCGAATCAAACCCCTTTTTATTATTTAAAATTTCAGAATGTCGTTGAAATGAAGACCTGTAATTCATTTCTTTTTATTTCCAGAATACAATGATAACAAACTCAAACAAGAACCCATTGAGTTATCCCATGGCCATAATACAATGATAAAAACAAGTCATTCTACCCTTCCATTTATAAGAAAATCCACATGAATCCTAACACATTCTACCATAAAAATATGAAATCCATACATGTGCCCTTTCGCTTGCCTTGGATGACGTCCCGCGCTTCGTGCCGCGTCCCGCACTCTGTGCCGCTCCCGCTTGCCGACCGTAGAGACTACACCGGTACCTCACAGCCAATCGCTAGGGGTACTCTACTTCCTCCTTAGCCCCCCGACACGCAAAGGGGCCACACATTGTCCAGATGGTAGATCTAGCTTCCTAGCTCGCCTCGCAAGGCTGAGCTACCACTCCAATACAAGATGAAAAATTCTCAACTCCTCACAAGGAATCAGTCAAGTCACAATTCGGCAGCGTAACGATACGCTAACAGCCGATCCCCTTCTTCCTCATATTCCCTTTCTTTTATATAGTTTTGAGACCCACCCTTGCCCTAAATCACATTTAATTTAAGTTTTAATGAAAACCCTCTAAAAATTCTCTGTCTTACAAGTGTCACTCATCCCCCACGTTTCTCTAAAATTATTTTCTTTAATTT
>JZKD02S1950154.1:120119-149311 GCA_000966675.3 Picea glauca
AGAAAGATGAGTCATGCTTCTGACCTCGCTATTAGACGTAAAGCATGACATTGTGTGATCCTTTCTTCTGACCTCGCTATTAGACGTAAATCAAGATGAGTCATGCTTCTGACCTAGTTGTTAGACGTAAAGCATGATGTCGCTTATTCCTTTCTTTTGACCTAGTTGTTAGACGTAAAGCAAGATGATTCCTCGCTTCTGACCTCATTGTTAGACATAAAGCGATATGTTGATGTGTTCCTTGCTTCTGACCTCGTTGTTAGATGTAAAGCAAGATGATTCGTGCTTCTGACCTAGTTGTTAGATGTAAAGAATGACGTTGTGATTCCTCTCTTCTGACCTAGTTGTTAGACGTAAAGCGAGATGGTGACATTCCTTGCTTCTGACCTAGTTGTTAGACGTAAAGCGAGATGGTGACATTCCTTGCTTCTGACCTAGTTGTTAGACGTAAAGAAAGATGTGACTGACATTGAGCTACCAGCTTAACCACTGTGACATTGAGCCAGTGTAGTACTGTGATGTGCCAGCCTAGTGTTGTGATGAGGTATCATTTTTACTAATACATATTTGATGCAGATGATGATAGCATTCTTTCGAGAATGACGATGCTGTCAATGAAGAAAACTTCCGATAACTCATAAATATGCTAGCCAATGTTTCAAGATGATATTGATGATACTGTCCTCCTGATGCCACTGATGATGTAGACCTATCTCGCCTGATGCTGATGAAGAATACCCTTCTTGTTAAGGGGGAGTGTTGAAATAATGCAACTGCGAAGAGCATTCTTATTGTTATTGGATTAAATCCCCATTGCAGATTAATCATGTCATTATTATTATTATTGTTATTGGATTAATCCCCATTTTGGATTAATCATGTCATTATTATTATTATTGTTATTGGATTAATCCCCATTGTGGATTAATCATGTCGGTAATTGTCTAAGGACCAAATCCCCTTTTGCGGATTGGTCATCGGACAATTATAAAGGGCAGAACAAGAAGTCGTCCCCAGCAGTTACTATTGAAGACCCAGAATTAATTAAAGGTGGGTTTACCCACCCAGAGTGAGAAGTTGGCCCTGCCANCAACTTATCCCATTCTACTGCAGAAGGCAACACCATACACTGCATCGCAACTGATCGAAGGAGCCCATGGTTACCCCGTTGGATGGTGAGTTATAACACAGAAACCCACTTGTCCGTCGTTGAAAACATTGAACATATTGACTATTTTCCAATTGAAGAGTTGAATTGGAATAGGAGCATTGGTATAGTGGCCTACAAGGGCAAGATATTTCTGTTCGGTGTGGGAGATCGAACATTTCGTCCGGGCGCCTCTTTAGTGTGCTTGTGGGCGGAGAATCCCGGTGCTCGAAAATGGAAGATTCTGACGACAACGGATCTTGATTGCGTGAGCGAGATAGGCGAGGCCGCAGTTGCTTACGACGGAAAGCACAGCGTGAGCATCATTGCAAGGAATGGATCGAGCGTCATATTGTTTGAAATGAATTTGGACACGAAAGAGTGGAAGAAATTGGATGGGATTGCAGCAGAAATAGSTAGCAGATCAAAAGGTGCATCTCATGAAGACATAATAAGAAACAAGGTTTTCAAGGCTTTTCATTTAAATTTTAAATTTTGCACAKCGATTTAAATCAGAAGCTTTCAGGGAACTTGATTTTGGCCACATACATTTAAATATGATGTATTACGTTATTATGCTTTCTATATGTAAAAGAATTATCTTAAAAGTTTTAACAGTTTTTTTTTGGATATGTGAATGATAGTTGGATAATGAAAAAGATGACATTTGTTTTAAGTTTTTTTTATTTTGTTAGGATTTTAATATGTAAAACAAAAATCTTAAAAGTTTTAAGAGTATATATGGATTTGTGAATGATCACTTTGATAAGAAAAGTCATCTTATTTTGGTAAAAATTATTTTGTTTTTTTAATTTTATAATATTAGACAATGGTTTTTTTTTTTTAATTTTTATTTTATTTTAATTTTTTATTATGATTTAATTTTCTTCCAAAAAATTTGTCTTGTAAAATTTAATATGGTTAATATTAATCATTTTATTAAATTTTTGTGTTTGAATAGTTAAGGAGAGACTCTTAATTTATACTTTAAATTCTTTTAATCATGTAGTATTTGCTTCTCATACTAAATACAATGACAAAGAACTCGTTTGTGTTTAAGTTGAGCACATTATGTTTATAATATAAATATCTAATGATCTCTTTAGATTTGTCAAAGTACACACTTATGATTAATAAATGGTATTTGGTGAGTTTTGTATTTAATTTGAAAATTACATTTTATAAAGTGATTCTGTATTAGACTTAAATTACTTTTTTTGGTTTTATTGATATTATTATGTTCATAATATTTGTAGAATAGTCACTCTTGCACATGGTAAGATTCTCACAGGAGAAAATGAGTTGAAAAGGGGGTTCCAGGCCCATTTTGATGTGTGTTATGTGAAAGTAATTATGAAACAACAAAACATCTTTTTAGGGACTAAGACTTTTCAAGGAGGGTATATGGTTTATTGTATTTAAAGAACTCTCCTAAAAAATTAGATAGCCTGTCAATTATAAAACTTTGTTGGGTAAGTGGGAGAAGTAGTTCTAGAGCTCCTTTCATGGAAAATTAGTCTTCAAAAGACTTTGTAAGGCCTACTAAAAAATTAAATAGCCTGCCAATTATAAAACTTTGTTGGGTAAGTGGGAGAAGTAGTTCTAGAGCTCCTTTCATGGAAAATTAGTCTTCAAAGCAAGTGATCTACTCCTTGCTTAGTAACTAATGAGGCCATAGACTAATTAGATAAATTCATGAATTCTAAATGAGTTCATTGGGAGGACACTCCATCATTAAATATCGGTGAAAAAGCATGGGTGTCGAGATTCAACTTTTCATTAGTTGTTCATCCTAAGGTTCCTCGACGATCATGTTGAAAGCTTCAATCTCCATATTTTAATTTTAATTTATGGATTTATTCTCAATCAAAATATATGTTATACTTTGATGGGGCTTCCAAAGGCAACCAGAGGAGCCAGGTGTGGGGGGAGCTATGTAGGGGTAGTCACCAACAAAAAAATAAGAATCCTTTATCGTTTCTAACTCCTCTCCAAAGGATATTATTTTAAAGAATTTTATGGATCGTATTCGTTTCTCAATCGAGAGTCTTCACATTCATTTTTTTCATGTTCTTCGTCATCATAATGTTGAAACTGAAAGAATGGCCAATCAGGCCATAGGAAGCTACCATGGTTTCATGAGAGAAAAAAGAGTCCCCCGTGATTTTATGCCAAGGAAATAAAAAAAAAAAATTAAAGCACCACGTGGTATGTTGGTGGACATGTGGGTGCTGTACTTGGGAAGATTTCATGTGTCTCGTCATGAAGACTCAGATAAGACATAGAAGATTATGGATCTACGAGATAATAACTCCAACTCGTGGGTGGAGGTACAGTTTGGGTAATGTGAAGCGACACCAGTTCCATCGCAAGGGAAAAACAATGGATCTCAAGATGTTAGACTCTGTTGCAGACATTGGGTCTACACGACAAGGGAATTTGAAGCATGTAAACTTGGAAGAATATTTCAGCACGAGCATGAATTTAGAAATGATGTGTGGATGAATTTGGCAGCTCCAGGTAATTCATGTACTTCCCAGTTCAAACAATCATTGTTGTAGAGTCTTCTCATCCTATTTTATCATTATGATCATTCTAGAGGGTATTGTGGTTAAAGTTTCTTTGAGAGTAGTATTGGACATTTGTTGGGAGTGTATTTATGTCACCGTTCCTTGGAATTATTTTGGTTCTTTAGTGTTTTCTCTAGGAGGTTACCCAGTGTTTGTGGTGGAAACTTCGGGACTACCTTTGCGTTACAACTCATCGTTCATAATATAAACCTACCAGACACTCTAAGGATTTTCTCTCTGGGGTTAGCACTTTCTTCATCTCGGAGTCTATTTTTATTCCAAGACAAATTTTAATCCGGCATTGGTTATCTCCAACGTAAAGGAACAGTATGGATGTGAGGGATGTCGTTCAACATTTATAGGGAGAATTGGAGGTGGATGAATTTCAAGATCACCAAAGGTTGTGTGCCCTCAATTCAAAAATCACTTATGCTTTAGAAAAATTGTCTCAGCACCGAATATTAATAGGCCAACTTCAGGATGAATTGTATGCCTTGAGGAACCAACGCGAGGACCTTCATTTTCATTTGGAACAGAGAGAATATAACAATGGGAAATCTTCCTTAGACAGTAGTCTGAGGGTAATCTCAACAGTCACAAGGCTCCAATTCCATATCTCAATGAACCTGCGTTAAAGGATTGGGACCAACGGGGAAAGGAGGTCACCCTACATGGGAACGGTAGTTGATTTTCAAATATTGTAATTTGTCTATGTTTTGTCTCATTATATGTATTAACAGTATTTAATATTGCATCTATACTTTCCAATGTAATAGTAGTGCTAATATATGGATAGTTATTAGGGGAAAGAAATAATTTTGTTCGGAGGAAAGAACAGTTCATCTAATTTTTAATATTTGTGAAACTCTGAATATATTATCATGTAGATTAGTGGTTTTTACCACACCTTTTTAATGCAAATACTTTATTATTTTTTGTAAAAAAAATATATTTGTAGAATAGTTAGAGAACCTTGAGTTCCTTGTGAAGATATTCAATATATTTTCAAAGGAGAATAATATAGTTAGTATATTAGACTAGGAAGAAAACAAGTCCTACCATATTAATCTAATGATCTCTCTTGAGGTCCTACCATGCTCAGCCAATGATCTCTCTTCCTTTAAGCATTGCTCAATTTTATCTATATAGATGCCAAAAAAGGATGGACTTAACACCAATATCACAACCACACTTAACAATAGATAATAGGCCTTTGTAGGGATTTATCCTTTGGAAATTTTCGTTAATATATTAGTCATTTGATCTGGGAAGCAAACATATATAATTCTTTGATCACGGTAAGATGAGGTCAATCAGATCCTAGAACCCCAAAAATTTCCTAAACTCAAATTGTTTGATGGGTCGGTGGACCGATGTCTGGTGGGAATGGTTCCCACATGGGGTTCCAACCCTCTATGACAAGTGTGACCATAGGTGACATCATATGTAACGTTTTGTACCAACATGGTAGTTAGGGTGTCACTGGGGTGACACTTATTAGATGATAGTTCACAAATGAATTGAGTGTGGGATTTGTCGGGTTCGAGCCTTGTAACATCACCTTGGTTTCTCAAACTTCATATCTACCAGCCAATGGAAATTGACAGTATATATTCGTAGAAGTTCGGGATGGATTCTAGCATCTTGGGGCTCCAAATCACCACTCCCTTGAATATTTCTATGTCCAAATAATTAAGAAGTTTGATAGGCTGATATTTGGTGGGTGAAAGGATATCCACTTTAGATCTGTGGGAACCTAGATCAAATCGTTATATTGTATCTCATAGGTTTGTAACCCCATGATGAACTTGATTATGATATCGTAATTATGGTATTAGTATTAACTAATCCGCTCGTAATCCCCCAAACCGAGAGATTTCTATATCAACATCACATGTAAGGTCCAACACCTAATGTTAGTGGTAACATGGCATGCAACAAGTGGCCCACATGCCATGATAAGGAAAGGCCATGCCTCACCCTAAGGTGGTGCCACATGTAATGTTGATTTGGCATGATCAAACAAGGACCCATGGGGAAATGAGTTCCACGTTTCAAGTGGTACAAGTACCATGTGTCATACCATGTGTCATTTCACATCTCTATAATTATATCTAATCTCAGACTGGGCATAGAGTTATGAAGAAAAGAAATCGGTCACCCAGGGAGCCAATGTTCTTGTTCCCAATAGCCACTTGTCGTAACTTGCATCAAGGTAGGTGGAAACCTATGACAGAGCCACATGTTTTGAGTTCCATCACATACTGGATAATATAATTTGGATCTGTCGAAGGGCAGGTAAGTTCGATGTCACATGAACTATGCATGATGGACAAGTGTTAGCCACCTGATATGGTGAGACGGGTGTGTTGTGATAAAATGTACCCCAGATCATTTCACATGGAAAGGCCACATGTCACTCATAGGAGATACCACATGTCATGACTAACCACACCATTGGAACACCGAGACATCAGGATGACATTTGGAAACAAAATGCATTATATAAAAACTTTATCTGATCAATGACTAACTGGCCCACTGACAAAATGGTTAACATGTCTATCACACCACCAAGAAATTGGAAGAAATATTTGTAATATTATTATAACAATAAAAAAGCATAACCTCACCACAAGACCTCTTCCCCCCAATGACACAGGGTGATTATTTAACCAATAACTTTTGAAAGCTAGAGGTTTATTTGTAGGTTATTTGAGTACAAAGAAGTTTTTTAATATGTCTAAGCTTGATAAAACATTTATCAATACGAAACAAATGGTAAAAATAAAATAAATGAAACCATAAATCCTATTCTACGTCAATTATCCTTTCATCCTTCCATCTTTCTATGCACTTCTGGTGTATGTTATTCTTCTATAACTGACCATTTCCTTGCCACTTTGACATCAACAACGACATATGTGCAACATCGAATTGTTCAATGTGCTCTCTAATTGGACATTTTTTTTAAAGATTTATCAAATGAATAAAGAATGTGTTTCTCTTAACAATGTTACCAACTTAACAAGAACTCTCTAGAGTTCTCATTTTCTGGAGTGGTTATTTTTATGTCTGAATCGAAAATTGGTGCTACTGGTAGCACCATTCTTTTGGAGGTGGAAAAAATTGCAACTTTTTTGAAATCACTCAAATCATTGCCTTGACAAGATGAAAAAAACCTGAAGTTGACTCTAAAATTGCAATTTTTTTTAAATCGCAAAAATCACTTCCTTGACACGATGAAAAAAACCTTTAAATTGACCCTCAAATCAAAAAATAATGCTACTAGTAGGACCAAATTTATTTTCGAAGTTAAAACTATGGCTTGATTAGAACTATGACCTTCAGAACATAGACCATTGTTAAAAAACGGAAACTTACTAATACATTAAAAAAACAAGTGTTAGGTGAAAATTGGTTAATTAAATTTTTTAAATAAATTTATATAAAAAAATATCTTTATGCCCTTGGTGCATAGGGAATGTAATTATTTTTTTACTGAAATAGAATTTATTATTTTTTCGGCATAGGGAATCTAATTTTTTTTAACTGAAATAGAATTTATTATTTTTTGGGAAGGAAAAAAAATTACACTTAAAATAAATAAGTTAATAAAATTAATAAATGAAAAAAGTGATAAAGAATCAATTTTTCATTAAAAAAACATATTTTCATTTAAAATTACAAAACAACCCAATTGTTTTTTAAGTATAGAAACAAAATACAAAATTTAACCAAAAAAAAATTAGAGAAATAAACATTAAAACTAAAAAAAATTAAAAACATAAAACTAACTAATGATTTTGTTAAATTAAAATAACCTAATAATGAAATTTATATTTTAAAAAAAATAACTTTAAAAATTTAATTTAAAAATATGTATTAATTTTTTAATAGTATTGGGTGGGGAACGATTCTCGACATCACCACCACCACGACGCACATCCATGTAGTGTGAGAGCACGTTTTGTGGGTGCATATGTTTTTAAAAATTTAATTTAAAAATATGTATTAATTTTTTAATATTATTGGGTGGGGAACGATTCTCAACATCAGCACCACCACCACGCGCATCCATGTAGTGTGAGAACAGGTTGTGTGGGTGCATATGGAATGAGATTTTAAAATTTTAATCCAAATAAAAATATTAAATTTTCAATATAATGTGGAGTGATGTCCAACATCACACCTTGCCACAGTGTGCACCCAAACAACTCAACGGTGGGTTGTGTGGGTGAGCATGGTCGGCGTGATTCCCCTACCCACTTATATTAAAAATTTAATAACTTTTTTTCAATTAAATTTTTAAAAGTTTTTAAATTTATTAAATCTTAGCTTTTTAAAACATTTTAAAGATATTTTGTGTTAAATGTAAATTTCATTATTAGGTTTTTTTAAGTTTCTAATTTTAGCTTTTTAATTTTTTTTTAATTTAGTTTTTTTAATGTTTTTAAAAAAAATTTCCACGAACAAAAATTGTAATTTTATTCATTTGAAGAGAAAAAATCACATTTTGTATGTGCTTTTAAGCACACTCAGCTATGAAAATAGATGATCAATGTTGTTTCCAGTAAAAAGAATACATAAGTATAAGTCCCTTAGTCTCACAGAAGGCAATAAGGGGATTACAAAAACTATAAACTAATCATGAAATATAAAAAACATTAGAAAAACTTGTCCATAGGGAATCATCTGAACGAAACTATGATATATAATTTGGGAACATAATCGAACACCAGATATATATAGAAGAAAAAGGAGTAAAGCGTGAATATGATGATGAGAAAGTTGATGAATCAACCTATTGTTGTTATGGGAGAGCCATAACCTCTATGAAAGGCATGTGGTAGTACTCAAAAACCTCTTCCCCCACTGCTTCAATGATGCTCCATTCCCCAAAGGGAAGGTGATTCCCTACTTTTGATAAAGTGTCTGCTAGTTGGTTTCATTCCCTGTAGACATGTTTGAGTGAAGAAGAATAAAATGAGTCTATAAACCTCAATATTTCCTCCAAAATTGGCATCAAAAATATATTATGACAAATTTGAGCTTTATGAGACCAATTAATAACATTCACGGAATATCCAAACAATTTAATGGATTAGACCCCCTTTTCCTTGAAAAATTCCAGTAGAAGTTTTAAAGGCATAAGTTCGACAAATTTGTTGGTGCTCGACTCCAGTCCTATTTTTGAGTTTGTAAGAGTGATCAGATGAGAGGAATATGACAAAAACCCCACCACATTGTTTATTTTCATTATGAGAGACACCATCAAAGTAATACCAAGGCCTGGAGTGGTCAATTAGAATAGGAAAAATAATGCAAATGGAAGGAAGGTCTTTTTACTAAGGGAAGTGGGAGAGAATCGAATGTCCCTAAGAATTTACAAGTTCTGGAAGGGAGGGAGATTCATGGAAGATGGATTTGTTGCGGGCCAACCAAATTCCACAACATACAATGAGAGGCAGAACTTTAAAACGTTTGTAGATACGAGTCTGAAGCCTAGATTTCCAAGCTAACTCTATGTTGAGCCCATCCCAAACTACCACCTGATTTAGGAGAATTGGTAACTCAATCTAGACTTTCCTATAGAAGGAGAATAATACAGAGAGATGTGTGATGGATTCATTATCTCCTTTGCATACATCACACCAGTCAGGGTCGACAATGCAACGTTTCCTCATGTTTTCCCAAGTAGGAATTTTATTATAGATGGCACACCACATGAAAATATTTTCCTTCAGAGGACATTTCATCTTCCACAAACCATGACACCACCAACATGGCTCCCTTTTCATGAGTTCGATAGTTAAGGAAACAAAACCCATTTTTAGGGTATAAACCCATTGAGGAGCGTTCTGCCACACTAGTTCATCTTCTCTATCGGTAACCCTAATATCGCCCAAATGGAGTGCACAAATATAATTGAACCGTGAGAGGGAAATATTACTATCCAATCCCAATTCTTCTAGTCTCATCCATCTTTGCTATTAGGGAGAGGAGTGTTGGGTATGTGTTATATTCTTTGCATGTGTGCATGTTGGCACGTCAGATTCGATAACTGCGTTTGACGATCCCTCGTAGTAGTTCTCTTTGTGTCATGTGTGTCAGATGCTTCTTAGGGGGGTCCCAAGGGGGGCTAGGTATGGCCCCCCTCGTTATGCACATTGCTCCAAAATATTTTTTGGGCGACTTTTTCTATTTTTAGAAAATTTTTCTATTTTTAGCGGTTTTCTAAATTAATCTTGGATTAAGGGATTAGGGTTTTGGTATCTACAAAATACCTAAAAACATTGTATTGTATGGTGAATGGTGAAATTCGATATAATGAAATAAGAAAGGTTTTTTCCGGTTGAGGGTTTCCGGTATAAATCTCTGTGTACTATGTGAATGAGCCATTGATTAATTTATGTTTTTCTTAAGAATCTATATGCATTGTTGTACTTCACAGGTTTAAAAATTACATGTGGTATCATAGATCATTTTTGGATTTAGAGGGATGCCTTTGTAGTTGAAGGTTTGGCTCGGTCTTGATAGATCAAGTTTATCTTGGGTCTGTGATAAACTTGGGTTTAGTGGGAGCTTTTGATGTGGTGATTTGAGTGCAGAAAGAGGAATGGAAATCTCTTCTAAAATATATATAGAGAGTTTCAACGGTAAAAACTTTGAGCTATGGAAGTTGAAGATGGACGACCTTCTTGTAGACAAAGAAAAATGGATCATTATCGATCCTAGTATACAACCTATTGGTACACCCTCTACTAGCACACAGGCTACTGGTACACAACCTACTAGTACACAAAATATCAGTACACCACTTACTGGTATGTCGAAGGAAGATTGGGAAAAGTTGGACAAAAGAGCAAGGAGTATTATTCAACTCTTCCTGGCAGATTCAGTGTTGTTGATTGTCTCAGGAGAATCTACAGCCAAGGAACTATGGGATAAGATGGGGAATTTGTATCAATCAAAGTCCCTGGTAAACAAGTTGTTTCTTCGAAATAAGTTGTATCATCTTAGGATGGAAGATGGATATTCTGTGACAGAACCTCTAAATGCCTTTAATACTCTGGTAATTCAACTTGTCTCTATTAATATTACGATTGAAAAAGAAGATAAGCGTATTACTTTGTTATGTTCTTTGCCAGAATCTTGGGATAATTCGATTGTAGCAATAGGTAGTACCACTCAATATACATTGAAGTATGAGGATGTAGTTGCATCCTTGTTATTTGAAGAGATGAGGTGGAAAATCATGGATGGTCATAACACAGATGCTTTATTTGTAAGAGGTCATACCCAATACAGGAGTCCTGGTAAGTCTTCGGGGGGGGGAGATCTAAATCTACAGGTAGATCTAAGTCTCTAGGAAAAACTTTGAGGAAATGTTGGAAGTGTGGTAAAACATGGCATTATAAGAAAGATTGTAGGTCTAAGAAGGTTGAAAAACCAAAGGGATCTGATAGTACCTCTTCCACAGAGGCAAAAACCTCCACTGAAGAAGGAGGTGATGTTTACCTGGCATCTATAGGTACACATGCATACCATGATGTATGGTTGATCCACTCAAGTCCGCCATACCACATGACTCCTCACAGGGAGTGGTTCTCTAAATATGAAAAATATGATGGTGGTGATGTATTCCTAGGAGATGACTCTAGAACAAAAATTGTGGGACGTGGAAGGGTTAAGTTGTTGCTAAAATATGGAATGATTAGAACACTTCTTTGGGTTCTTCACATTACAAAACTAGAAAGGAGCCTAATATCTGTAAGCAAGTTGGATGATGCATGAGTGAATACTGTATTTGGAAAGAACACTTGCAAGATGGGACGAGGAGCAATGGTGTTGATGAGGGGAGTTCGGTGTGGAACTCCATACAAGTTGTTGGGAATCACTTATACTAATCGGTGTAAAAGTCATGTTGTCCCTGAGCAGAGAAATGAAGGAGACAAGATCAATATTGTCGCAGAAAAGAAGACCACATGCTGTGGCGTAAAAGACTGGGGCATATTGGAGAAAAGGGCCTACGAACACTACACGATAAAGGTATGGTTAATTGCACTTTGGATTTTGATTTCTGTGAACATTTCATATATGGTAAACATAATCGAGTAAGATTCCCATCTGGTGCTACAAGAGCAAAGGGGATCTTAGAGTTGATACACAATGATGTGTTTGGACTTGTGCTTGTTCCATCACTAGGTAAGTCTATGTATTATGTTTCATTCATAGATGATTTCTCAAGGAATACATGGATTTATTTTCTTAGAAAGAAATATGAGTTATTTGATAAATTTAAAGAGATTAAGGCTCTCATAGAAAATCAGATAGAGAAGAAAATAAAGGTATTGAGAATAGATAATGGTAGAAAATTCTGTAAGAAGTGTGGTATAGCAAGGCAAAATACTACTCCATACACTCCTCAATAGAATGGATTTGCAAAAAGGATGAACATGACACTGATGGAAAAATCAAGGAGCATGCTCAGCGGTGCCTAGTTAGGACATGAATTCTAGGAAGAGGCAGTAGGTACAACATTTTACCTGGTCAATTGATCACCCTCATCAGTGTTGGATGATAAAACTCCACAAGAGGTATGGACTATAAAGAAATCCTCTCTTCAACATCTTAGAATGTTTGGTTGTGATTCTTATGTACATGTTCCAAAGGAAAATAGGAGTAAGCTGGATAAAAAGGATGAAAAGTGTATCTTTACTGGTTATAAATATGGTGTGAAAGGTTATAAGCTATAGAACCCATAAACCAAGAAGACTGTTTACAGTTGAGATGTTGTTTTTAGGGAGTTAAAAGATGTTTTCAAAAAGGAATTCCTACCAAGGCCAGAAGAACCTGATAAAATAGATCTAGAGTTCGATGATGAAAAATCTGAATCATATGAAGAAGATGAAGTGACAGAAGAATAAGAAGAACCTCATACCCCAATATTGAGGAGATCAGTGAGAGAAATAAGGCAACTGAAAAGTTATAGTCCACATGATTTTCGTTCCAATTTTTCTTTATCTATTACTGATGATGATCCCATAATTGTCAGGAAGGCAATGAATTCAGAGGATAGTAAACTATGGAAGAAGGCCATGGTTGAAGAAATGGATGCCTTGGATAAGAATGAGGCATGGGATATCGTTGAGCTGCCAGCTGGAAGAAAATATGTTGGTAGAAAATGGTTGTTTAAGAAGAAGCTTAATCTAGAAGGAAAAGTGGAGAAATACAAAGCTCGACTAGTAGCAAAAGGTTATTCTTGGGTAGAGGGAATTGACTTTAGTGATATTTTTTCTGTTGTTGCTAAGTTAACTTCTAATAGATTTCTTTTATCTATTGTTGCTTCTTTTGATCTTGAAGTGGACAGATGGATGTGAAGAAAACATTCGTACATGGGGATCTGGAGGAAGAAATCTACATGAAGAAGCCAAAAGGATTTGTAGTGAAGTGAAAGAAAGAGTTGGTTTGTCAGCTAAAGAAGTCACTATATGACCTAAAGAAATCACCTAGGATGTGGTACCAAAAGTTTGATACATACATCCTTGGATTGGGATTTGTACAAAGCAGGGATGATCACTGTGTATATTCAAAGTAGGTTGGTAATCACTTCATTTATGTAGTGTTGTATGTTGATGACACATTGTTGGTAGGAAATAACATGGATGTTATCAAGGAGGTGAAATCATAGCTATCCTCCAAATTTGACATGAAGGATCTCGATGATGTTAACTTCATTATGGGAATGGAAATTTAAAGAGATCGTGCTAACAGGAAACTCTAGTTGAATCAAATAAAATATGTTGAGACGATATTGCAGAGGTTTAATATGCATGGAAATAAACTGGTCAAGGTTCCTATTCCTATAGGTGTAAAGTTATCTACAGATCAATGTCCCAAGACACAGGAAGAAGAATAGGACATGTCCCATGTTATGTATGCTAGTGCAGTTGGCATTTTGATGGATGCAATGGTCTATACTAGACCATACATTGCACATGAAGTGGGAGTTTTGAGTAGGTATATGTCAAAAAAAGGGAAGGAGCATTGGACAACGGTAAAAAGGGTCTTCAGGTATTTGTGTGGCACTAGCAATTATCAATTGTGCTACCAAGGAAGACCAGGACTGGACAGAGTGGTGGACATACATGGATTTGTTGATGTAGACTGGGTTGGAGATATGGATCTCATAATATATGCAAGTGGGTATGTGTTTAACCTATTTGGAGGAGCAATCAGTTGGATGATCAAAAGACAGGTTGTAGTGGCACTCTCAAGTACAGAAGTTGAATACATGGCATCCACTCATGCAAGCAAGGAAGCAGTATGGTTGCAAAGATTGTGGTCAAGTATTGGGTTGGTATAAAAAGTAGTGAGATTAGATTGTGACAGTCAGAGTGCAATCTTCCTGGAAAGAACCCAACTTATCATTCGAAGACAAAGCATATTGAGGTTCAGTATCACTTTGTGAGAGACATGGTTGAGGAAAAGAAGGTCTTACTGGAAAAGTTTGACACTTTGAAGAATGTGGCAGATTCATTGATAAATTTTGTGAGCATGAAAAAGTTATTCTGGTGTAGAATAACAATGGGAATTGATTCCCTGGATTGTTGATTATATATAATACTGTGGACCCCTGGATGCAAAGAAAACAACAAGTGGGAGAATGTTGGGTATGTGTTATATTCTTTTCATGTGTGCGTGTGGGGGTGTTAGATTCGACAACTGCGTCTGATGATCCCTCATAACAATTCTCTTTGTGTCGTGTGCGTTAGGTGCTTCGTAGGGGGGTCCCAGGGGGGGTGGGTATGCCCCCCCCTGGTTACGCGCATCACCCCAAATTTTTTTTGGGGTGTTTTTTGCTATTTTTAGTGGATTTTGCTATTTTTAGAGGTTTTCTAAATAAATCCCAGATTAAGGGATTAGTGTTTTGGTATCTATGGAATACCTAAAAAATATTGTATAGATTGTATGGTGAATGGTGAAATTGGATATAATGAAATAAGAAAGGTTTTCTGAGTTGAGGGTTTCCGGTATAAATCTCTATGTACTATGTGCATGAGCCATTGATTAATTCATTTTTTTCTTAAGAATCTATATGCATTGCTATACTTCACAGGTTTAAAAATTACAAAGAGGAGTTTCAATCCGCTACCTAGGATAAGAAGTGAATATCCTGCATGTGGAGCCTTTCAGTTAAAACATTAAGAATAATATGATAAATTCCACTTCCCAGCCAGGGATCAACCCCAATTTCAACCTGATTAGTATTGCCCACTTTCTAGGCTAAACGATCTCCCATCACCGGAATGGAGGAGATAACCTCCTTCCATATAATGGAGCAATTTGGATAGGATTTTACTAGTTTTTGAATCCAATCTTATATGGAATATGAGCATATATTTTTGTGCTCCATGAATGTGGTCCAAAGGATGGAAGATGAAAGAAGTCTCCATCCTAGTTTTTTTGTGAGTGATTTTGAGAAAAAAAATATATTTTCAATCCCCAACCACCTAGGGATTTCAAGAGGGAAATATGATCCCACAAAACCAAAGGGGGAGTGAACTTATCTTGAGGGACAAACCAAATAAAATGGAAACAAATATGTCTTGCCTTTTCTAGGATCCCTTTTAGAATCTAGGCTAGGGACATCTAGTATAAAGGGATAGATTCCAAAACATATTTGGCCAATGTAAGTCTCCTTTCCCTTGACAACCACCTAAAGATCCAACCTTTTAGTCATTTTTTGACTTTTCCTAATATCTAGCGCCAACCAACCTTTTTATAATAATTTGGTTTTAGCTTAAAACCCATATATTTTATTCCTTTTGTGAATTCCATAGTCAGGAAAGTGAAGAGGGATAGAAATCAATAGCCTCCACCTCCATGCTAGAAAAAGAGATTGTGAATTTATGAGCATTAATAAACATACTAGTGGTTGTCCAGAACAAATTGATGATATATGCAATCTTTTTCACATATCTTAATCACCCATTGCATAAAATGATCACATCATCCAAAAAGAGATGTGGGATTATGTGGTGAGGGGAAACTGAAATTCCTTGAAAATCCCCCTCGCTCACCTCTTATGCAAGAGAACGACTAAGACCCTCTACCACCAATAGAAATAGAAGAGGAGAAAGAGGGAATCCCTGTCTGAGGCCACACTCATTCTAAAAGAAACGAGAGGAAACTCCATTAATAAGAACTGAAAAGGAGACTGAGATTATGCACTCCATCACCCATTTGATAAAGGGAATTTCAAACCCCAGGCGAGTAAAGATGAGCCTCATAAATGACCAATTGATGCAATCAAAGGCTTTAGATAAGTCRATTTTCAATATATCCCCCACARAACTAGTGGTATTTATACTATGGAGGCCTTCCTGAACCACACCAATAGCTTCATGAATATGACGACCTTCAAGGAAACAAAATTCCTCTTTAGAAATAGAGCCYGAGCGAATAGGATTTAACATTGGATTGATAATTTTGGCCACAATTTTGTATAGAAATTTGCAAAGAGAGATATGCCTGAAGTCATCATATGTTTGTGGCTCATACAATTTGTGGACGAGAGAAATAAAGTTTGAATTCGTAGATGTCTACATTCTCCCATTGATTTTGTATTCTTCAACTACTTTCATAATATCAACACCTAGGAGCTCAAAGAACCCAAAACACAATTTTATAGTCCATTCACTTGGCCTAAGACTTTTATCTTGAAAAGATTTTGGAAATGGTTTTTACCCATCTCAGCCATCCCTTTGAATGAGGAGACAGTAGTGCCCCCTGTGCCTTGAGCTTCCATATAGGGTTAGATGATTTCCTACCTTTTTCATATGCATGGAATAATTTGGTGTTTTCGTCCCCTTTATTTAACCATATGGACATGCTCTTTAGACACCATTGAACTTCAATATCATACAACAATTTCCTTCAATAGGTCTCTAGTGCTTTAAGGTCTTCTTTGGCTTCATAGATTGAAGATACCATCAATCTTTTCTTCAATTTGTCTTATTTCCTTCTCCTCTCCATCTCACTTATCATAAGCCCAAGGGATCACCAACTTCTTTATTCTCTTTATATTATCCACAAACTAAATGACCATTGATAGGTCGGTAGCCTATTCATATCCAAACCATTTCTCTTTCACTATTTTTTGAAATTCGTCCTCAGATAACTAGGTTGAATTTTATATAAAAGGGTTGGCATGATTCTTGGGACCTCCTTGAATTTTAAACCATACCAGGGAGTGATCTAACACTCCCTTGTTACCAATCCATTGGTGAAACCAGAATGAAGATCCAAAAGGGAATTCGAAACCATAAAACAATCAAGATGTTTTTCCACTCGAGCTGTTCTTGACCTCATATTCCTCCAAGTGGGAGGGAGATTGAGTGGAACAATGTCAATGAGACCATTTTCAAGTAGAATGTGGGAAAAAAAATATAATTGGGGATCCAAAGAAGCAGAAGGGACCCAAACTTCAGCTTCCTCCATGGAGAAGTTTAGATCACCACCCAGGATAACATTCTCAATGTTTAGAAGGTTTTTATTTAGGAGGGAATCCCATAAGGGAGCTTGCTCAATATTTTTGGGTTTTTATATTCTTTGTAGTGAAATTCAATTCAAGGTATATCGAAGAACGGTTGAAGGCCAAGGTGGATCGACAACAAGTCGAAGGTTGAGGAAGTCGACTGGGAAAAGTCAAATAGTTTGATGGAAAGTAAACTGAAAAGAGGTCCAAGTGTGGGCATGAGATGACCGACTAGATATCGAATGAAGTTTGACTAGTATTCAACTGGTAACCTGACTTAGAAGTTGACTGTAACAGAATCCCAAGATTTGGAGGATTTTTAGTCAATGATATACATGGATCTGTAACCATTTTTGGGTGCCAATCATTAGTGTTTTTCCTTTTGTAATTCCTATAAAGAGGCATGTTGTAAGGCATAAAGGATAATTGTGTAATATTGTAATGCACTTATGCAAGTTAATGCATGTGTAGCTATAGGTTGCTAGTCATGCATATGTAAGACGATTTGGCTACAGGGTTGTTCTTGCACATGCAAGAGGGTATGATGTCGATTGTGTCTTAGGTGTGGAACAAGGATAGACATGTAATATTTTATTTAGATTGAATAAGAAAAAAAGAGAGCATAATTCTCAAAGGGATGATGGTTTAACCCAGTTAAGGGTTCTAGGGTAAAATATTGATGTACTGTGTGATTGCTTGTTTCATTTAGGTTCTTGATTAAATTCTTCCTCTTTTATGATAGGATTAGTGTGGAAGCACCTTGCATTTCCTGACATGTGGTATCAAAGTCAGTTTTTCCCTAAAAAGTGAATGCTCAAATAAGTTATATTCTTTGGTGAGCATATGAGATCTTGATTTGCGAATATTGAATAGGAGAACTAAACCCGAGGTATAGTAAGAGTCGTATGTCATAAATTTTGATAAAGATTGTGGTAAAGAATGGTAGGCAGTTTGAGAATAGAGATAGAAATATTCAATGGACATAATTTTAAGATTTGGAAGATTAAGATGGAATATCTTATTGTCGATTGATAACAATGGAAAACATTATGTCTAGGTACCCAGTCGACAAGACTGTCGATGAATGAATGGGAGAAACTCAAAATAAGAGAAAGAAGTACAATTCTACTTTGTCTTACAGATTTGATGTTGTTGAATGTATCGGGTGAAGATTTTTTTCACGTATCAGGTGAAGATTCCACCCCACTTCCATTATGTGTTTGTTCTAACTACCATCAACGATGAGCCCAAGTAGTTCGGTGAAGCAGTTGACTTGTTTAGAGGATAAACTTTGGAATTACGCCATGGTTGAAGAAATGGAATCCTTGTACAAAAATGAGACATGGGATTTGGTCAAGTTACCTAGTAGAAGAAATCCCGTTGATAAAAAGTGGGTGTTCAATAAGAAGATGAATGTCATAGGTGAAGTCTAGAAGTTCAAATATTGACTGGTAGCGCAAGTTTATTCCAAAGTTGAGGGAGTCAACTTCAATGATATTTTTTTCCCTGTTGTAAATCTAGATTCCATTCGAGTAATAATTTATATGGCTACAACATTTGGTCTCGATATAAAACAGATGGATGTGAAGACAACGTTCCTACATGGGAACCTCGAAGAAGAAATCTACATGAATTATCCTGAAGGATTTGTAGTAAAGGAAAAGAAAGAGTTGGTGTGCAAACTCAAAATATCCCTTTATGGTATAAATAAATCTCCAAGTCTGTGGTATCGGAATTTTGACAATTACATCCTTAGCTTTGGATTTGTGAGAAGCAAATATGGTCACTTCATATATTCAAAGGAATAAGGTGGGCATTTCATATATGTATCTTTGTATGTTGATGAAATCTTTTTTATTGGAAACAACATGGATGCAATAAAGGAGGTGAAGAAGACATTATCGTACAATTAACTTCATTACGAGAACAAAGATTAAGAGAGATAGAGACACTATAAAGCTCTGGTTAAATCAAACAAATTATATTGAGACAGTTCTGAAACAATTTAACATGCAGGATTGCAAATTGGTCAAGGTACCAATTCCAGTTCGAGAAAGGCTTTCTGTTGAACAGTGTCCAAGGACACACAAAAAGAAATAGAGGACATGGAATGTATTCCCTATCCAATTGTTGTTGTTTTTATAATGTATGTAATGGTATGCTCTCGACCAGACATTTCCCTCGTATTGATATTTTTGAGAAGGTACATGTCAACATTAGGGAAGGAGCATTGGAAAACTATCAAGAGAGTATTCAAGTATTTTTGTGGCACAAAGGATTATGTTATATTCTTCCAAGGAAAACCTAAAGGTGATAGTGGTAAATAATATGTACATGTCTTTATCGATGTCGAACGGGTTGGAGATCTGGATCAACGGAGGTCGACCAACATATATGTCCTCAAAATGTTCGATGGAGCAATAAGATGGATGAGTAAGCCAAACTTGCGATATTTGTAGCCAATGATATGCATGGATTTGTAACCATTTTGGGGAGCCAATATTTAGGGGTTTTCCTATTGAAAATATTTTAAAGAGGCATGTTGCAAGGCCATAAAGGCTAATTGTGTAATGATGTAATGCACTTATGCAGGTTAATGCATGTGAAGGAATAGGTTTTTAGTCATGCATATGCAAGTCGATTTGGCTATAGGGTTGTTCTTGCATAGGAAAGAGGGTATGGTGTCGATTGTGTCTTAGGTATGGACCAAGGTTAGACATGTAACATTTTATTCATATTAAATAAGACAACAAGACAACAAAATGCTCAAAACAATGTTAGTTTCTCCCAGTTAAGGGTTCCAGGGTAAAATATCAGTGCACTATGTGATTGATTGTTTCATTTACATTCTTGATTAAATTATTTTTCTCTTATGCTAGGATTAGTGTGGATGATCCCTACATTTCTTGATAAGAATACAAACCATACACATTTAAAACCATGAATTCCATCCTCACTCCCTCCAATAACAAATGCACTCCCATGAAAGAGTCTAGGGCTGAGGATTTTAATTATTTCACATACCGAGTATTCCAACCAACCACCAATCCATTGGAGAAACCATTAGCATCATTTCCTATAATATTATGAGAATCCAAGAGAGATTCCAACATACTTATCATAGAGTCCAACATCATCTCTTGGAGGATAATGACACAAGTGGTTGATTCAATATGTTCAATAGCTTCAGGGTGAGTTTTTTTCTGGGGAATCAACACCCCCAATAGTTGAAGGAAAGAACCTTCATGGGGAAAAACCCTCAGGGGAATGAGATACTCTAAGGGCCCCAAAAATGGATCCTTGTATTCTATAAGAAATGTCATTTAGTGCACGACTTTATGTCTTTGAGAGATGTGAGATGAACCTACTATGCTTTTTAGTGTTGTGCACATTAGGGTTCAAACAAAGACCAGAGATACCTACAACCATGGATATGATATTTATGTTCTAGAGAAGAAACCAATGGTCAAATCCTCAGAGCCAACAAAGGATGGGTCTTCTAAGGAGGGAAATTTAGGGGAGATAGTAGGAGAAGGAAGGATCAGGGAGAAATATGCTATAAGAGGAGACAAAGATCATAGGGCAGTGGAAAATACCCAAGAGCTCGAGGGTTCAGGGAAGGGGAGGTCCTGAAAGGAGGGGAGGGGATCCATTTTTAGATACTTTAGAGAATAAATTAAAGCATTAATAGGAAAATGAAAAGAGAGTTGCATACCCAGAAAGTATCCTTGAGGATGAGAAATGCACAACCCACTTGGAGGAAAGACCCCAAACATAGCCATAACCATGGGTTGTACTAGAGAAAGATCATCGGTACATAAGGCGGGCTCATGCTTGGATGGAATCACCTATTGAGAGAGAGGAGGGAGATCTAAAGAGAACAAATGATCCATCGAGGATGTAAATGAGATGGAGCCATCACTAGTAATCATTCTAGAACTCTTCATGTACTGAGAAGGAGAAGAGTTATATTTCCTACCTTGGAAGGGGATATGGAAATATTTGAGATTATGTCCATTTTGATGAAGTCGCCTGCACCTGAAGGGAACACCTTCATACTCCAAAATTTCAGTATGAGTGTGCCCCTTGTTTGTCATCTTAAATTGTTTTTACAACCCTCCCCTAACATTGAGGGATACAGGATTGCAGACCAGTAACATATCCCTTGTCTCTTTGAATGACATATCTACAGTTCTGTAATACCCCAACATGTTATCGATTAATTGAAAAAATTTAACTACCCAAAAGTGCAGAGTGATTCTAGAAAAACGGACCCAAATAGGAATGCAATACATTTTTTCATATCTTTCATTAAATGAGGGATCCCATTTCTTTAGTAAGCCCTGTGAAGATTCAATACACCATCTTCTCAATAGTGCTTTATCATCCTGAGAGGATTCAACAAATTTAATCATGAACCACCATTTTGATATGAGGTTAATATGCGGAAGATAAATGTAGGAGGAACCCCACAACACAAACACCCAAGACTGAGGGGTTTTGAAGAAAAAATGTCTATCATAAGATTTTGTGACAAATTTTTTTCCTCCATCTCAGAAGCTTCAACGATGGTGATATATTCACACAAGATAAGATTTGATTCTATTGTGGAATCCAACACACAATTATTTTTCCTTCGTCGTTTGTGTCCAGGGCTTTGAGGACAATAGTTATCTAAGGGAGTTTGAAAGGATCTAGACATGAGGTGATAAGCCCAACTTTAGGAAACAACATACCAAAACTAGGAGGAAGATCCTGTTCTAGATCTAGATAGAGACATGAGGAAACTAATCCCTAGTCCAAACCAAGGAATACCTAGGAGCTAGAGGCCAAGAAAAGACTATGAGGAAAGTAGCATAGAAAGGTCAAAACTGAAGGCATCCATGAATATTGAATCAAAGGAGGATGTGATAATGAAAATCCTACTGAGGATACTGGAAAAAATCCTTGAGACAGAAATCCCAAGAAGTTTCCCGATATACCCTAAAGAGAGAAATCAGGAGGGTGAGAGAGAGCATACCCATAATCAAAACCCTCCTCCATCCAAGGGTTTGGAAAATTTCCATGGCCTAGAGTTCCAAAAAATGTGGTGTAAGTGAGAGAGAGTGTTGAAGAAACAGGACAAGCCTCAACTCAGAACATAGAAATACGTTCAGACAAACATGAGTCAGATAGGAAATGGGGGGTTATCCAGATGGCGAGGACCAAGGAAACAACTTCGCATAATCCTGTGAGTAATCCACGATGTTTTCATAAATCACAATATTCACCAGCTAGAAAAAAACCATAAGAAATGATAAAATAATTCTCATGTAACCTAAGTAGCCATAACCGTAGACAGAGAAGAGACACATCCACAGTTTCCAGTAAGAGAGGAGGACAATAAATATTTGGGCCTTCAGTAAGAAGGGAAACCACAGATCCATTACTAAACTAACTTTTTTTTTTTGGTTATATAGTTTATTTCTGTAATTTTGTTTTTTAAATTTCATGTTCTTTTATTTTATTTTTAAACATTTGTTATGGTAAGTGTTTTTATTTTTATTTTCTAAAAATTGTTCTTTTTAATTTTAATTTTTTGTTTATGTTTTCTCCTTATTTGAAAAAAAAATACATTTTTTTAGAAAAAAAAATTGGGTTATTTTTTTCCTTTTTAATGAAAAATTTGATTCCTTTTCATATTTTAATTTTTTTTTTTTTCTTTTTCTATTATTTTTTTCACAAGAAATATAATCATAAGTTCCATTTCACTAAATAAAGAATTATATTCCATAGGCACCCAAGGAACATAGAGCCTTTTTAAATGTAAATTTATTAAAAAATTATTTAAATACTTTTCACCTAACACCAGTTTTGATTTAGGAGTCAATTTGATTTTTTTTCCTTATAACGATATATGTTGTAAAGGCCACAATTCCAATCAATCCATAATTTCAACTTCGAAAATAATTTTTTTCCAACTGGTATCATCACCTTTCGATTCGAGGATCAATTTTAAGGTTTTTTTCGTCTCCTGAAGGCGATGATTTGAGCAATTTCAAAAAGGTCACAATTTTAGCGTCAATTTTAATGTTTTTGTCATCTTGTCCAGGCAACAATTTCAAAATTTCACAATTTTGGCCACCTCAAAAAAATGGTTCTATCAACATCACCACTCTTTAATTGTAGAGTTGATTTTGGTGTTTTGTACACAAAAATATGGGTTATTTGGGATAGAGTTATCATTTTTAGGTCACATTTCTCGTTAAGATGGTAAATCTGTTTCTTAATATCTAAAAAAATTCCTATCAATTCATCCATAAAATTGGACCAAGAAATAATAGAATCCTTTTTTATTTCACAGAGACAATAATACCAAAGAAATTGAACATTTTCTAAATACAAGGATGGAATAGTTACCTTCTATAATATTTGAACATGGTGTAGATCAAGGAATTACTCCATATGGAATATCCATGTTTTAGGATCTTTACCATCAAACTTCCTCTTATTTATCTTTAGAATGAAGTAGCTTCTTGGTTTTTGTCACATACCCATATAATTTATTTATTTATTTATACATCAATAATACATTTTCGATCAAATAAAGTGTAACATTCTTTCATATTGACTACCCAAATTATATGGTTAAGAAGTCACTTATAAGTAAGCGTAATGCAAAATTACTTCTTTATTTATAACAATATTATGCACATCTTTACCAACTTTGCTTATCCTAGGCTAAAATTTTTCTTAAAAGTATATATCCCAATCTCATAGTGCAATTCATATGGTAACTACTAACTTCATATTTTTCTTAAAAACTTATGTGATGACAACCATTCCTTTATTGGGCCCTTTCCATAACCTTTTTTTATCGTCGAGGATAAATTGGTGGAGTTACCACTTGAATGCTAGGGTAAAGTAGTCACTAGTGGATTAGATTTTTAAGAAATTTTTAATCTAAGTTTTATGAGGGGTTTATCCCAATCCCAACCATAACGTGGAAAGGGTTATCTAATTCCCACAATCATAATGTAGGTTTAAATAATCCGATAGGAAAGGAAAATGGTCACATAATAATCATGTCTAACAGGTCAGAGTTAATGAGGTTCTGACATTTGATAGAATAGGAGTTGGAGGTTGTTAATGCGAGCCTCAATGTATCGAGTATCTTATTAAACATGCTTTTGAGTGTTCTTTTGTGGTGCCCCTTCCAAGTTCCAGGTGTAGTGACCTTGGGACGAGAGATGGAGAGATATGTCCCGACATCCCACATAGTTTCTGGTCATTCTTCTGCTTTTTCAGTAATATTCCAGCGGAAGATGAGGGTTTTATTTTAGGGTTTCAATGCTCTCGTTCAAACTCCCTTCATTGTGTGTTTGGTGAATTTACCCTTGCGCTCTGTCTATCCTTATTCACGTTTCACTCGATCTGTACTTGGCCTTTAGAATTCCGGGACCAACAAGTAAAAAGGGTTATTCCTTGTTAAATGAAGTTTTGTTTACGATTTAGAGAATTTCTTTTTACTAAAGACATCATTGTGTTTTTTTGTTGTTAGGAGTTGAAATGTTTTAATAAATTTCTGCACACATTTTCCTTAGTTCTTCACTGTGTTAATATCTCATAGATGGTCATCGTCTCCGTTTATATCTTTCTCTATTTAATTTATTATTGACTTTTTACATAGTGTGCCTGTAATGGGCCAGCTTGTTACTCATGAGAGTATTTTTTTTATATATTGTTTATATAATATTTTGTTTGGATACTCTTTAACTAATTATGGGCCTTTTTGTTGTTAATGAGGGTACCCATAAGGAAGGAATGTTAGATTCTGGTTGGTCGATTCATGCATGTAAAATTGTTTTTCTTGTGGGGTTTTCGAGCTTTTACAAGTAAAACTCTTACCTTTTCCTTACAATAATTCTTTGAAAGTTTCATTTCCCTTCTTAATATATGTATGACATGCATGTGTATTCAATTACCTTATAAGGGGGGATTCGACATGGTTTGGTACATAAGTCATGAAAGTATTATTTCTTAATGTCTTTCTATTTGTGTTAATAAATTTGTCAGACGCTATACTAATTACTTTATTTGCAATATTTTTAATAGGTGGTGAGTATGGTATCAATGGGAAGATGTTCACCCCACAAGAGGTATTTCTATTTCTAAACCAAACCTTCATTGTGGATGAAGGATTCTATACCATCGTATTATTCAAAGTAGTTGGTTGGATACCTTCTCTGGTTCTTACGCCCACATTCTTGGTCTCTTAAGAAATTGTATTAGGTTCTCTTGACGGTGTTTCACGGCAGTTGACTTTGTAATGAAGCTTTTATATTGTTGTTGAATACAAACCCCTAATGGGCTATTCCAATGTATATTTCTTTTTAAATGGGGCTTTTACCCTTGTTAATTTATAAAGTCTTCATGGTTATAACTCTTTGTATTGTTTTTAATATATTGTCCCTGTATCTTCTTTATGTAAGGGAAGGATTCAGGCCTTACTTTTTATGCTCGTATGCACTGGATTATATTCTTTCTAGTTTTAAATAGCTACATAATGCTAATTTTCTTATAAGCTTATTATTATCTATACAACCTATTTTTCTCAATTTTCTTATAAGCTTATTATTATCTATACAACTTATATTTCTCGTTGTACATGACATTTACTTCGTGTATATTTTGGATTTTATTTTATGGTAATAATAGTAATCTAGTTTGAATATTTAAAGTACTCCTTTATATCAGAACTCGTGTTTCTGCATTTTAAACTTCATATAGACATAATCATTACTTTCCTATAAATATCTATGAAAATTGTATAATGAAAACAAGAGAAAGTTTGTAATCCTTAGATAGATTATAATCTCTAATAATTAATCTGTGAATTTTTAAATTGAACAACAATCCAATCATAATAGATTTTCCAAAATAGATTGAACAATAAATTGACTAAAATAAAATGGAAGAAGAACATGTAACAAAGATTTCCTCCTTGGAAAAGCACACGTAAAATGGGTTGTTCGTTCAAACCATAGTTCATAGCTACCACATATTCCTACTCGGTCATCCCTAAGCTAAATATGGATCCAATAACCTCACCAAGTGACTTATTGCAGTTCTTAGGGTCTCAAGGATTACATGAAGGAGTTTGTTTCATGTGCCATTTTTCTCAAATTTCACATATGATTTAGAATGGTAACTCATCCTCTTTGTTTTATTTATTTTTATAAGTTTTCCTAGATATTTGACACATTTAAGAGTCTCCTTCTCATTGACCACCAGTCAATTTGTTTTTACGGATGTTCCTAAAATCTTGAGATTTTGTCTCACTTAATTTGAGTTAATTCAACAACCCTTCACCACTTGTCCCCCTTCTTCTATCACTCGGTACTTCTCTTTTGGATCAACGAATTCTCTCTTTTAAAAGTCCCACTTCACGTGTGATTTTTTATTTTTATTTTTATAAATCAATAACTAAAATAATAATTTGAGTTATATCACACGATCCATAATTTATTGAAAACAATAAATAATAATAATAATAATAATAAGTTTTGAAATTTCAAGGTATCACATCCACCCCTCCTTATAACTTAATACCATTTCCGATGTTATATAATATTGATCTCAATCATTTTGGAAAAGAAATGGATATTCTTTCCGCATATGATCCTCCATTTCCCATGTAACCTCTTCAGGACTAAGGTGCCTCTACTACACCTTTACTTTTCTAGTGGATTGATTTTGGACTATAAGTTCCCTCATGTTGAGAATGCGATATAGTTCTACTAAGAACATGCCCTCAAGTTCCACTTGTATCATATTCCAATCCACAACATGAGTAGGATCATGTATATATGTCTTTAATAATTAATCATTGAAAACATCATGTACTTTTACCATGGCTAGAAGTGCAAGTTGATAGGCTACAGGTCCTGTTCGTGCAAGTACTTCAAAGGGACCATAATATATAGAAGCTAATTTAGTATACCTTCCAAGTCTTAAAGAACTTATTTTAGGTCTTACTCTTATATACACATGGTCTCCAATATTGAATTCTCTTGGATTTCTTTTGGAATATGCTAAACTCTTTTTCATGTCCTAAGCT
Source organism: Picea glauca (assembly GCA_000966675.3). Taxonomy (NCBI): domain Eukaryota; kingdom Viridiplantae; phylum Streptophyta; class Pinopsida; order Pinales; family Pinaceae; genus Picea; species Picea glauca. The sequence goes on from JZKD02S1950154.1 coordinate 147,479, forward strand.
TCTTTCAAATTATGTTGTACCTATTTCATAATTACTTCCATTTCCTTTAACATTTTAGGTCCTATCATTAATCTGTTGGAAGGATTACTCCAGGAAACATAGGTGTTACATTTTCTTCCTTAAATAATTTCAAAAGGACTCAGTTTAGTTGAATCTTGGTAATGATTATTATAAGAGAATTCAACCAAATGTAGATATTCTTCCCATTTGTTTGGTCTATTCATAACATACATTATGAGCATATATTTTACTATTTGGTTTGTTCATTCAGTATGCCCATCTGTTTGAGGATGGTAAGCAGTGATGGAATTTAATTGTGTGTCTAAGCCTTTAAACATGGCTTTCAAAAAATTTCTTGTAAATTTTGTATCTCTATCTGAGATTACAGTTTTAGGAATTCCATGTAATTGGAAGATTTCCTTCATAAATATATCTTATATGTTAATGTATTTATAAGTGGATTTAACTGGTATGAAGTGTGTTGCTTTACTCAATTTATCAACAACAACCATTATAGAATCATTACGGTTACTACTTTTAGACAAACCTATTATAAAGTCCATACTTATAATTTCTCATTTCTATTCATGAATGATTAGGGGTTGTAATAAACCATCTAGATGTCGATGTTCAACTTTAACTTGGTGACATTCTATGCATTTAGATAAATATTCAACAATTTATCCTTTCATATTAGGCCAATAAACTTCTTTTCCTCGCTTAGTAATTATTTTTTGATAGCTAGGACGTCCAGAGTATGTATTTTTATGTAATTAATTTCGTATTATTAGTTTAATATCTTATACTTCAGGGATATGCAACCTATTTTTATACATCAACAATCCATTTTTACAAATTCTAAAGTCTGGGTTTTCACCTTAAACTTGTTTCTCTATCAATTTTGATTTAATACATTGATATTCTGTATCCTTTTTGGCCACAATTTTGACTTTTTCCTTTAAATCATATTCATAATTACGTCTTGTAATTGTATAAACCATATTTGCATGCCTTCTCAAAGCATCTGTTATTTTATTTTATTTTCCCTTTATATGTCTTATTTCTAAATCATACTCCCTCCGAAAAGCTAACCACCTCGCTTGTCGAGCGTTGAGATTTTGTTTATCAAATATGTATTTTAAATCAATGTTGTGAGACATCAATAGAAATTTCCGTCCTATCAAGTAGTATCACCACATCTTTAGAGTGTGTATTATTGTGGATAATTCTAATTCACGTTTTACATGATGTCTTTTGTGTTACTTAAGATTCCTATTATGATAATAAATTACATGATTATTCTGCATTAATACTCCTCCCAACCCTTCAATGGATGCATCTATGCATACACCAAAGTCCTTATATGGATATGTTATTTTTAGTATAGGATATGTTGTTCGGAGATGTTTTAGTTTTTCAAAACTTTCTTGGCATTTTTAAGACCATATAAATTTTGTTCATTTCTTTTGTAGGGATGTTATAGGATGAGAAATCCTTGAAAAACCCTTGATAAACTTTTTCTAATAGCATGTTATACCCATAAATGATCTTATATTTGAAACATATTTTGGGATTGACCATTCCATAATGGCTCTCATTTTTTTAGGTTCAACGATGATTCCTTATTTCGAGAGTACATGTCCAAAGTATTGAATCTTATCTTTATAAAAAACACATTTACTAATTTTAGCATATAGCTTCTACTTGTTGATACTGAGAGGGGGGTGAATCAGTATCAAGTACAATTTAAAACCTTTTTCAACTTATACTTAAACCATTCAACTATATCGAATGAGAAATGAACAATAGTATAAGAGTTACACCAATACACCA
>JZKD02S1950154.1:149321-160786 GCA_000966675.3 Picea glauca
GAGCTTTATGAGACCAATTAATAACATTCACGGAATATCCAAACAATTTAATGGATTAGACCCCCTTTTCCTTGAAAAATTCAAGTAGAAGTTTTAAAGGCATAAGTTCGACAAATTTGTTGGTGCTCGACTCCAGTCCTATTTTTGAGTTTGTAAGAGTGATCAGATGAGAGGAATATGACAAAGACCCCACCACATTGTTGATTTTCATTATGAGAGACACCATCAAAGTAATACCAAGGCCTGGAGTGGTCAATTAGAATAGGAAAAATAATGCAAATGGAAGGAAGGTCTTTTTACTAAGGGAAGTGGGAGAGAATCGAATGTCCCTAAGAATTTACAAGTTCTGGAAGGGAGGGAGATTCATGGAAGATGGATTTGTTGCGGGCCAACCAAATTCCACAACATACAATGAGAGGCAGAACTTTAAAACGTTTGTAGATACGAGTCTGAAGCCTAGATTTCCAAGCTAACTCTATGTTGAGCCCATCCCAAACTACCACCTGATTTAGGAGAATTGGTAACTCAATCTAGACTTTCCTATAGAAGGAGAATAATACAGAGAGATGTGTGATGGATTCATTATCTCCTTTGCATACATCACACCAGTCAGGGTCGACAATGCAACGTTTCCTCATGTTTTCCCAAGTAGGAATTTTATTATAGATGGCACACCACATGAAAATATTTTCCTTCAGAGGACATTTCATCTTCCACAAACCATGACACCACCAACATGGCTCCCTTTTCATGAGTTCGATAGTTAAGGAAACAAAACCCATTTTTAGGGTATAAACCCATTGAGGAGCGTTCTGCCACACTAGTTCATCTTCTCTATCGGTAACCCTAATATCGCCCAAATGGAGTGCACAAATATAATTGAACCGTGAGAGGGAAATATTACTATCCAATCCCAATTCTTCTAGTCTCATCCATCCTTGCTATTAGGGAGAGGAGTGTTGGGTATGTGTTATATTCTTTGCATGTGTGCATGTTGGCACGTCAGATTCGATAACTGCGTTTGACGATCCCTCGTAGTAGTGCTCTTTGTGTCATGTGCGTCAGATGCTTTCTAGGGGGGTCCCAAGGGGGGCTAGGTATGCCCCCCCTGGTTATGCGCATTGCCCCAAAATATTTTTTGGGCGGATTTTTCTATTTTTAGCAAATTTTGCTATTTTTAGCGGTTTTCTAAATTAATCTTGGATTAAGGGATTAGGGTTTTGGTATCTACGGAATACCTAAAAACATTGTATTGTATGGTGAATGGTGAAATTCGATATAATGAAATAAGAAAGGTTTTTCCGGTTGACGGTTTCCGGTATAAATCTCTGTGTACTATGTGAATGAGCCATTGATTAATTTATGTTTTTCTTAAGAATCTATATGCATTGTTGTACTTCACAGGTTTAAAACTTACATGTGGTATCATAGATCATTTTTGGATTTAGAGGGACGCCTTTGTAGTTGAAGGTTTGGCTCGGTCTTGATAGATCAAGTTTATCTTGGGTCTGTGATAAACTTGGGTTTAGTGGGAGCTTTTGATGTGGTGATTTGAGTGCAGAAAGAGGAATGGAAATCTCTTCTAAAATATATATAGAGAGTTTCAACGGTAAAAACTTTGAGCTATGGAAGTTGAAGATGGACGACCTTCTTGTAGACAAAGAAAAATGGATCATTATCGATCCTAGTATACAGTCTATTGGTACACCCTCTACTAGCACACAGGCTACTGGTACACAACCTACTAGTACACAAAATATCAGTACACCACTTACTGGTATGTCGAAGGAAGATTGGGAGAAGTTGGACAANTTTCTGTAATTTTGTTTTTTAAATTTCATGTTCTTTTATTTTATTTTTAAACATTTGTTTTGGTAAGTGTTTTTATTTTTATTTTCTAAAAATTGTTCTTTTTAATTTTAATTTTTTGCTTATGTTTTCTCCTTATTTGAAAAAAAAAATCATTTTTTTAGAAAAAAAAATTGGGTTAGTTTTTTCCTTTTTAATGAAAAAATTGATTCCTTTTCATATTTTCATTTTTTATTTTTTATTTTCTTTTTTGATTCCTTTTCATATTTTCATTTTTTATTTTTTATTTTCTTTTTCTATTATTTTTTTCACTGGAAAAATAATCCTAAGTTCCATTTGACTAAATAAAGAATTATATTCCATAGGCACCCAAGGAACATAGAGCCTTTTTAAATGTAAATTTATTAAAAAATTATTTAAATACTTTTCACCTAACACTAGTTTTGATTTAGGAGTCAATTTGATTTTTTTTCCTTATAACGATATATGTTGTCAAGGCCACAATTCCAATCAATCCATAGTTTTAACTTTGAAAATAATTTTTTTCTAACTGGTATCATCACCTTTCGATTCGAGGATCAATTTTAAGGTTTTTTTCATCTGGTGAAGGCGATGATTTGAGTAAATTCAAAAAGGTCACAATTTTAGGGTCAATTTTAATGTTTTTGTCATCTTGTCTAGGCAACAATTTCAAAATTTCACAATTTTGGCCACCTCAAAAAAAAATGGTTCTATCAACATCACCACTCTTGAATTGTAGAGTTGATTTTGGTCTTTTGTACACAAAAATATGAGTTATTTCGGATAGAGTTGTCATTTTTAGGTCACATTTCTCATTAAGATGGTAAATCTATTTCTTAATATCCCAAAAATTTCCTATCAATTCATCCATAAAATTGGACCAAGAAATAATAGAATCCTTTTTTATTTCACAGAGACATTAATACCAAAGAAATTGAACATTTTCTAAATACAAGGATGAAATAGTTACCTTCTATAATATTCGAACTTGGTGTCGATCAAGGAATTACTCCATATGGAATATCCATGTTTTAGGATCTTTACCATTAAACTTCCTCTTATTTATCTTTAGAATGAAGTAGCTCCTTGGTTTTTGTGACATGCCCATAATTTTTTCTTTTTATTTATACATCAATAATACATTTTCGACTAAATAAAGTGTAACATTCTTTCATATTGACTACCCAAATTATATGGTTAAGAAGTCACTTATAGGTAAGCGTAATGCAAAATTACTCCTTTATTTATAACAGTATTATGCGCATCTTTACCAACTTTGCTTATCCTAGGCTATAATTTTTCTTAAAAGTATATATCCAATCTCATAGTGCAATTCATATGGTAACTACTAACTTCATATTTTTCTTAAACACTTATGTGATGACGACCATTCCTTCATTGGGCCCTTTCCATAACCTATTTTTATCCTCGAGGATAAGTTGGTGGAGTTACCACTTGAATGCTAGGGTAAAGTACTCAATGGTGGATTAGATTTTTAAGAAATTTTTAATCTAAGTTTTATGAGGGGTTTATCCCAATCCCAACCATAACGTGGAAAGGGTTATCCAATTCCCACAATCATAATGTAGGTTTAAATAATCCGATAGGAAAGGAAAATGGTCACATCATAATCATGTCTAACAGGGCAGAGTTAATGAGGTTTTGACATTTGATACAATAGGAGTTGGAGGTTGTTAATGCTAGACTCAATGTATCAAGTATCTAATTAAACATGCTTTTGAGTGTTCTTTTGTGGTGCCCCTTCCAAGTTCCAGGTGTAACGACCTTGGGACGAAAGATGGAGAGATATGTCTCGACATCCCACATAGTTTCTGGTCATTCTTCTGCTTTTTCAGTAATATTCCAGCGGAATATGAGGGTTTTATTTTAGGGTTTCAATGCTCTCGTTCAAACTCAGTTCATTGTGTGTTTGGTGAATTTACCCTTGCGCTATGGCTATCCTTATTCACGCTTCACTCGATCTGTACTTGGCCTTTAGAGTTCCGGGACCAACAGGTAAAAAGGGTTATTCCTTGTTAAATGAAGTTTTGTTTACGATTTAGAGAATTTCTTTTTACTAAAGACATCACTGTGTTTTTTTGTTGTTAGAAGTTGAAAGGTTTTAATAAATTTCTGCACACATTTTCCTTAGTTCTTCACTATGTTAATATCTCATAGATGGTCATTGTCTCCGTTTATATCTTTCTCTATTTAATTTATTATAGACTTTTTACATAATGGGCGCAGTTTGATACTCATGAGAGTAATTTTTTTATATGTTGTTTATATAATATTTTGCTTGGATACTCTTTAACTAATTATGGGCCTTTTTGTTGTTAATACCCATAAGGAAGGAATATTGGATTTTGGTTGGTCGATTTTTGTTGTTAATACCCACAAGGAAGGAATGTTGGATTTTGGTTGGTCGATTCATGCATGTAAAAGTGTTTTTCTTATGGGGTTTTCGAGCTTTTACAAGTAAAACTCTTACCTTTTCCTTACAATAATTCTTTGAAAGTTTCATTTCCCTTCTTAATATATGTATGACATGCAGGTGTATTCAATTACCTTATAAGGGGGATTCGACATTGTTTGGTACATAAGTCATCTAAGTATTATTTCTTAATGTCTTTCTATTTGTGTTAATAAATTTGTCAGACGCTATACTAATTACTTTATTTGCAATATTTTTAATAAGTGGTGAGTTTGGTCTCAATGGGAGGATGTTCACCCCACAAGAGGTATTTCTATTTCTAAACCAAAGCTTCATTGTGGATAAAGGATTCTACACCATCGTATTAGAAATTGTATTAGGTTTTCTTGACGGTGTTTCACGGAAGTTGACTATGTAATGAAGCTTGTATATTGTTGTTGAATACAAACCCGTAATGGGCTATTACAATGTATATTTCTTTTTAAATGGGGCTTTTACCCTTGTTAATTTATAAAGTCTTCATGGTTATAACTCTTTGTATTGTTGTTAATATATTGTCCCTGTATCTTCTTTATGGAAGGGAAGGATTCATGCCTTACTTTTTATGCCCGTATGTACTGGACTATATTCTTTCTAGTTTTAAATAGCTACATAATGCTAATTTTCTTATAAGCTTATTATTATCTATACAACCTATATTTCTCGTTGTAGTTTATTCAATGACATTTACATCGTGTATATTTTGGATTTTATTTTATGGTAATAATAGTAATCTAGTCTAAATATTTAAAGTACTCCTTTCCTTTATATCAGAATTCCATTAAAATTTGTGTTTCTGCATTTTAAACTTTATATAGACATAATCATTACTTTCCTATAAATATCTATAAAAATTGTATAATGAAAACAAGAGAAAATTTGTAATTCTTAGATAGATTATAATCTCTAATAATTAATCTGTGATTTTTTTCTGCATTTTAAACTTTTTATAGACATAATCGTTATTTTCCCATAAATATCTATAAAAATTGTATAATGAAAACTAGAGAAAGTTTGTAATTCTTAGATACATTATAATCTCTAATAATTAATCTGTGAATTTTTGAATTGAACAACAATCCAATCATAATAGATTTTCCAAAATAGATTGAACAATAAATTGACTAAAATAAAATGGAAGAAGAACATGTAACAAAGATTTCCTCCTTGGAAAAGCACATAGGGTTTCAAGGATTACATCAAGGAGTCTCTTTCATGTGTCATTTTTCTCAAATTTCACATATGATTTAGAATGGTAACTCATCCTCTTTGTTTTATTTATTTTTATACGTTTGCCTAGATATTTGACACATTTAAGAGTCTCCTTCTCATTGACCACCCATCAATTTGATTTTTATGGATGTTCCTAAAATCTTGAGATTTTGTCTCACTTAATTTGAGTTAATTCAACAACCCTTCACCACTTGTCCCCCTTCTTCTATCACTTGGTACTTCTCTTTTGGATCAACAAGTTCTCTCTTTTAACAGTCCCACTTCACGTGTGATTTTATTTTTATTTTTTATAAATCAATAACTAAAATAATAATTTGAGTTATATCACAAGGATCCATAATTTACTGAAAATAAATAATAATAATAATAATAAGTTTTGAAATTTCGAGGTATCACATCCACCCCTCCTTATAACTTAATACCATTTTTGATGTTATCTAATATTGATCTCAATCATTTTGGAAAAGAACTGGATATTCTTTCCGCATATGATCCTTGATTTCCCATGTAGCCTTTTCAGGACTAAGGTGCCTCTACTACACCTTTACTTTTCTGGTGGATTGATGCTAGACTATAAGTTCCCTCATATTGAGAATGCGAGCTAGTTCTACTAAGAACTCGCCCTCAAGTTCCACTTGTATTATATTCCAATCCACAACATGAGTAGGATCATGTATATATTTGTTTAATAATTAAACATTAAAAACATCATGTACTTTTACCATGGCTAGAAGTGCAAGTTGATAGGCTACAGGTCATGTTCATGCAAACACTTCAAAGGGACCATAATATATAGAAGCTAATTTAGTATACCTTCTCAGTCTTAAAGAACTTCTTTTAGACCTTATTCTTATATACACATGGTCTCCAATATTGAATTTTCTTGGAGTTCTTTTGGAATTTGCTAAACTCTTTTGCATGTACTAAGCTTCTTTCAAATTATGTTGTACCTGTTTCATAATTAGTTCCATTTACTTTAACATTTTAGGCCAGGTATCATTAATCTATTGGAAGGATTACTCCCGGAAACAGAGGTGTTACATTTTCTTCCTTAAATAATTTCAAAAGGACTCAGTTTAGTTGAATCTTGGTAATGATTATTATAAGAGAATTAAACCAAATGTAGTTATTCTTCCCATTTTTTTGGTCTATTCATAACATACATTATGAGAATCTCTTTTACTATTTGGTTTGTTCTTTCAGTATGCCCATCTGTTTGAGGATGGTAAGCAATGATGGAATTTAATTGTGTGTCTAAGCCTTTAAACACGACTTTCCAAAAATTTCTTGTAAATTTTGTATCTCTATCTGAGATTATAGTTTTAGGAATTCCATGTAATTGGAAGATTTCCTTCATAAATATATTTTCTATGTTAATGTCTTTATAAGTGGATTTAACTAGTAGGAAGTGTGTTGCTTTACTCAATTTATTAACAACAACCATTATAGAATCATTATGGTTACTACTTTTAGACAAACCTATTATAAAGTCCATACTTATAATTTCCCATTTCTATTCATGAATGATTAGGGGTTGTAATAATCCAGTTGGATGTCGCCCAAAGGGGTTGGATCCAATGGTGGAAAGCGAGGAGTTTTTCAACGTTGGGCAAGGTTCAATTCTTGTGAGGGCTTTACCTGGAGCCATGGGGACACCTTGAGGTATTGGTCGAATATGTGGTTGCACCCAGAGATACTATAATAAATGGTATCGTGACCCGTGCACACATAAGTGGATCAATGCCCACCCCCATGTCCTTCAACTTTTTTTTTTGGCCCCCGGGGGGGCAACTCAATTGGCAAGTGTCGTGAAAATGAAGTTCCATGAGGTTTCGAGTTCAATCCCCCCCGACTTACAATGTGTGCCGCATAAGGGGCATCGTGGACACACCTGGAGGTTATAGTGGTAGCAGTTGGATAACATGGCCACGTGTAACATGAGCACGTGCCCAACTAGTTGTTGATTCCGCCAGACATAAAAAAAAAAAATTCGGTTGCATGTCGATGTTCAACTTTAACTTGGTGACATTCTATGCATTTAGATAAATATTCAACAATTTCTCCTTTCATATTAGGCCAATAAACTTCTTTTCCTCGCATAGTAATTATTTTTTGATAGCCAGGACGTCTAGAGTATGTGTTTTTATGTAATTCATTTAGTATTATTAGTTTAATATCTTATACTTCAGGGATATACAACCTATTTTTATACATAAACAATCCATTTTTACAAATTCTAAAGTCTGGGTTTTCACCTTAAACTTGTTTCTCTATCAATTTTGATTTAATATGTTGATATTCTATATCCTTTTTGGCCACAATTTTGACTTTTTCCTCTAAATCATATTCATTATTACGTCTTGTAATTGTATAAACCATATTTGCATGCCTTCTCAAAGCATCTTTTATTTTAGTTTATTTTCCCTTGATATGTCTTATTTCAAAATCATACTTCCTCAGAAAAGTTAACCACCTTGCCTGTCGAGTGTTGAGATTTTGTTTATCAAATATGTATTTTAAATCAATGTTGTCAGACATCAATAGAAATTTCTGTCCTATCAAGTAGTATCACCACATCTTTAGAGTGTGTATTATCGTGGATAATTCTAATTCACGTTTTACATGATGTCTTTTGTGTTACTTAAGATTCCTAGATTGATAATAAATTACATGATTATTCTGCATTAATACTCCTCCCAACCCTTCAATGAATGCATCTATGCATACACCAAAGTCCTTATATGGATATGTTATTTTTAGTATAGGATATGTTGTTAGAAGATGTTTTAGTTTTTCAAAACTTTCTTGGCATTTTTAAGACCATATAAATTTTGTTCATTTCTTTTGTAGGGATGTTATAGGATGAGAAATCCTTGAAAAACCCTTGATAAACTTTTTTTAATCGCATGTTATACCCATAAATGATCTTATGTTTGCAACATATTTTTGGATTGACCATTCCATAATAGCTATTATTTTTTTAGGTTCAACAAAAATTCCTTATTTAGAGAATACATGTCCGAAGTATTGAATTTTATCTTTATAAAAAACACATTTACTAATTTTAGCATATAGCTTCTACTTGTTGATACTGAGAGGGGGGTGAATCAGTATCAAGTACAATTTAAAACTTTTTTCAACTTATACTTAAACCATTCAACTATATCCAATGACAAATGAACAATAGTATAAGAGTTACACCAATACACCACAATACACCATGCACAATATATGAGAAATAATCAATAGTTATTGTTCAAGGGAAGTAATGACTTCCAAAGGTAGCTAGAGCTTCCAAATGTAAACGGAGGGATAAAACTCCAAGAGGAATATACAATAATCCAATATCAAGAGAGGATTTAACTCTCCACCCTTGCCCCTTTCTTCCACCCAAAAATAAGTTATAGAGAATTATGGTTTATTCAGGAGACCGAACTTGGACAGAATGCCCCGTGCTCAATATTTAACATCAGATTATGAAACTCGCACACAAGAAAATAAAGTCTGTAATCTTTCCAATGAAATTCATCCCACTTCATTTGGATTCTCTATGAACAAGTTATGTCTGGTTTACCCGGAACACCTGTTTATTGACTAGCTTCAGGACTGGTCAAAAACCCTATCTTCCACAAAGTGTGTCTTTATAATTATAGTGAATCAAGAGTTGAAATTTTTACCACAGGAACCTTGATATGTCTTCTCAGTACCATAGAAATTTTACCATATAAATCGTTCTACAAAAAAAATTATAGCAAAAATGGTAAGATGACCTGAAAATAACATACCTTAGAACACATCGCCAAAACACTTCATCCTCCCTTGAAATCCACCCTTCTTTACTTCTGATTTCCTCTAAAATTCAACTTTTGTATCAAATTAATGTATAATGATATGTATTTATACCATTTATGTCACTTCCTTTTAACATTAAGGCTGACCTGACAATTTCTTATTTTGTAATTCTTTTCTTTAATTATCTTCAGGGCCTACATGTACTACCTTCTTCAATTCACTTTGTCATATTCAAAAATCCGTTTCTTCTGAACCATGAGGATCCATGTGACGTGACACATATAAATGGAAACAACATGATGTATACTATCCATCCATGGGTCTTGTATCTACATGTGCATTTTCCTTCATGTTCAAATACCTTCATCAATATTGCGGTCCAAAACCCATGACTAGGGTTGACATCAATGACAACAACCAATATTCCAACAATCTCCCCATTTGTCATTGATGGAAACACTCATGATCCCGCTATCATCATGATCCCAATTTCTCTCCCCCTTTGACATCAATGGAAAAGGGTAGGGATTCTCCCAGTGAATTTAATGGCAAAAGGTAACTCTCTTCTTTGGGGCTGCTCCCCCTGAGCATGTGGCACTCAATAACACTTCATCCTTATTTTTGGTCTTTGGGACATTTTATTCCTTGGAATCATTTTCCATGGATTTTATCTTCTCTCTCTTCTTCATGTTTAGGATGTATATGTTGTTTGGTCTTCTTGCTGCAGTTGCAACCAATCTTCCTGAGTTATTTTCTCTGATTTTACATTTTTGGGAGTCAAACATAAGAGTGTCTCCTCGATCACACATTTTAATAACACTGAGGAGATTATTCTTTAGATCTTCAACCAATAGGACTTTTCCTACTTTTATATTTTCACTTCCAAGATTTACAATTCCTTTTCCAAGTATTTTAGTAGATGAGTCATCTCCAAATTTAACATTTCCACCCTTTTTCTTCAAGATGAAAATTTTTCTTTGATCTCTGGTCATATGAGATTATCACTCGCTGTCTATGAACCATCCATATTCTTCTTTGCATTCTTTAGTGACCAATGTTATTTGATAGTTTTCATTGTGTGGAATTTCTTTCCTTTTCCATGTTGTAGTTGGTATACAGACATTTGACATATGATTAGCTTCTTTCATCTCTCTGTAGTCTCGTGCTTTATGACCAAGATTATTGCACTTGTAACATACAAAATTTTGATCCATTAATGGGTCAAATGGATTATAATTTATGTTGATAGGTCTATGAACATTTCCATATCTACTGTTTTCACCATTCATGTAGCTTGCATAGTTATTCCTTTCATTGATTCTACAGTTGATTGCCTTGTGTCAAAAATTTCCACAAGTATAACAATGTCCAAGAATGAAATTTTGATACCTAGGAGTAAGTGATCTTCTTTGTGGTGTAGTCCATATGGGTTCACAATCTATTCTTTTGTAGTTTCCTTCATAATGATTTCTTTCATACCTGATGGGAGAGGATCTTCTTGATGTCTCATTCCTTCTAAATTCTAGTCTTCTATCTTGTTGTTGAACTTGTTCTAGAGTGTTGGTTTCATCATTTTCATCTTCCTTCTCTTGTTTTGTTGTCTTCAAACTGTCATTGTATCCTAGTCCTGTTTTTTCATTTGGAGATCTTTGATTGCTAAGGATCTCATCTAATTTTTCAGTTCTTTTTTCGAACTTCTTCAACTTTTTTGTTGTCAATAGTAGCTCCCCTTTTGTGTGATCCAATTCTTCTTTCAATTTCTCATAATCTTCTAATTGTTTCTTGAAGCTATTAATGGTATTTTCAAGCTTGTAATTCTCTTCTTCACAACTACTCAATTAACCTTTTAGTATTATGTTTGTGTTTCTAAGCTTTCTATTTTCATTTTCAACATGATTCAACTTTTCAAGATTCTCATCTTCTTGTTCACTTTATGCATTGTCTTTGTATTCCAAAAAGGAATCAAGGTTGGTTTCTTCGTCTGAATATTCTTCACAAATGATTTATTCTTCTTTAGAATTATTGTGATCATCATCCTGGGTTTCTTGGATTATGAAGAGGACTTCTCCTCCATCATTATCTTCTTCATCACTCTCATCTGAGGAGATGTCATCATCCTTGGAGTAGAAGCTCTTTT
>JZKD02S1950154.1:160836-174264 GCA_000966675.3 Picea glauca
CACTCTCATCTGAGGAGATGTCATCATCCTTGGAGTAGAAGCTCTTTTTATTGTTGAGACTTCTCTTTTTATAGTAGCAGTTTTCAACAATATGTCCTATTATACCACAGTTAAAGCATTTGAGAGGTGACTTACCTTTGTATCTTCCACTTCCCTTCTGAAACCTTCTTACACAATTTGTTATTTCTTCATCAAGGTCATTATCCTTGTCTTTTTTCTTCTTTATGGATTTAAAGGCTGCTTCATTGTTTGGCTGGTCACTTTCTGTACCGCTTCTCATTTCATATTCTATAAGAGACCCATCCAATTCATCCATTGTCATTTTGGTCAAGTCCCTAGTTTATTCAATGGTGGAGACCTTAGCATCATACTTCAAGAGAAGTGATCTCAACACTTTTTGTACAACCAACGATTCATAGAGCTCTTCACCTAATCCTCTGATAGCATTAACAACTTCATAAACTCTAAGAAGATAGGTTGAAATATCTTCCTTTTCATTCATCTTCAAATTTTCAAATTACACTCTATGTCATTGAAGCTTGACCTGCTTAACTTTTGGATCACCTTCGTAGATACTCTTGAGTTTGTGCCATACCTCTTTAGCAATGTTGCATCCCATCAATTTGCTAGAAATGGTTGGTGCCAATGTTGCTAGAATAACATGTCTGGCTTCTGAATTACAACTCATAAGCTTCTTCTCATTTGGATGAGTTGGAGCATTATTTGGGATTACATAGCCATTTACAACTGAGTACCAAATGTCTACTCCCAAATCCTTTAGGTAATTTTTCACTCTATCACTCCAGTATGCATAATTTCTTCCATCAAATTTTTGAATCTCATTTGAAATGTTCTCATGGTCATCCATCTCTTCTCAGTATTTTCCTCCCAATGGTTAAATTGTTTTGAAGGCAACCTACTCTCATTGCAATTGTTGATACTGAGAGGGGGGTGAATCAGTATCAAGTAAAATTTAAAACCTTTTTCAACTTATAATTAAACCATTCAACTATATCCAATGAGAAATGAACAATAGTAAAAGAGTTAAACCAATACACCACAATACACCATGCACAATATATGAGAAATAATCAATAGTTATTGTTCAAGGGAAGTAATGAATTCCAAATGTAAAGGGAGGGATAAACCTCCAAGAGGAATATATAGTACTCCAATATCAAGAGAGGATTTAACTCTCCATCCTTGCCCCTTCATTCCACCCAAAAACAAGTTATAGAAAGAATGGTAGACTTTGTTCAATTTTGGTTTATTCAGGAGACCGAACTTGCACAGAATGCCCCGCACTCAATATTTAACATCATATTCTGAAACTCGCACACAAGAAACTACAGTCCATACTCTTTCCAACACTACTCTCTCAAGATCTATAAAACTATTCTTAAATGTTTTTCATGCTCATGTTCATTCTTTGAGTAGATTAGTATATCATTGATGAAGACAATTACAAACTTATCTAAGTATTTACTTAGGATACTATTAATTAGACATAGGAATGAGGTTGGAATATTATTTTAACCTAAGTGTATCACTACAAACTCGTAATGCCCATATCTCATCCTAAAAGTTGTTTTGTATATATATTCATTTTTAATTCTTACTTGATGATATCCTGCTTGTAAATGAATTTTTAAAAATATCATTGTCTTGCATACTTTATCGAATATATCATCGATGCGGGGAAAATAATATTTGTTTTTAATTTTCATTTTATTAATCTTTCTATAGTCTATACATAGTTGTAAGGTTCAGTTTTTCTTTCTGATAAATAGTACCAATGCTTCCCATGGAAATACACTTGGTCGAATATACTTTTTTTCTAATAACTCTTGAAGTTGATATTTTAGTTCATTAAGTTCTAAGATATTCATTTGATACAGAGCCTTTGAAACTAGCACCGCTCCAGGTAGTAAATCTATAGAGAAATATATTTCTCATTTAGGAGGTAATTCAAGAATTTCTTGGAATGGGTCTCAAAATTCTTTCAATATAAGGAAATTTTCTATATCTTTATTGCTTTCTTCTTTTTCATGATCTATTATATGAACAAAAAAATACTTTGCATCCCTTATGAACACATATTTTAATATGTAAGGATGAGATCTTCCTAATACTAATATTTCTTGGTATCCCTTTAATGCCAATGATGTTACCATTTTCATCTATGTAAGTAAATGTTTTTTCATAACAATTTAGAGTTAATTTATATTTTTCCAATGAGTCCATTCCAATTAATACATCATATGATCCTAGTTGAAAAACATTTATATCTTCTTGATTTTCAAATCAATTCATAATAATTTCGCAACCTCTAACAAGATTTGTAGCCTTCCCTTTTGTTCATGTAGCAAGCTATAGTAGCCATGCATTTTCAATTTTTTTTGTTTTGGTAATTTACGAATTTATACTATCTTAAGTGAAATATAACAAAGACTACCACCTGGATCAATCAAAATGGAAATTGGTTGTTTATTCAACATACCTTCTACTTCCACCATGAAATCTTGATGATTTGTTTGTTTTTTCTCCAAGGATGTACTGACCTTTGGTGTACTCCTTTCTATTTCACCAACTATAGTAGCTTCTCAAACTCTATGTATATTTTTGTTGTTTTTCTTTTTGTGCGGACAGTCTTTAAATTAATGTGATTTTCCACACTCCCAACATTTTATTGGTTCTTTTTGGGCAGTTTCTTTGTTATAAAAAATTGTTGGTTTTGCATTCTTATTATTATACGAGTTATAAGGATTATTATTTATGTAGTTATTTCCCTGAAACTCTTTTGGAGTGCTGTTATTGAAAAACTTTCCTTCTTTTCTTCATGAATCAAATCTTTCAAATTTCTTTCCCTTCCAGTTTTTAGCATTTTCATTTCTAATTTTATATTGTTCAAAACACATTTTAGCCTTACACATAGCTTCCTCTAAAGACTTATAATTGTCAAATTCAATCCTATCTTTACATGAGGCTGGTAAGCAACTCAAAAGTGTTTTATATTTTGTTTTTCATCCACAATATATGGTACATAACACAATAATCTTAGAAACTTGCTGCAAAAGTTATTCGCGCTTAAATTTCCCAACTTCAATTCATGAAATTTTTTAGCCTTACCTTCATAATATTGTTCATATAAATATTGTTTATTTAAATATCTTTTAAAATTATTCCAAGTGATTTTACATTCTTTAATATTTTTTACTCTTTTAACATCTTTCCACCAAATATCTACCTTCTCAATAGATTATAGATGAGCATTCTTTCTTTAACTTCACTTGAATAATTATATATATGAAATTATTTTTGCATTCCAGAAAGCCAAGCTTCTGCCTCTTCTCCAATCGCAATCTCACCATTAAAGATTGGAGGTTATCGTTTAAAATTCTCCCATGATTTTATCATGATGCTTATGTTTATTTTTAGTTCTTTGTTCCATTTTAGCACTATCCTCACTTGAAGTTTCATTTTGTTAAAAACAGTTTACGTCGTTGATTCAGTATGTTCAAATTTCCTAGACTTATTCTTTTGTAGATCATCTTTATAATTACTAGAAAATTGACCTTTATTCTTATCTGAGTTCTTATTACACATATTTTATAACAATATTGCATTAAGATCTTTTTGTGTCTTTATAATTCGTTCATTATCCTCCTTAACAATTTTAAATTCATCCCTGAGACCCTGTACATCCTGAATTAATTCATATTATCTATTATCCCTACTTTCATTCAAATTAACCGATACATTTCCCTCACCAATGTTTCCTTCTTTGGGAATTTCTGGTTCATTTTGATATGACCATTCTATAGGTAGAATAGGTACTTTTGTCATTTTTCCTGCAAGTCAAAATATTCTTCCTAGTGGTAAGAAGAAAATATAACAATAGTAAAGTAGTCTCCATAGTTGAGCTCATCAAACCAAGTGTGGTTCCTAAAACTATGATATCATTATGTCACATAACCATATAATTTTTTTATTATTATGTATACATCAACAATCCATTTTTGAATAAATAAAGTGTAAGATTCTTTCATATTGACTACCCAAATTATATGGTTAATAAGTCAGTTAGAGGTAAGCATAATGAAAAATCATTCATTTACTTATAACAATGTTATGAACATATTTACCACATTTTCTTGTCCTAGGCTATAATTTTTCTTAAAAGTATATATCCCAATCTCATAACAACTAACTTCGTGTTTTTCTTAAAAACTTATGTGTTGAAAACCTTTCCTTTATTGGGCCCATGTCGTAACCTTGTTTATCATTGCGGATAAGTTGGTGGACTTACCACTTGAATGCTAGGGTAAAGTAGTCGATGGTGGATTATAATTTTATGAAAGTTTTAATGTAAGTTTTATGACGGGTTTTTCCCAATCCCAACCATAACGTGGAAAGGGTTATATTATTCCCAAAATCATAATGTAGGATTGAAATAATCCGATACGAAAGGAAAATTGTCACATCGTAATCATTTCTAATAAGTCAAGTTTAATGAGGTTTTGACATTTGATAGCATAGGATTTGGAGGTTTTTAATGCTAGAATCAATGTATAAAGTCTCTTATTAAACACACTTGTTCGTGTTCTTTTTGGCCACCCTTCCAAGTGCTAGGTGTAACGATGCTGGGACGAGAGTTGGGGAGGTATGTCCCAACATCCCGCACAGTTTCTGGTCATTCAT
This sequence comes from Picea glauca, assembly GCA_000966675.3. Taxonomy (NCBI): domain Eukaryota; kingdom Viridiplantae; phylum Streptophyta; class Pinopsida; order Pinales; family Pinaceae; genus Picea; species Picea glauca. Next base: position 165,538 of record JZKD02S1950154.1, read on the forward strand.
CTACTTTTTCGGTAATCTTCCGACGAAAAAAGATGGCTTTTTCCTAGGGTTTCAATGCTCTGGTTCAAGCTCCCTTCATTTTGTGTTTGGAGAATTTAATTATGTTCTCTGTCTATCCTCATTTGATTTTCACTCTATCTATACTTATACTTGGCATTTAAAAATATGGTAAAAATATGGAAGTAATAGGAAAAAGGGGTTATTCCTTTTTAAATGAAGTTTCGTTTATGATTTACAAAATTCCTTTTTACTGTAGACATCACTGTGTTTGTTTCTTGTTTGGATTTGAAGGGTTTTAATAAAGTTTTGTGCACATTTTCCTTAGTTCCTCACTCTGTTAATATCTCAGAGATGGTCATTATCTCTGTTAATATCTTTCTATGTTTAATTTATTGTTCACTCTTTACAAAGTGTGCAAGTAATGAGCGCAACTCGTTACTCATGCGAGTATTATGTTTATATATTGTTTATATAATGTTTATTTAATATTTTGTTTGGATACTCTGACTATTGATGGACCCTTTTGTTCTTAACGAGGGTACCCATCAGGTAGGAATGTTGGATTCTGGTTGGTCAATTCTTGCATCTACATGAGTTTTTGTTGCGGGGTTTTGAAGATTTTACATGTAAAACTCTTAACTCGTCCTTACAGTTTTTATTGAAAGGTTTTGTTTCCATTATTAATAGATATATGGCATACAAGTGTATTTGATTCGCTTTACAGGGGGGAATCCGACATTGTGTGGTCTGGAATTCTTGCAAGTATTCTTTCTTAATGTATTTCTATTTGTGTTAATAAAGTTTGTCAGACGGTATACTAATTACTGTATTTGTAATCGTTGTTAACATGTGTTTAGTATGGTCTCAATGCCAGGACGTTCACCCCATAAGAGGTATTTTAGTTTCTAAAACAGATCCTCACTGTGGATACAGGATTTTATACCACCATATTGGTCGAAGTAGTTGGTTGGCTACCTAATGTGGTTGTTATGCCAACATTTCGGGTCTGTTAAAAAAATGTATTAGGTTTTCTTCCCAGTGTTCTATAAAAGTTGACTATATAATGAAGATTTTATACTACTGTTGAATATTAATTCATAATGGGCTATTCCATCGTATATTTATTTTTAAATGGGGTTTTTACCCTTGCTAATTTATAGAATCTTCATGATTATAACTGTGTGTACTATTGTTAATAAATTTTCTTTGTACCGTCTTGTTTGTGGCCAGGAAGGATCCGAGCCTTAATTTTTATACTCATATGCACTTTCTTATATTTTTTCTGGTTTTAAATAGAGACAGAACGTTAATTTCCTTATAATATTATTATTATCTATATAAACTATCTTTCTCATTGTACTTTATTCAATGGAATTTACTTCCAATATATTTTAGATTTTATTCTATGGTAATAACAATAATCTAGTTCGATTGTTTAAAGTAGTGCTTCATACAACAACTTTGTTAAAAATCATTTTCCTTTATTTTAAACTTGATATATATATATATATATATATAAGTACATTCCTGTAAAATTTTATGGCAATCCTATAATGAAAACAAGAGAAAGATTCTAATCATTAGATAGATTATAATTCTTAATAATTCATCTTTGAATTTTTGAATTAAACAACAATCCAACCATAATCGATTTTCCAAAATAGATTGAACTGTAAATTGACTAAACTAAAATGGAAGAAACAATTGTAACAAATATTTCCTCTTTAGGAAAACACACGTTAAATGGGTTGTTCCTCAAAATCATAGATCATAGCGACCACATATTCCCACTCCGTCACCTTCAAGATAAATCCAGATCCAATAACCTCACCAAGTGACTTGTTGCAGTTCATAGGGTCTTAAGCATTATATGAACGAGTCTGTCTCATGTCTCTTTTTTTTCATATTTCACATCTAATTCAGAATGGGATCCCAACATATTTATTTTATTTACTTTTATAAGTTTTTATAGGTCTTTGAAATATGTAAGAGCCTCCTCCTCATTGACCACTTGTTAATTTGATTTTTACACATGTTTCTAAAATCCTAATTTTTTGTCTCACTTAATTTGAGTTAACTCAACAACCCTTAACCACTTGTACCCCTTCTACTGTTACTTGGTAGTTCTCTTTTGGATCAATAGATTCTCTCTTTTAATAGTCGTAGTTTTGAATGACATTATTAGTAGTCAAAGGCCTAATCATGACAAGTCTAGACTTGGATACAATCAAACAGAAAAGGGATCAAGCTCCAAAACAACAGAAAAATAAGCATATCCAAAAAGATATGCAGAAACAATCAAAGGGGATAGGAAGGTCTAAAGAGAAAATTATAGGGACAATCCTCCACTGAGAAGATTCATATTTTAGAATCAACGAATGACATAAACATATAGGTCTCAAGAAGAAGAAGGATTCATAAGAGAACCTCCTTTTAGAAGATATTCAACTACCAAGTATGAAGCTATCATTTTTGGTTTATGTTATGCATGTAATAATTTTGGACATAAATATGTGAATTTCAGAGATAACAACAGAAACATAAACAATTTTGAAAGTCATACACAAAATGGTTATCTAAGAAGGCCTAGTGAAACACAGAGAAGAAGTTACAACAGGTTTGAATCATTAAGTACTGAACTGGAATGATACAAGTGTAAAAACTTTGGACACATGAACAGATATTGCAGAATGAAAATCCCTCCTAGAGAACCACAACAGAACAGCAACAATCAAAGACAAGAACTTCAGAAAAGGACATGGATAAGAAAGAAGCATCAATACAATAATGAATAATGCACACTCACTCTATAAGATAAGAAAAATAAACGTGGTTGGTATGTTTACAATGGTTGTTCTAAACACATGACATGTGATAGAGACAAGTTTATTACATTAAGAAATGAAAGATATGGATCATTCTCCTTCGAAAATGATGATTCAACTAAAATCATTGGAAAAAGCACAGTCAGAATTGGGAACAAGAATACAAAGGTAGAAAATGTTCTACTAGTAGAATATATGAAACATAATCTTCTAAGTGTGATTCCAATGTGTGATCAAGGTCACAAATTTACTTGATAAGAAAAGAAGGTTAAGGAAAATTGATTACTACAGTTGTGAGAACTTCAGGTAACATATATGTGTTAAGTGAAATTGGAAATAAAAGTGTTTTCTAGGAAAAGAAGATGAAAGTTGGATATGGCATAGAACAATGGGTCAGATACATTTTGATAACCTTTTCAAAGTAAGAAAAAGAGAAGAAGTCAAATAAATGTCCCAGATCAAGAAACCAACCAACACTTTATGCAAGCATTGTCAACAAGGAAAGCAAAGGATGCAGATTGGGAAGGTTGTATTGATGACCAACGAAGCACCAATGGAGGAGAATTCTACCTGGGTGAGTGTTGAGTATCACGACTAAGAACGAAACAATCATCAATATTTTTATCTACAGTCGAGGTAGAGTATATTTTAGCAACAACATGTTTTACATAGGTTCTTTGGATGAAACAAACTTTGACAGATATACAGGTTGAGTATGATGAGCCCATTCCAATCTATTCTGATAATACAAGAACCATCGATATCTCAAATAACCCGGTGATGCACTCCAAGACGAAGCACATTCCAATCAAGTATCACTTTCTACAGGAACAAGTTGTAGAAAAGAACATCAGAGTTGAGTATGTAAGCACAAAAGAACAAGTGGCAGACATCTTTACAAAACTGCTTTAATGAGAAACCTTTGAGTATCTTTGCCAGAGACTCAGAGTTATTTATACTTGAAAATGAATTCTTTAGAATGCTTGTATTATATGTACACAAGAAATCACCATAGACAATATAGTTTAGTTAGGGCGAGAAACCCTTGATGGAAAGATAACTTTTCCATTGATCACAAAGGAGGAGAGATTTATTAGATGCAGAGGACAAAGGCATGATTCCAGGGGGAGAAATAGTCACAGAGATGCAAAGGACAGAGGCATGGTTCTGGGGGGATCATGAGTGATATGAATTCAGTATTTCATGACATGATTTCATTATTTCATTAGAGTGTTTCCATCAATGCCAAAGGGGGAGATTTTTTATTAACGTTGGTTGTCATTGATGTCAACCCTTGAAGAAAGTTTGGTTGCAAATTCCGGTAGCACAAAGCTTTGGGTAATGGACCCATGTTTGTTTAATGTAAAGATGACTCCTTATTGTCTTGTCATAGTTGATAAGAAGTACAAATGGATGAACTCCAAAGTGGTACCCTCATGGGGAAATCCCTCACGAGAATACGCTCTACAGATTGAGTTATCCTAGAAGTATGGTTAGAGAACCCATGCTTAATTGCATAATAATGAGAAGAAGGTCAATGAATTTTTCAACAAAACTATCCTAGATGTATAGTCCTTGTCATTACATTTTCAGTGGTATGTGGAATGTCACATAACTCCTCACAGTTAGAGATTTATGGCCATGTGAAGTTGGAGGACCCTCATGAGTCATCTGGAAGCCCCCAAAAGTCAAAGTGTTTGAAAAATAAATGATTTAAATAATAAAGTTAATGGAGAAGTCCCTAAAATAAGGAAAGTGGTATGCTACATGAAAGTATAAATAAGAGGCAAGGATCTGTCATTTAATCACACTAGAACACACTAAATATATTTTGTTCTGTAAGGCTTATTGCAGGTACTCATTCATACATCTGAAGTTGCAAAGTCCTGAGGTAGTATGAAGGGTTGACGGAGAAAGTTTCGGAATTACATCGAATACTAAAAAAACCTAGTTTATGAGGTATACACAAGCTGACAGTGTATTAGGGTGCGTACATAATGAGGCGTGCATGACCTGTCAGTGTATTAGGGTATATACATGTTGGTAAAGCCATGAAAACTTGAAGAGATGAAGTTGCAGAGGTTCTAGATTATGAGATCAAGCTCCCAAGAAGGTCTACAGTGCTCAGATACATCAAATCTATCCATTGGTTCAAAATATATGTCTTATTTCTATGAATAGTTGGATTTTGATGTATGCATCAAAAATCGTCATGGAGATTTGAGAATTTTCCCTAGAGAGACTAGTGGCTACAAGGGAACTTTTGTATAAGTAATAACTACAAAAATACAATGCTGGTATAATTTATCATTGATACATCTTATTAGAGTTGTGGTACATCTTGTATTTCTTGGAATATAGCTAAGGGTTTTTATGGTACATGGTTGAGAGATTCTATTTGTGAAGTGGTTGATGTATTGAGAGGCTGAATACGAGAGAGGGTTTGATTTCTGGATCATGTGAGGGATATTATACTTCTTTATGATTACACACATTTATATGGCACATGAATAGAGAGATATATAGAGCTTTTCGGTAAAGAGGATGCGAGCACATGGAACATATACAGTCTAGATATAGTGACAGGTTACAGATCTATGTGAAAGAAGTTACAAAGGGTCAAAAGTTTTCAAGAGAAAGGAAACCATAGTTTTCATAAGGCATACATAGGCTGCATAACAGTTTGGCCATGTACATACACAGGCTACATAACAAATAGGGAACGTACATATGTGTCCTGCAACACTATAGTTCTTGTACCTATTTTTTTTTTTTTTATTCATGTTGAGATCATGTACAAATTGATTAGAGGGTAATTGTACAGGTTGGATGCAGGTCAGTGGTACAGGTTGACACAGTTGTACAATCGTATATTTCACAATGATAGTGTGATAGTGGTTTCATCATTCTACTTATACATCAGGGATGTTGGACGGGTCAAGGATAGGTGGTTGTAGCCACCTTTCGGTTGTAGCCGAAGAACTTAGCCGGTTGTATCCATAGAATTGGAGAGTTGGGGCTTCCATCAGGTTGTAGCCTGAGAAACTAGGGGGTTGGAGCCTCCTTCTAGTTGTAGCTGGAAAACAAAGAAATTTGGTGCTTCCAATGAATGCAATTCTTCAATACATATAAGAAAAAACATTTTGAGGTTTTCTCTGGCTTTGGGTTTCCACGTAAAACATTGGTGTAGTGTGTATGTGTATGATTGTTCATTTTTTCATTGCTTATTTACTCTTCAGTTATTGGATGATAATGCTACATTGATATAACACTTGGATTATATGGTTAAAAATGATTAAATTTCTTTATTAATGATTCACCCCCCCTCTCAGTAATCCAACGACAATAGCTAACATGTTTCTGATTGTGTCCATGCGTATCACTGGTGCAAATTTTTCATTGTAATCAATTCCAGGTTATTGTGTAAAGCCTCTTACAACTAACCTTTCCTTGTACTTTTGTACATTTTCATCTGCATCTTGCTTGGTTTTATTGTAATGTACCCAAATTTGACATAATTTTTTTTTTCTATGGGACACTAAACTCCATTTTAGTTTAATAGAATTATAGTGAAGAGGAGGTAATGTGCATTCTAATCATAGATCTATATTCTATCTACCACACGATGACAATCCTATACCAGACTAACTTAAAACTTAGTATGAGTAACTCTCTAAAAATTATGTCACCTTTATTCAACACATATTTAAAGATATATCTATATATATATAGTAGTTTATATATATATAGGACTTGTAGTCCTAAATTCTCCTTTAACACATAATTCCTTATGCTTGTGCACAAGGCTGTACCATTTGGTATTAAAATGAAAACATCTACCAAAAAAGAATATGTCATCGAGAGTTATACCCTTGGTAGAATACACATGTCATATTATGAGTTGGTAACATCCTTTGAAAAGGTCTGAGTCATTAAACTGATTTTCCTTGTGAATTCATTCACGGTTAAAGTTCTTCTAGAAATTACGATTATAAAAGGTTTAGGTAAGGAAAATCCCACGTGAAATCCCTGTTCAACTAAGTCTTAACTAATATTTGTCTTACCAAAAACAAATCAATGAACGGTAAACTAACTGAGATGAAGCAGTTAACACCTAACTAGTCATGACTCGTCCCTTCTCAAAGCGATTGTCATTAATTTCACATTTTTGGTTACTAATGGTAGGACATGTACCTGTCAGAGAAAGTTAAGACTCTGCTCCTGTGATTAATGGAGGTCCTATATGCGCAAGTTCCGATGGCCCTTCCTCTTGACCTTCCTCTAATCTTGTCATGCCAAATCTACCCTAGCACATGGCTCAACAAATTCCGTACTTTCGGGATTTATTCTACATAGTGCAAGCTCCTCCTAGGGTTAGGCGAGTTTTTCTTTGTCATTGTGAACTCTCCGAAAATGGCTCTATATGTTGTTCCTTTAGCGTGGGGAAACTATCGATTTGGAGTTTGTTGCTCAGCAAACCAGTCGACATTATCCATCTCCTTAGTAAGTTTTTAAGAGGCTATCGTGTTTTTAAGAACAAGAGTAGAGTCTTGGAGATTCGTTATGGTGAACGTCATTTTCATTATGTAGTTCTTGTTATAGATTTTATTTACATCCTCTCATCATCGCTAATGATTGAAATCTTTTGGGATTATTCATGTTATGAAAACTATTTTGGGTTATTCGTTTATTTACTTCTCGGTTTCCCTGAAGGTCATGACACCCCATCTCCTCGTCCCAAATTCAAAGGATTTGCTAGTTTAATTCCCCTGGCTAAATTGCAACTTAGGGTTTCATTATGTCCTAGTATCGTTATTCTTTCACGCTCTTACCCTATTGTTTCACGTCGAGGTCTAGTATTGAATTCTTATGAGGTTTCGTCAGATTTGACTGTACACGTTGTATGTAAAACCTTATATTGCTTCTTGTTCTTTGTCTTTGCGAAGGGTGAGTCCACCCATCGGTAATTTTACTCGGGCTCTTAGCTGGTCCTTACAAAAATAAAGTTTTCTTTAAATACTAAAGCATTATTGTTTGGTAAAATAAAAAATCTGTCTATTGTGCTCTCGGACAGTTCATAGAGAACTACCTTACATTATGTAAAATTTGAGTTGATAGTTATGTGTTTAATTTTGAAAAGAATGTTTTTCTTCCGCCGAATGATATTCGAACAATAATTTTTTCTTGTATTAATAACACTGCATGTTGCAATGCAACCTCTCAGGGTCTGGTTATGTAAATCTCTATATTGTTTATTGATTTCATTTTCTCGAGTGAAAGAATCGTGTTATCATATCTAATGATGGGGTCCTATTGTATGTGAGGTTATCCATCAGGAGTCTATCGACCCACTTTCCCCTTTCGGGCTACGGGACAGACATTCGATAGTGCTCTGAAAGCAAGGGTGACCTATGTCCTTTAAGTTAAGTAAAGACTCGTACTTAGATGTGTGGAAAATTTTCATTTCCTTTTCTTTGTGTTATACGTTCTTCCAGTAAGATTCTTGATTACAGACTTATACAGTTATTAACTTTAATTTCATGTTACTCTTGCATGGTCTTTTTCCCTCTGTGATTCCCATATTTAAGATGGCTTCAAACTCTAGAAAGGTATTCGGCTTCTCAGTTAGGGCTTGAGATTATTCGTTGTTACCAGGAAAAATATACGATGTTTAGCCTAGTTGAACATTTCCAGGCTCTCTTAGTCGGTCGAATAATTTTATCTCTGTAATTGTCTTATTAGAAAATTAATGGAAAGGAACTCTAGAGTTCCGAATAGAATTCTCATTACCTTAGCACTTGCGAATAGTAGCACCTATCGTGGGTGGGTGTACCTTCTTTACTATTGTTTTGATTCTAGAATTTAAATCGATCTTGTATATATATATATATATATATATATA
>JZKD02S1950154.1:185698-203793 GCA_000966675.3 Picea glauca
CGTCCCCTATGGCTCCAAGACGTCCCAATCTGCAGACAAATGTAGAATGATGATAACCCTCCAGAAAATCCCTCAAACTGATGGTCCTACCCCTGCAAACAAAACCCAACTGTCGAAATGGCCCTAGGCCCTCAGGATAAGCTGGATCGAACCTCCCTCCAGATGATGGTGCGCCCTTGCTGGAAACACAAGAACAATACAACTTGCTACCTTCTGAAGCGCTAGATGGAGATGGGTTGAGACTAGAATGGTGTGGAGGAGTCTTTCATCCCCGAGACCAAGCTGCGGAACAAGGTGAGTGGATATTTCACCACTGAGTTGTTCACAAGGGTTTGTACAGCAAAACCCCCAAACTGAATTCTCAAGAGCAATAGAAAATGCTAATCCAAAACCAGAATGAGTAATAGGTGCACCCCAGCCTCTTACTTATACTTTTCCTTCTAATTCTGTGTTGAGTTAGGTTAAATCCCATGGTTAATATTCTATTCTTCTGTTGTGTTATCTTTTACTCCTTTATCCTTTTCCTGTCTTAAGTCAACTTAAAAATATAACTTTTAACTTCTTGACTTTCTCGCCTTCAGTGTGAGACTATGACCTAGTGGGGGTTCCTAGGCCACTGATTCTCCTCATCACCTCTCTAAGAGGTGGGGGACATTACAACGGGGGTTGTCCCCAAACTTCTTTGTTCCAAGATTTACCGATTTACCGTTGCCTTGTGCATATGGATTGTTGGAGTGAAATTGTTTCCTTGGAGGGATTTTTGCTACATTCCGATAAGGATCTGGCTGGTATCCCTTCTTCCATTGGTTCATTCAGTCTTGCTTCTTATCCTTCCAAGCCTTGGGAAATTATGTCTGTTGTTTGTATTGGTCGTAACACATACAGGCTTTTCTGAATACTTCACTCAAGGACTTAGGATTATCAAATTCGATTCTTTCCTTGTAGGAATGTGCTAAACATATTAGGAACCGCTGGACTTTTACCTTGTCCTCCCAGATATAAGGTATGAACCTTTGTAATTACAGGAATTTTTTTATCAGATCTTCCATGGCCATTTGACCAAGTCGAAGCTCATAAAATTCTTTGGTATTTCTTTCATAGTAACTTTCATATAGGTATTGTTTCTTAAAGTATTTCTTAAATTCTGCCCATTCCATCTGTTTCTCTTTTAGGCCCTTGGCCAATTTTAGATCTTTCCACCAAATGTTGGCTTTTCCTTTCATATTGTAAATGGCCATTCTAACCTTCATATTGTTGGAATAGTTGTATATATGGAAATATTTTTTGATGTCTAATAACCATGCTTCAACTTATTCCCCTATTCATGACTCCCCATCAAAGGTAGATGGTTTGATTTTCTTAAATTCTCCCTCAAGGTGGTCTACCTATTTTCTTTTTCTGTTTGTTTTTGTTTTATCTTCAACTGGAGGTGTACCTTCAGATGAGTTGTCCCCTTTTTCTGCTTCAGGACCAGAATTCTTGGAGGCCCTTTTTCAGACCTCTTCTTAATGGTTATCGTCCTTTGGGATTTTCTTTGTCACTATACTACGCAACAAGACTTCATTTATTTCTTGCTATTCCTGCTGTGCCTTCTTCATTTTCTTATTATTTTCTTCGAAAACTTGCAGCTCAATGATGATATTTCTCATCGTTTCCAAAACTTCAGTGGGTGAGCTCCCATCACTATTCTGTCTCGGATCTTTAGGAGGTATTTGTTCAAGATTACCCTCAATTCTGATTTCTGCGTCATACTGGGCTGCCATGATTAACACAAAGCAGAAAAAGTGTTTTCTGTTTGTAACAATAATGGTTTGTTAGTTTTTACAGCGACAGAGATATGTAAAAATAAATAAAAAGAAGTGGCCCTGTTCAAGGTCCAAGTGTTGTATCCTTTGCTCTGATACCATATGTAATGTACCTCAAATTTGACATATTTTTGTTTTCTATGGGACACTGATCTCCATTTTAGTTTAATAGATTCATAGCGAAGGGGAGGTAATTTTCATTATGATCATAGATCTATATTCTATCTGCCACACGATGACAATCTTATACCAGAATAACTTAAAACTTAGTATGAGTAACTCTCTAAAAATCATGTCACCTTTCTTCAACAAATACTTAAAGATATATCTATCGATATAGTAGTTTATATATATATAGGACTTGTAGTCCTAAATTTTCCTTTAACACGTGATTCCTTATGCTTGCATGAAAGGATGTACCATTTGGTTTTAAAATGAAAACATCTACCACAAAGGAATATGTCATCGAGAGTTATAACCTTGGTAGAATACACATGACATATTATGAGTTGGTAACATCCTTTGAAAAGGTATGAGTCGTTAAATAGATTATCCTTGTGAATTCATTCATGGTTAAAGTTCTTCTAGACATTATGCTTATAAAGGTTTAGGTAAGGAAAATCCCATGCGAAATCCCTGTTCAACTAAGTCTTAACTCAGCTTTGTCTTACCAAAAACAAATTCAATGAATGATAAACTAACTGACATGAAGCAGTTAGCACCTAACTAGTCCCGATTAGTCCCTTCTCAAAGTGACTGTCATTAATTTCACATTTTCAATTATTAACGGTAGGAGATGTACTTGTCAGAGAAAGTTAAGACCTTACTCCTCTGATTAATGGAGGTCTTGTATGCGCAAGTTCTGATGGCCCTTCCTCCTGACCTTCCTCTAATCCTGTCGTGCGAAATATGCCCTAGTGTTAGTGACGAAAGTCACTCTTGGATTGCAGCAGAAATAGAGCCCGATGCCCATCAGTTAATGTCATGGTTTGTTTATAGATTGGGTGACCGAATGGAAGCCAACTCAAAACGATATCATTCCAACTATGAAACTAGACCGGGTATGCAAGGGAAAGTGAGGTCTCAGTCAAAATTCAGACAGTGAGTCGCAGTAAGGGTGAGTAGGAGGAAGACTTGTATCAGAAAAATGCAGGGGTCTGTTGTAAACATCTGGTTGCTAAAAGACTGTAGAAGAAGACGTTTGAACGCAAGGTCATCTTACATTCAAACGCAAAAGACAGAGAAAGCAGTAATGCAAAAATAAATCTTTTATCATAACATAACTATAATAATTCGCGCGAATCAGGCAATCACGAACTCTCTTAGCATGAGACGAAAATTAGATGGAGTAAGAAAAATTGTCTGTCATAAAACCAGATATCTCATATATAGAGGCATAACTAGCAAACTAGAATATCTGTTAAAACTTTACAATTGGGAGCTGCGCTCTACCACCCATCCTTTACCAAATGGAAAAAATGCCTACATATAGCCAAAACAAAACAACAACAGCGGAAACGAGAAGTTGCATTAAAAACTTTGCGTCTGCATGTCTTCTAATAGTTTGCGCATGCAAACTCTGGATGATCGTGCACTTATCATAGACACAATGGGACTCCTCACTATATTGCAATGGTTTGACAGATGCAATCTCCGTCAGGAAGGACTATTAGTCTTCTTGTACGCTTGGTCTTTTCCTGGACTTCTATTTATGGAATAAGATGACGTTCAACCACCTTCACGACAATAATAACTGCTTCCTTGGGATTGGGAACGACCTCGGTCAACTCTGCCCTCTGGGACGTGGAAGACCCCTCGCGCTTCCACCTGGAACAGTTGGACAGTCTGATGGATAAGGCGTGGAGGAACTGGCATGCTTGACGTGGAAGGGGAAAGGGAGGTGATGGCATCAACATTGTGAGGGTGAGATGAGAGGTGATGAGGTGGTAGAAGATAAGAGGGTCTAAGGATGGGTGCGGTAGCAAAAGGCTGTCATGGAAGGGAGCGGGACACATGGCAGGGGACAAGGAGGCTCGGAAGGTGAGTGGATGATGAGATGGGGGGAGGGACCACATGGACCAGAAGAGGTAATGTGGACATATGTCGGAGGATGAGGAAGGGCCAAAGGGAGTGAGCCTCATCGCACGGCTAGGAGGAGGATAGATGGCAAGGGGAAGGATGGTACAAAATATGACACGACAGGAAAGGGGCCCACGTTGGTTAAATGCTGAAAGACAGAAGGCTCCGGAATACAATGTGCGCCGCTGATCTGGGTGCTCTAATCACAGCCATTGGAGAGATGTGTCCCCGATTCCAGACCCCCCCCCCTCCGCTTAAAGGTAGAAAGGCGGGGGGGCTCCGAAATACAATGTGCGCCGCTGATCCGGGTGCTCTAATCACTGTCGTCGGAGAGATGCGTCCCCGATTCCGGACCCTCCCCCTCCGCTTAAAGGTAGAAAGGCGGGGGGGGGCTCCGGAATCCAATGTGCGTCATTGATCTGGGTGCTCTAATCCCTGTCGTCCAGATCTGATTTCTATTTAAACACAAACGCATTTTCATCCCGAACTTAGGACAGGTGGGTTTTTAACCCATTCCTTTTCATTTTAACCCCCTTTAAGTCCAATGCGCCCGAGTTTCATTGATGGATGGACGACTGAGAGGACCTCGGTGCTATCAATGTGAAAATCCCAAATGGCCACACTCATGGCTCAGCTATTGCGCCACGTGTCCTCCATTACCAGGCTTGCTTGATGTGACCAGGTGCTAGGACCATAGGCTTAGCTTCAAAGGCGCTTATCGACATTTTGAGGTTCAGGGTTTTGAGATGTGAGATGACGAGGGACTTTTGCCCTTCGAATTCCCAAATTCCAATATGTCGACGTGACTAGATCTTGCGCAACGCGTCACTGGATCGGACGACCTAGATTTAGTCTTGAAATATAGGTGCTTTCTTTGAAACTATGTATCGGGTAACTTGGAAGCCTCGATATCCCGATGACCGTTGATCTGCTTCGTGGATAGATATTGGCTGTCGGCAACAAAACCTTGCCCGCTCGCTTGACTCGTAAACGGAGAAGAGATCCTTCCACTGCTGTGCTTGGGTGTTTCCCATTTATCCTGCAGACCTGGGTACCTTGTGCCTAGGACAAGAAATTTCGCTAGCATTAGGGTCCATGGGGGATAGAGTCGTCCCTATGATGCTCTAAGAACTCATTCCCCAGCTTCAGTGCCTTGATGTTGGGCTATGGAGTCATGCTCAAAACCTCCCACTGCTAAAAATACAGGCCGAAAAATAAAAGTAACAAAATAAAGATACATGCTCAAAGGAGCTTATTTATATACAGTCCTAATGCTAATAAAATATTTTACATGGGCTAAGTGAAAGAAAACTTCCACCATAGCCATTCAAGCAGCTTTATGGATAGAATCTCCTTCCTTCTGTCAATGATCATCAACAGATGGTGTAGTCGTGATAGCAGAACGGTTACACTCATCAACTCCTCCTTACAGGCTGGAGTTGAGATGAAATAGAGCAGCTCCAAGGCATAGGGGAAATGCCACTCCATGTATTTGCTGACAGGGTCATCGAATGAGTGGCCATTTCCAAGGAATTCACGACATACAACCTCTTCTGCTACACAGTTGTTCACACGCAACCGAATATCTCTGATAACCATAGGCGGGTGAATAAATGAAGTAGGCTCATTGATCTCAAGTGGTGGATGCTCACTGACTGGCTCTGAACAAAGAGCAGAATGCCCCTCTGGTTCTTTTTCCTCTTCTTGTTGGCTCTCCTCCAGGTCCGATTAATATTCATCATAAATAGGGACCATGGGGTGATTCTTCTTGCTGACTGGATCTTCAGTATGTTTATAGTGATCGAATGTAGGATAAGCATGTTGCTCATCATCACTATAATATACATCAAGGAGGGGTTGTTCTTCATTAATATTCCCCTCCTCCAGAACAGTGATCCCATCGAAAATTTCTATTTCAGGGACAGTGGGACCTGCTGCTTCTGGCTACTCATACATAATCCTTTTCTTTTTAATCCCAGGTACAAATATATAGTGAGAAACTCCCTGGGGGAAAAGAGAAGAAACCTCTTCCAAAACTAACCCCTTTTTTAAAAAGATAGGGTCTTCGTCATCATGAGCAGATCTGCTAGGAACATCGGCTTCAACCCGATATCCAAGTGAGTCATCTACCACGGACCACATTTTCTCTATAAACTCACAACTTCCACTAGAGACATGTTGATCATTACGAACATCTAAAAGAATAGAGGCATCTGATATGATGTCATATGCTTCTGTTCTAGAGCTAACACAATTAATATCATTCAACACCTCTATTTTTTCATGGAAAATTCTTTCCTCCACAGTAAATGCTTTATCATGGATATGGTCTTCAGGGCCAACAGAGGCTTCATGAAGCGAAGAAAACTCTTCACAACAGTTTTCAAACAAGCGAACAGCTGGATAGTAGTCTTTACAAAATCAATTGAAAGCTGTATGAAAACCTGTTAAAGAGCGGATGCTTGCAGCGGGAAGAGACTGACACCATTCAAGAGCAGCTCCCTTCAATGAATACCTGAAGAGATTAATCTGGACATCCTCATGCGTGATATTGTGTCGGTGGATATCCTCATGGAAGTCTAGTAAATGCTCAGCCGGTTCTTCCAAATCTGATGCATGAAATTCAGGGAGGAAATCTTCCCATTGGACTCTATCAGGAAGTGCATTAGGAAAACCGAGTATCAGAGAGAAGTCACATAATGCAAACCTTTGAGCTAGAATTTTCTCCATATCGAACCAGTGGAGTCACCAATCGATCCTCGAATCATGGATTCGCCAGGTGAAAGATGCGCAGCTTCAAGCGTGTCTGGTCCTTGTTCACCATCAAAGGCCAGATCTTAACATTGTCGTTACCCCATGAATCTTCTCAGGCTGAGAAAGAAACTACTGAAACCTTCTCGAGAAATCTCCTTAGGGTCAGCTTTCAGGTGTGCTAACAGTAGTCACAGCTAAAACATTGTTGTGAAAATAATGGAGTCGCCACAGTGGAGTCGCCAGGTGCATAGTATCAATCTTTTAGGGCTCTGATGTCTGATGCACCTTTAGAATCAGAGGCTCAATGTCGTTCTTCCCAGGGAAAATCTTCAACTTCGTCCCGAGCAACGGCGCCAGAAATGTTAGCGACGAAAGTCACTACTGGATTGCAGCAGGAGCAGAGTCCGACGCCCATCAGTTAATGTCATGGTTTGTTTATAGATGGGGTGACCGAATGGAAGCCAAATCAAAACGATATCATTCCAACTCCGAAACTAGACTGGGTATGCAAGGGAAAGTGAGGTCTCAGTCAAACTTCAGACAGTGAGTCGCAGTAAGGGTGAGTAGGAGGAAGACTTGTATCGGACAAATGCAAGGGTCTGTTGTAAACATCTGGTTGCTAACAGACTGTAGAAGAAGACGTCTGAACGCAAGGTCATCTTACATTCAAACGCAAAAGCCAAAGAATGCAGTAATGTAACAATAAATCTTTTATCATAACATAACTGTAATAATTGGCGTGAATTAGTCAATCACAAACTCTCTTAGCATGAGATGAAAATTAGATGGAGTAAGAAAAACTGTCTGTCATAAAACCAGATATCTCATATATAGATGCATAACTAGCAAACTAGAATATTTGTGAAATCTTTACAATTGGGAGTTGCGCTCTACCACCCATCCTTTACCAAATGGCAAAAATGCCTACATATAGCCAAAAAAAAACAACAGCAGCGGAAACGAGAAGCCGCATTAAAAACTTTGCGTCTGCATGTCTTCTGACAGTCTGCGCATGGAGACTCTGGATGATTGTGCACTTATGACAGACGCAATGGGACTCCTGACTGTCTTGCAGTGGTTTGACATATGCAATCTCCGTCAGGAAGGACTATCAGTCTGCTTGTACGCTTGGTCCTTTCCTGGCCTTCTATTTATGGAAGAAGACGAGGTTCAACCACCTTCACGACAATAATAACTGCTTCCTTGGGATTGGGAACGACCTCGGTCAACTCTTCCCTCTGGGACGTGGAAGAATCCTCGCTCTACCACTTGGAACAGTTGGACAGTCTGATGGATAAGGAGTGGAGGAACTGGCACGCTTGACGTGGAAGGGGAAAGGGAGGTGATGGCGTCAACATTGTGAGGGTGAGATGAGAGGTGATGAGGTGGTAGAAGATAAGAGGGTCTAAGGATGGGTGCGGTAGTGAAAGGATGTCATGGAAGGGAGCAGGACACATGGCAGGGGACAAGGAGGCTCAGAAGGTGAGTTGATGATGAGATGGGGGGAGGGACCACATGGACCAGAAGAGGGAAGGTGGATAGATGTCG
Organism: Picea glauca; assembly: GCA_000966675.3. Taxonomy (NCBI): domain Eukaryota; kingdom Viridiplantae; phylum Streptophyta; class Pinopsida; order Pinales; family Pinaceae; genus Picea; species Picea glauca. Next base: position 193,885 of record JZKD02S1950154.1, read on the forward strand.
GAGGATGAGGAAGGGCCAAAGGGAGCGAGCCTCATCACACGGCGAGGAGGAGGACAGATGGCAAGGGGAAGGATGGTACAAAATATGACACGACAGGAAAGGGGCTCACGTTGGTTAAACGCAGAAAGACAGAAGGATCCGGAATACAATTTGTGCCACTGATCCGGACGCTCTAATCACAGCCGTCGGAGAGATGTGTCCCCGATTCCGGACCCCCTCCCCCCCTTTCACTTAAAGGTAGAAAGGCGGGGGGGCTCCGGAATACAATGTGCGTCGCTGATCTGGGTTCTCTAATCATAGCTGTCGGAGGGATGCATCCCTGATTCCGGCCCCCCCCCCCCTCCTCTTAAAGGTAGAAAGGCGGGGGGGCTCCGGAATCCAATGTGCGTCATTGATCTGGGCGCTCTAATCCCTGCCGTCCAGATCTGATTTCTATTTAAACACAGACGCATTTTCATCCCGAACTTAGGACAAGTGGGTTTTTAACCCATTCCTTTGCATTTTACCCCCCTTTAAGTCCAATGCTCCCGAGTTTCATCGATGGATGGATGGCTGAGAGGACCTCGGTGCTTCCAATGTGAAAATCATGAATGGCCCCACTCATGGCTCAGCTATTGCGCCACATGTCCTCCATTACTAGGCTCGCTTGACATGACCAGGTACTAGGACCATAGGCTTAGATTCAAAGGCACTTATCGGCATTTCGGGGTTCGAGGTTTTGAGATGTGAGATGACGAGGGACTTTTACCCTTCGAATTCCCGAATGTCGATATGCCGACGTGACTAGAGCTTGCGCCATGCGTCACTGGATCGGACGACCCAGATTTAGTCTTGAAATATAGGTGCTTTCTTTGAAACTATATATCGGGTAACTTGGCAGCCCCGATATCCCGAGGACCATTGATCTGCTTCATGGATAGATATCGGCTGCCGGCAGCAAAACCTTGCCCGCTCGCTTGACTCATAAACGGAGAAGAGATCCTTCCACTGCTACGCTTGGGTGTTTCTCGTTCATCCTGCAGACCTGGGTACCTTGTGCCTAGGACAAGAAATGTCACTAACACCTAGCACATGGCTCGACCAATCTCGTACCTTCGACATTTATTCTTCATAGCGCAAGCTCCTCTTAGAGTTAGGCAAGTTTTTCTTTTTCATTGTGAACTCTCCGAAAATGGCTTTTCATGTTGTTCCTTCGGTGTGGGGAAACTATCGTTTTGGAGGTTGATGCTCAATGAACCAGTCGACATTATCCGTCTCCTTGGTAAATTTTTAAGAGGCTATCGTGTTTTTAATTATAAGAGTAGAGTCTTGGAGATTCGTTACGGTGAAATTCATTTTCATTCTGTATTTCTTGTTATAGATTTTATTTACATCCTCTCCTCATCGCTAGTGCTTGAAATCCTTCGGGATTATTCCTGTTCTGAAAACAATTTTGGGTTATTCGTTTATTTTCATCTCGGTTTCCCCAAAGGTCATGACACCCAATCTCCTCGTCCCAAATTTAGAGGATTTTCCAGTTTAGTTCCCCTAGGTAAATTTCAACTTAGAGTTTCATTATGTCCTAGTATCATTAGTCTTTCACGCTCTTACCCTATTGTTGCACGTCGAGGTCTGGTATTGAATTCTTATGAGGTTTTGTTAGATTTGACTGTACACGTTGTGCATAACACCTTATATTTCTTCTCATTCTTTGTATTCGCGAAGGGTGAGTCCACCCATCAGTATTTTTACTTAGGCTCTTAGTTGGTCCTTGCAAAAATAAAGTTTTCTTTAAAGACTAAAGCATTCTTGTTTGGTAAAATAAAAAATCTGTCTATTGTGCTCTCAGATAGTTCATAGAGAACTACCTTATAGTATGTAAAATTTGAGTTGATAGTTTTGTGTTTAATTTTGAAAATAATTTTTTTCTTTTGCAGAATGATATTCGAACAGTAAATTTTTCTTGTATTAATAACATTGCATGTTGCAATGTGACCTCTCAGGGTGTGTTTATGTAAACCTTTGTATTGTTTATTGATTTCATTTTCTCGACTGCAAGAATTTTGTTATCGTATCTAATGATGGGGACCTGTTGTATGCGAGGGTACCCATCAAGAGTCTATCGACCCACTTTTCCCTTTCGGCCTACCGGATAGAGCTTCGACAGTGCTGTGAAAGGAAGGGTGACCTTCATCCTTTAAGTTAAGTAAAGAATCGTAATTAGATCCATGGCAAATTTTCATTTCCTTTTCTTTCGATTATATGTTCTGCCAGTGAGATTCTTGATTACAGGATTATACGGTTATTAACTTTAATTTCATGTTACTCTTGCAGGGTCTTTTTCCCTCCGAGATTCCTAGATTTAAGATGGCTCTGAACTACATAAAGGTATTCATCTTCTAAGATAGGGCTTGAGAGTATTTGTTGTTACTAGGAAAAATATATGATGCTTAACCTAGGTTAACATTTCCATACTCTCTTAGTCGATCAAATAATTTTATCTCTATAATTGTCTTGTTAGAAAATTAATGGAAAGGAACTCCAGAGTTCCGAACAAAATTCTCATTACCTTAGCACTGGAGAGTAGTAGAACCTTTCGTGGGTGGGTGTACTTTGTTTACTATTGTTTTGATTCTAGAATTTAAATCGATCTTGTGTGTGTGTATATATATATATAGATATCTTTTTTTTTTAAAGGAGTTCCTCTTCTATGTCTCACTCATAAAAATAACCTTTGGTTTGTGAGGTAATTGATTTGATATAAACTTTGGTTACTATTAAAGTTATGGATATGAATGATTTACTCAATTTCCCACATGCTCTCTATAAATATGGTTGGTAGTATGAGTCATCTGATTTTCTTTTAAAGTAACAAAGACACTAGTTACAATCATTCCTAAAAAGAAATAGATCCCCATTTCTATGCAGGTCTTTTTCATACATATAACAATATTCATATATCTAGAGTCTGGGAATTTCATTAGTATTTTATTTAGCGTCCTATACAGAGTATCGTTTCCTTATTTCACTATTATCTCTAAGAATTGTTTCTCGTCAATACAGTTTTAATTATTATTTTTTAACTGATCCAAAAATGATTATTCATGAAAGAGGGTTTCATATTTTTTAATTACTGAGTTTGTCAGTCTTTTCCCTTCTAGAAATTCATTTTCAGAAAAGGGTTTAATTCATTCCTTTAATTCCTATTTGTTTCCAGAATCTCTTATGAGTAATGAGACTATTTGTTGTATTATAGTTTAACACATGTTGAGTCGGAAATCTGGAAAAAAATGTATAGTCATGTATTATGAAATTCACTTACAATTTCCTTCAACAAGAAACTCGACGAGGTCGAGTTAGAAGGCCATCCCCTGCATAGGTTTTATATATATATTAAATGCATACAGATGATTTCATATGAATCTTCATTTGCGACATGTTTCGATACTAGGGAAGTGTTAATCCACTTTGTACTTTTGTATAGTAAGACATGGGCATATAATAAATTTCTATACAATCATAGGATTTATATCATCTGAAGTTAGATTTGGATTGACTTTATTATTTAATTAGGAGCATTCCAATGTATTCCCCAGTTCTCATTCTACTCGAATTTTGGATATAGAGACAGTTCTAAAATCGAAGTATAACATTTCAGCCATGCAAAATTTAACTTTCAGCCATCAATCACACTGCATCATACTAGTTCTACTCTTTCAATTATTTACATCTAAGCGACTCTTAATTTAAAAGGAAATGCATCAGAGATAATTAAACCAAAAATATATAGATGTATTTTGTCCACCATTTAAAAAATAAGAGATATATAACCAGATAAGTGTAGAAGAACATATCTGAACCAATTTACTGAAAGACAAAAGGAACAACCATGTTCCTCCCAACCTTAGAACAGGGCAGCCAAATCACTTGTCCTGTTCACCACCTAGCCTGACCATGAATCCATGAGGGCTAACTCAAAACTCCTCCTCAGCAAATGCCTTTTAGTTTTAGTTGTCTTCTCCTCACCTCACACTCAACAAGTAGTGTTCATAACAACAAGAAAACAATAATTTTCCCCAACATACTAGGCAGCGTCTTGCCTCCTCACATATGCCATTTTATCCCCAAAAAATTATTTTTGCCTAGGTCTTCTTCACTCCCTTGGGAATTTTTGTAGCTTTCAAAATCCTTGATTTTTAGGGGTTTCCCATGGCCAAATTCTTGATTTTCCACTTGTAACAATCAACCCTGAGGTAGTTCCAACATGTTCCCCACTCATGGACTCATGGTCAGTTGATTTCAACATGGTTGTTCCATTTGTCTCCCAGCAATAATTATAAAATATTGTGTTTCATAAAAGTATCATAGTCAAGAAGTTAGTTGGTTCAAATCACGTCTCTGCCCAATATTCATAATAATTAATTACAATTAATTAAATTCGAAATTTAGAATTGCCAAAAATGACAAAAGTTTTCCAATTTCGAATTTACCAAAAACGAAAAACATTTCCTAAGAAATTTCAAAATTAAAATAAATTATTTTTGGGATGTCACATTTATAAATCTACTTGACACTTATAACATCCTTGTCTTTAGGTACAACAACCAAATTCCATGTTTGATTTTTTTCTATGCATCTGATTTCTTCATCAATGGCTTGTGCCCATACATCCTCTTTAACATTTCTTCAGAGGTTAATGGATCATCTATTTGTGAAAATAGAGAAAAAACTGAAAACGAATTTGTTGCGTCTTCATTATATATGTCGTGCAAACTTCTTGTCTTTCTTGGTAACAAACTTGCTAAGGTTGGATCTGGAGATGTAGAACTACTTAGACTTAGACTACACATTGTATGTTCTTACTGGAGAATTTTGCGTGGTGATTGGCGTCGTAGTGCCAAATGTAGATGGGAGTGTGTACTGACCTGTGAATGATGTTTGAACCACTTCATATTCTATATCATCATGATCCATTGCATCAAAAAACTTTACTGTCTTTTCTATGGTTCCATCCCATGCTTCATTCTCCACGAAATGAACATCGCGTTTGATGATGACTTTTCTTGCGATAGGGTCATACAACTTGTATCATTTTGTCTCTTCAGAATACCCAACACATATACATTTTTATCCTTTTCTGTCAAGATTCCTTCTTAGATCATCTATAACATCTGTGCATGCGACGCGACCAAAAACTTTTTAAGTGCGCCACCTTATGCTTTGAACCTGTCCAGGCTTCCTGAGGAACTCTATTCTTCACACTCTTTGATAGACATGTGTTAAATATGTATACTGCAGCTTGCACTACCTCATCCCAATACTCATTTGACAAATGTTTGGTTGTCAACATATTGCGCGCCATTTCCATGAAGGTTTTGTTCTTTCTTTCCATGACACCATTTTGTTGTTGTGTGTATCGCGCGGTAAATTTTCTGTAGATGCCATGAACTTTACAAAAGTTTTGAGATTCTCTTGAAATGTATTCTCCTCCTCTGTTTTTTCTTAGACACTTGATGAAATATACACTCTGCTTCTTCACAAGTGATTTAAACTACTAAAAACAACTCAATGCATCAGATTTATGCTTTAGGAAATAAATCCATGTCTTTCTTGAGAAATCATTAATGAATGTTAGAAAATAAGTACCGCCTCCTATAGATGGAGTTTTCATTGGTCCAGAAATCTCTAAGTGTACTATTTATAGTGGAGATTTTGCTCTATAAGACTTGCCAACTGGAAATGATTATGTGTGCTACTTTCCAAATATGAAGCCTTCACATATCTTTTTTGTTTTTTCAATTAATGGTAAGCCTTTTACCATATCCTTTGTGTGTAGCAGCTTCAAACCTCCAAATTTCAAATGTCCAAATATGAAATTCCATAGCCAGGAATCATCTTGTGTTTCATATTGGAATGTTTCCTTCATCTCTGCGTCATTTTCTCCTTTCTTGATACTGCACACACTTTTTGTTGTGAATGCAATGTCTAACTGCGCACTTTTTCCTTTATCAACAGTTTGCATTGTATTCTTTTTCCTGACTAGATTTAATGTCAATGGGAACATCTTGTTACTTGTCATATGAATTTTTTCAATAAGAATATTGCTTGGTCATTTATCCATGATCACACAATGATTATCTTCCATGTAGGTTATGTATCCTTTTTGTAACATTTTCCATGTACTCATCACATTATGCTTCAGACCAGAAACACAATATACATTAGACATAACTTTTTTTTCTCCTTATCTGGTTAAAATGTTTATACTTCCTTTCCATAAGATAGTGACTTGGATATCTATTCCAAGTGTAACCTTGGTTTGGTTTGAAAATAGTTCTATGTTTCCTGTCATGTGGTTACTACAATATGAATATAAGTACCATATGTCACGTGGACTTTCTTGAGAAACATTGCACTTAACTGGTGACACTATATTAGGCATTTCTACTGTGCTAGGCACAACTACAACACATGCCATAAACATAGGGAAAGTTTGGTTATTTGTGATTTGTGACTGATCTTAACTTTGCTTGTTCTGATTTTATTGTCTCTTTTTGTGCTCATATGCATAATGTCCATAATTTTTATAGTAATGACATTGAATCTTTGATTTGTCAGTTCTTTGATAACCTGACTAGATCGTACTAGGGTTTTGACCTCTTCCACCAGTATTTTCAGGATTGCTACTGCATCCACTTCTGTCAGAAATTATTCCTCTAGATATAGAGTTAGATCTCCCCCTTCCTCTTCCATGACTTACAGATGACTACATGGAAAATGCATTCTCTAATGAAAAACTTAAATTATTCAATCTATGTTCATGATTGATGAGGGAAAATTTTCGTTCCTTTAGACTGAACTGACTCAAGTCTTTGCTCTCTTCTAAGGTCACCACAAGGGTATAAAATTTATGAGGAAGACTCCTAAGTACCTTCTCAACAAATTTTATGTCTTCTATGATTTAACCATGCGACTTAATCTGATTTATCATTCCAAACACATGGGTGTAGAATGAATCTACTATGTATGAATCTTTCATTAACATGGCTTCAAAATCTCTTCTAAGAATCTACAATTTTGCAGTATTTACTTTGTCCATACCCTTATAAGAGGTTTGTAATATGTCCCATGCTTCCTTGGCTTGGTTTGTTAATGCAACTCTTGGAAGTATCCTCTCATGCATCTCTTGATGTATGTAAAACAATGCCTTTCCATCCTTCTTTCTTTGATGTTTCAAAAAATCTTTCTCATCTTGTGTGAGAGAATTATCTGTTGCCTGATATACTAGTTCCACACAACCATTATTGAATATTTCTCATACATATTGACCTCAGAACAAAGCCTTCATGGTAAAGGACCACATCTCATAATTTTTTCCTGTAAAAGAGGGAGGTTGTAGATTTGAGGTAGAAGCCATATTTTACTTTCAACAGATTTTCTGCTCTGACAAATTTGTTCTGATAGAACATGCTCTGATACCAATTTGAAGGTTGAGATTCGTTGGATCAACAATGCATGCAGTCTAATCTGTGCAACACAGTTTCAAATACTGTGCACCAAACAAGCTACACAACAAATTTCTCAAGACCACTATGCAGTGAAAAAACTGCTCATTTTTTTGCATGCTATGAATACACACACTTAGAGAAATGATTTATAAATGCATAATAACATAGTGTTATGCTTAGAACATAAACTCAAAAATAAGACAGGAACTTGATATTAATTAATTTCGGCTCTGTGCACGAAGACAAAATACAATGACAAAGATGAGCTTCAGCTCTAATGACTTCTTCTGTCAACTCTCTTGTTGATGTTGGTTCTCTCTATCTCTCTTCTTCTTCTCTACTCATCAATTGCTTCTCTTCTGAAACGTCAACTAACTAAGAAACTCAGACTTATATAGACACTGACATAGACTTCCTACATAAGCTAAGACCGTCTCGACATAAAATATTGCCATTAATTCGAATGACTCTTCAACCACATACCAAATCTTGAGAAGATAAAAACCGGCTCCATATATAGCTTCTTGCTTGCCGACTGAATTTTGAGTAAATGTGCGACTTTGCACTTACAAACTATGTAACTATGTGACTGACATTTTGGCTGACTTACAAACTACTGACAGACAAATCAACAAAGACATGAAGATTTCACCAACTTGTAATTATTATTTCCAACAATAGGGAAGGTAACAATTATTCCTCAGTACCACCCAAAATACTTGAATAGTTATATTAAAACTAAGTGGCAATCTAAAAGGTTTTAATGAATTTTTAATTTTTAATTTTCTTTAATAATTTTCCATTTCAAAAATGAGATATGATCACTTTATTATTTTTTACATACAATAAAAAAAAAATATCAAATATTGAAAAAAAATTCATTTTCAAAATATTATAATACATTTGAAAACATTACAATTCTTTTTTTTACAAATATAAGTTAAACTAATTTAAATGTTAAATACACCTTGCCTTTTAAAAAAAATAGTTTTCCCTCTATACATGAAACACACATAATCATATACCCATAATTAAATAGAGTAAGCACTTCATTAGTTTTAAGCAATCATAAAATAAAGAGTATAAATATCAAATATTAAAAAAATGTTATTTTCAAAATATTAAATTTAATATATAAATATGATCAAATATTTAATTATATTATAAATATTTTTATTACAAATATGATAAGATTTAGTTTCAATGATTGAAAGGAATGGTTAGTATATTATTATAATGATGGAAAGCATTGTTATTCATCAAAAAATTATCTTAAATTGCTTCCCTCTTTCGAAACGAGAATAAAGATTTGACAATTTTCCAAGACGTGTAAAGAAAAACCAAAAAATAAATAAAGCTTTTCTTTCCGAAGTATAATTAGCCCTCGGTACATGAAACACAATACACATAATCCGACACCTATAATAAAAACTCGAGAAAATATGTGAGTTCACAGCCTTCCAGCTGGGCAAGGAAGGGGAGCAACTACCGAGGGTCCAATAAAAAATATTAGTATATATATATGTGGGGTGACTAGGATGGCAAATAAATAAATATATGTCGGGTGATTAGGATGGCAAGGAAATGTTGTAAGTTGTTCCTTGGCAAACAATTTGAATTCAAGCATTAAATGCTATCTGTAAGTAACCATGCAATGAAAAATTCGCACCATTACCGTGATGTTATCCAACTATACTTATCTTATTTCGATATATTCGGTTCGAGGTCTGCGTGATCATAGAATGTATAAGTGCTTTATAAATGGAGAATTAGCCATAATGATATATTTTCACTCGTCTCTGCAGCACCAACCTGAGTTCCATTTTTTATGCTAACAATCGAAATTAGAGGGGCAGTAGGAGCGAACTAACGGTTGAAAGCCGAGTACGTGGAATTTGTTTTTTCGGAGCGAACCTCCCTTCATTCGCACAAAATGAATTCCAAGAAGCATTGGCCCAGTATGTTCATGAAGAAGTCCTCAACATCGCCTAACAATCCATTGCCGGAAATGCTTAACTCTTCAGCCATGACGCTGCCATATTCTGAAGGTCTGCAAAATGCCCCTCTTAATCCAATTTGCTCAGATGCCCTAATCCAGTTTTCTCAGATGCCACGTAGATAGAATCCTATTTCATTCATATATGCTTAGATGCCCTAATCCAGTTTTCTCAGATGCCACGTAGATAAAATCCTATTTCATTCATATATGCTCAGATGCCCTAATCCAATTTTCTCAGATGCCACGTAGATAGAATCCTATTTCATTCATATATGCTCAGATGCCCTAATCCAGTTTTCTCAGATGCCACGTAGATAGAATCCTATTTCATTCATATATGCTCAGATGCCCTAATCCAGTTTTCTCAGATGGCACGTAGATAGAAGCCTATTTCATTCATATATATATATATATATATATATA
>JZKD02S1950154.1:203819-254585 GCA_000966675.3 Picea glauca
TATAGGGGGTTTGAGTCATGTTTACATGAGCAGATGTAAATAGAATGCTTTTTAGATCGTTATATTCAGATAGACAGACAAACATCATGTAATTTTTCAAGTACGATTTAGATGCACGATACAGGGATTTTTTCTTCAACTGAAGACGTAATTCTTTTGACAATATTATTACATTTTGCCCACGTCAATCTCGATGCAAAAGTGCTAACTTTACTGAAGATCACGTTTTTTGGTCGTTGGCCGTGAATTACTAATTGTTTGGATTACTACATAGTGACGATCTAGATTTTCTGTTTGGTCACTATGATATTTACGTTGATTACAATTACATTTAGGTAATCGTAGCACCAACTTCAGAAGGCGTCTAAGGCTACTTTCTGCAAAAATTAAATTGTATTGATTTATTTAGATATATTTTGACGATCTTATGTTCGGATTTCTTGCTATTTACATATATTTGCATGCCTGCCCTAATTTATATCCTGTAATTTATATCCTGTTATGTGGACATTACTTCATAACGCAAATGGTAATTGTTTTGAGAGTAGTTTTAATTTCTGTTATCCCGAATAGTGTTTTGAGAGTAGTTTTAATTTATATATTCCCCATGTCAACGAGCAGGTGCATCATCACATAATTATGTTCTGGACAGGACGAGGAATCCACCCAAGCCAAGAACAAGATGGATTCCAAAGTCAGAACAGATCGGCATCCTAGAAGCCATATTCAATTCTGGTATGGTGAACCCTCCCAGAGAAGAAATAAGAAGGATCAGAGCTCAATTAGAGAAATTTGGAGAAGTTGGGGAAGCCAGTGTGTATTACTGGTTCCAAAACAGAAAATCCAAAGTAAAACGAAGGCAACGGCAGCTGGAAGCCGTACAAAGATCTAAATCTAACGCGGAGAATGGGATCCCATCTTCAACTTCATCGACAGCATCGACATCTACATCAACATCTGTTAAGTCCAAACCTATGACGGACCTTTCTAATAGTCGAGCGGCCAATAACATACACAATAACATTGGAGACCAATTCTACTCTTCTGCTGAGCTGGATACCTCATTTGCTGGACATGATTATGATCTGCAGGCAATGTACGATGAAATGGGCAATTATAATGAACTCAGTAACATGCAAACAATAGGAGCGGCACATGATTATGATCTGCAGGCCATGTACGATGAAATGGGCAATTATAATGAACTCAGTAACATGCAAGCAATAGGAACGGCAGTAGCAGCAGGAGGACAAGGAATATCTAATGAAGGTACATATTGTTAACATACTATTGCAACAATATTATTCTTATGTCTTAGTTGAAGCTGCCAATATGTATACAGACATCCGTTTATATATGTTTAATTTTTTACATATTCCTACTCGTTCTTTAAAAATTAATGTGTTCACTTATTGCCACCTTAATATTAAAAAATATTAAGATATTCACACAAAGTGGTGGCCACGTTTCATTTTATTTCTGTGCTGGGGATGTTTCGTTTTAATATGCCTTTCAACGTTAATCAGCTATTGTGGCTGTGCTAGTATTAATATTCGTCAATACTCCTAATATTAATATTCGTGTGCAGGGACAGGAGTCGTACAGGATTCGGTCATCAATCCTAACCCATTAATAACTGTTTTCATCAATGACAATCCAATTCCAGTCCCCATGGGGCCGATAAACGTCAGGGCTTTCTTCGGGGATAATGTACTTTTATTCCGTTCCTCGGGCGAGTTCGTGACTGTGAATGAATGGGGATTCACCTCTGAAGGTCTCGAGCATGGAGCTAAGTACTTTTTGGTATGTCATATATATTTATGTTATATATATATATAGAATTATAGAATTGGTTTGAACTCAATTAGTTCTCAAATCATTCAGCGTACAAGTATGACGAAATCTGAATTGCATCTTCCACTTATGTTTTCGTTTTATTTTTGCAGATGTGAAAGCTATGTTGTCAATGGCTTTGGACGAGGTCTAAAATATTTTATCTAGGCTTCGACTTACAACTTGATGTTTGATATATTGCACATCTAATGTATTTAGTTGGTTCATATTTAATAACTAGTGTGAGGATGTGTGGAAAGAAGACGGACATGTATTGTATGGTAGGTCTTCTTGGTAACGCGGTCGACACCGGATGGTTTACCTACTGTCCTAAACTTTCACTATTTGGAATGCATTTATATACACAGAACTATATATAACATTGAATCATAGATTCTCTTGGAACTCTAATATAGTAGTCCAGTGATATTTCAATCTTAGTCAGTGATATTTTGAATTTAAAGGATACAAGTCCAGTATGAGTTGCTTCCGATATTTCAATCTTAGTCAGAGCTGCTTTGGATATTTCAATCTTAGTCAGTGATATTTTGAATTTAAGAGAGACGAATCATGCTTAGAGTGAATAGTTAAAACTTTACATACTGTAATAAAACTCAGCGATTCTTTTGAATTTATTAGTATGCAATTGTATTTAAATAATTTTATAATGTAGATTTATAGTTTATCTTGTAAAACTAAATATGGTAGTCCTCTCTGAACAGCAGATGTGTAGATCTTACTGCTTTAAATTTAATCTATACAATTCACTTTATGTGCATTCTGAAAACAAATAGCTGCTATTCTTTTGTATTTATTGTTATGCAATTGTACATATAGAATTTTCTGCTATTCCTTTGTATTTATTGGTTTGCAATTGTATATACATAACTAGATTCATAGATTACTTGTAAAGCTAGATATGGTATTTCTCAGTAAACAGTGTATGCGTCAATCTTTCTTATTTGTACTTTAATTTTTAGGAATACAATTTACTTTATGCATTCTGGGATACAAATCACTTTATATGCATTCTACATACAGCAACAAATAGACTTCACTTCAAAGTTTATATTAATTTATTGTTATTATTGTTCTCTGGCTTGGATAAGGATAACCGAATAACAAATATTTTTTTTAAATCATTTGAACAAAGTGTTTTTAAATGATTTGAACAGAGTGATAGTGAAAGTGACTATTAAGATGATTATTATGATTATTATTAAAGTTTATATGTGATTTTATTCAGTAATATTTTTGAATTTATTTTAAATTCACTTGATACAATCAATCTGTTATACATTGTGAAAACAAATATATTTTATTAATATTTAGAATGATTTATGATGATTAATCTTAGAAATATTTTGAATTGTCAACTTGATACAATTAATTTATTATACATTGTGAAAACAAATATATTTTATTAATGTTTAAAACGATTTATAATGATTAATTTTAGTAATATTTTGAATTGTTTTTAGGCTAAAAGAAATGATAATTTTTTATGGGAACATTTACTTGAAATTTGGTCAAACATTGTTAGATTTATATATTTGAGTGATTATTTATATATAATCCTAGTATCTCAGATTTATATATTTGAGTGATTATTTATATATAATCCTAGTATCTCAAGGTTTTTCAGTATATAATTTTTAACAATAAAAAATAGTTATTGATGTAAATTTATATGCTAAATTCTGAAAAAAAAAACTATTTGATAGAATAATTAGACAAAGCTTTTTGAATTTATTGGATACAATTAACTTATTATAAGCTGTCAAAATAAATAGCTTTTACTTCAAGTTAAAGTTTAGAATAGTTTATGAAGATTGTAAATCATTTGAGCATGGTGAGAATATTAGGATTAATATCAAAATGAATATTAATTATATGATGATCTTGTTGTTTGGTTTGGGATATAAATTGTAACATTATTAGGATTATTATGATTTTTGTAACCTAAACTGTTTTGAAAGAAAAATAATTGATTTTTTTTTCATTTGATTAAACAATTTTTTTTTAATGAGTTTTTCATTATTATGAACGGTGAGAGTAAAATTTGCAGTTAGCTCAAAAAGTTTTAACATGGACGTTGTCCAAAGTATTTTAACTTGAACTGTTCGATGATTTCAAGCGTCCAAGTTCGATAAGTTTATCCAAAAGTCCAAATTAAAAGGTTTTGAACAAAATGCAATTTTTTCCATTTTCAAAAGTAAGATAAATAAATAAGCAAATTAATTTAGTCAAGAGCTTTAAGCTAATCAGCCCGTGCCATCTTTAAACAAACAACTATGTTAAATGGTTGAAGAAAATCTCTATCAATTTATATGCATCAATCATTTACGTTGAAGGTAATTTTTAGAGAGACACTTTGAAGAAGCTGGATTATTTGATCAGATTCATGAATTTATGACAATCCAAAACGTGAATTATTTCAATTAAAGGCTTGAGAGGAGAGCATAAGTAGAAATATTGGAATAATTTGGTCGATGAATCAATGGTAGCGGCATAACCATTGCTAACATTTATTTTCATGCTTTGTCAAGGTCTCCAATTTGGTCGATGAATCAATGGTAACCACATAACCATTGCTATCATTTATTTTCTTGCTTTGTCAAGGGTTGTTTTGCTCCAATTGTTTGCTTTGTGCCCAACGGTTTTCAGAGAACACAATTTATTTTCTGGAAGTGTAGTCTATTATATCAAGGAAAAAAAAAATAAGTATATTTTGATTCTTTGAACATGCTTTGTCAAGGTTTTTTTGGCTCCAATTGTTTGCTTTGTGCTCAACGCTTTTAAGAGAACAAAATTTATTTTCTGGAAGTGTAGTCTATTATATGAAGGAAAAAAAGTAGTATATTTTGATTGTTTGAATAATCCTGCAAATGTGCATTTCTCAACCTAAAGGTCATACAGCTCAGTGTTAAGTTTGTAGATAAACTATAACTATACCCATACCTTAACCAGAAGATAACGTGTTTGACTTTAATACAATTATGCAATTACAAATAATATATGTCCTGGTTGATATTTTGGGATTTTCTATTGTTAATATATGTACTGGTTGATATTTCGGGATTTTCTATTGTTAAATATGTCCTGGCTGATATTTTGGGATTTTCTATTGTTAAATATGTCCTGGCTGATATTTTGGGATTTTCTGTTGTAAATTTTTTTACAAAATGTTAATAATTCTTGATTTAGTAGTATGTGATGTGCGCCATTATTTTTTATTCAACTATCTGACTTGTACATTGAGGATACCATCTTTTGACAAACCTGTGGAAATTATGCAATTACAAATAATATATGTCACGGTTGATATTTTGGGATTTTCTATTGTAAAAATATTTACAAAATGTTAATGATTCTTGATTTAGTAGTATGTAATGTGCACCATTACTTTTTATTCAACTATCTGACTTGTACATTGAGGATACCATCTTTTGACAAACCTGTGGATCCCTTCCTATGCACTTCACTTTTAAGTTTTTTTTTATTGTATATAAGTGACACTTTGATGCCTAATTTTTAAGAGAGTTGGAAACTTTGTGTTTGAGGAACCCTTCTCAGTGAAGCATACAGCTACTTGTCAAAGTTGACTTTTAACTGCAATGCTTGACTTGCAAGTGGGAAAATAGGGATTTTCATAACCATGTTATCCTTTAAAATGTAAGTAGAGTTTTTATAGCATGTGGTAATCAATATTGTTCACTGTGAAAACTAAAGTCCAAAACTCCATGTGTGTGTCATTGTGCGTCCAAACTGATAAAATTATTTATTTAGGGAGATTGCAACCAAGCAACAATTGTGGTTCAGAAAAATGAAGCTCAATTTAGTAATTAGAGCAGTGACGAAGGAGCTTCTAATGGACTGGAGGGAGGATCGTGAGAATCGTGATAAAGGGAGACCTTCACCCCAACCTGCTCCACTTCGTGTTAGATTTTGCTTCGGGCGCTAAGTCTGAAATATAAATTTGATATTGAAATTAATATGGATGTAAAAGATAAATTTTGGTTATAAATATGGTGTAGTTTTAAATTTCTACATTTTTAATTTTTTTATTGTCACTGTAATTTGGTAACCCTTTTATTGCTAAAATTGTTATTTTACAACAGTTAAATTATATTTTTTAAATCATAAATCATTTTATCACCCTTAAAAAAACATAGAAAAATCCAAATATGTATTCCCATCGACTGAAATCTACCCATCCAATTAATTTTTTAAATTTTTGGCAAACACTTCAAACTTTGAGACACAAGTGTTATAAATTAATTAAACAACCACAGAAGTAGGTGATAGGTGATAGGTGATAGAGATAAACATGTAGTAAATGCACTATTGATTACACCGACTTCAGGAAGTGGAAGAACCAGAAACGACTCGAAGAAGCATTTCTAGCCATTGATCTGGAAATTAATTAACGGTGGAGTTCATCCCACGACTGACTACACCAACTCCAGGAATTTCGCAGAAGAACCAGAAACATCTGGAAGAAGCAATTCTAGCCATTGATTTGTAAATTAATCAATGGTGGAGTTCATCCCACCACTGTATAAATACCCATGAGTGTAATGCAATAGACAAGTTGTTTTTTCTGTTCTTCGTGTCTATGTCTGTGTGAGTTCTCTGATATAGTATCAGAGCCATGAGGGCCGGAGAGGGTGTGAGTGTTGTGAAAATAGTGAGGCCTGAGAGTCATGAGCACTGTGAGGTGTGCTGGGCTGTGTTAGAGAGTTGTGAGGTCTGAGATTTGTGAGGGCCATAAGAGCCAAAAGAGTGTTGAGGGTCGTCACTATTGTTTGCCGTGAGACAGAGGGCTGTGAGACAGAGTTTTCTTCTCCATTGTGCGTTGAGAAGGCTAAGCGATCCACATACACCGGAACTATGTTGTTGTTAATTTGATTTTAGAATGTCGGGCTCTGGTTCTGTGGCTAGAGGATCGATTTAGAGGGCTAATCAAAGTTTTTTTAAGTGGAGAAAGAAGCCGTGGACGAGTGGAAGAAATTATGCGGTGAGCAGCGGTTGTTTGGTATTTCATCTCTTGTTCTACTAAGGACGATTTCCATAAGGAATTGTTGGCTCGGGGCTACACACTAAGGAGTTATATGGTAGTGAAATTTTGCATGGTAAAGGAGCCTTTATGCATATTGTCTTTTTTATGGCCAAGTTGCTTTGGTTTGATTTGAGTAAAAGTTGAATTTGTCTTTTATGGTTCTGGTAATTTTGGAAGACTTAAGAAAATAAAAGTGGTTGGGGTAATTTTGGAAGTCTTAAGAATATAAAAGTAATTTTTTTTTTATGGTGGTGGTAACTTTGGTGCTAGATTTGACTAGAAAGTGATTTTGGTTGAATTGAATGGAAAGTTAATTTTAACATATCATATATTGAAGAATATAATGGTGATACTGTGTTAATCTAAAAAGTATGTTTATTTGTGAGGGTTCAACATGTTTATCTTGTGAAGATGAGATGATATTGTGATTGGGGTCACAATTTGAATTACTGATTAGTATAGAGTTTCTACATTGGGTTCTAAAAGGCCTAGATCATTTTGAAGTGATTTTAGTGTTTTTTAAAAAGATGACAAATATCATGGAAGATTCATATATAAATGAATCAAACAAGTTAGATGGGGAAAATTATGTCAATTGGAAGTTTAAGTTGCAGACGTTGATGGAAGGATATAATGTTTGGTTGATTCCATGTGGATATGAAGAAAAACTAGTAGCCCCAACAGCCTCAGTTCAGGATTGGGAGCAATGAGAGACTAAAG
The DNA here is from genome assembly GCA_000966675.3 of Picea glauca. NCBI lineage: Eukaryota > Viridiplantae > Streptophyta > Pinopsida > Pinales > Pinaceae > Picea > Picea glauca. The sequence continues at coordinate 211,435 of JZKD02S1950154.1, forward strand.
CGAAGGTGCTCTTGAGGATGTATGTCAAGGAAAATATCATCCCACACATTAGGGAATGAAAAACATTCCATGAAACTTGGGAGACACTTAAATGTTTGTATGAGACGATGAACACAAACCGTGTATTATTTTTGAAGAGTAAGCTTCTTTCAATTAAGATGGAGAATGAAAATATCTATCACTTTCTTTCTAGAATCAAAGATTTGAAAGATAAGCTAGGAGATATTGGTGAAAATATTTCTAATAGTAACTTGGTCACTGTCATATTAAATGGCATGTTAGATGAATATCAAATGTTCATTACTGGTCTTGCAGCTAGGGAAAAGGCCCCTACTTTTGATGAATTGATAGGTATTCTTCTGCAAGAGGTGGAGCGTAGAAAGAATCTCAATGGAATATCTCACAATTCAGATCTGACATTGGTGGAGAAAGGGAAACAACCCTACAAATAAAATCCATGGAGGAGAAATAAATAAGGCAGACCACATTCAAAAGAAGATAATGGCAGGTCACCACCAAGCACAAATGCAAATGTGAATAAGAATGAAGGATGCTACTACTGTGGTAAGTTTGGACATTATGCCAAAGATTGTAGGAGGAGGAAGTTTAATGAGTCCAAATATAACAAACATTCGTGAAATTTTGTTGATAAAGGTGCCAGAGTATGTGATGATTTCAAAAATCTCAAGTTGTTTGTTTCTGATGCTTCTTTATCAGCAGACACAGATGATGCTAATGTCTGGTTTATTGATTCTAGTGCTTCAATTCATATTTCATGTAATAGGAATTGATTTGATACATATCATGAAAACATTAATGATGTTCATAAGATCTATCTAGGAGCTGATAGGTCACATGAAATTAAAGGGTATGGAGATGTATCTGTTACTTTACCTACTGGTGAGGTGAAACAAATCCATAATATAATGTATGTGTGAGGCATAAAGAAGAATTTAATTTCGGTATCCACCATTGCAGATCAAGATCTAAAAGTAGAATTTGTTAAGTCACAATCTGTGGTGAAAGATATACAAGATCACTACAAAATCATTGCAAGAGGATCAAGAGTTGGAGGACTATATAAGTTGGATTCTACAATGAGGGATCATCAAGCATTGGCATCCACAACTTGTCAATGGAAGAGTTATGGCATCAAAGGTATGGACACCTAAACCATAATGATCTTATGATGCTTCAGAAGAAAGAAATGGTAGAAGGTCTTCCAATGTTTAAAAGTGAGCATGTTGAATGTGAAAGATGTGCATTAGGAAAACAACACAGAGAAGAGTTTCCTATGCATATAGATAAAAGAAGGTGAGAAATTCTTTAACTAGTGCATACATGTGTTTGTGGACCCATGCAAACTAGATCTCTTGGAGGAGCATATTATTTCCTTATCTTTATTGATGATAGAACTAGATACACTTGGGTCCATTTTATAAGAAATAAAAGTGATGTCTTTGAATACTTTAAAGAATTCAAGAATATGGTTGAAAAACAAATAGGAAGGAGCATCAAGATTCTCAGGTCAGATTAAGGAGGGGAGTATACATCAGGGGCATTCATCAGGTATTGCAAAAATAATGGGATTCAATAGCAGTTTGCAGTGTCACATACACCTCAACAAAATAGAGTAGTAGAAAGGAAAAATAGAACCTTGGTTGAATGTGCTCGCAGTATGATAAAAGGTAAAAATATTTCTAATGGTTTTTGGGTTGAAGCAATTAGTATTGCTGTATATCTAAAGAATAGGAGTCCTACAAAAATTTTAGAGAAAAAAACACCTTTTGAATCTTTTTATGGATATAAACCAGAAGTGAGACACTTGAGAATATTTGGGAGTAAAGCATTTGCTCACATTGCAAAAGAATATAGAAGAAAGCTTGATGCAAAGCAAATCAAATGAATATTTATTGGTTATTGTACATAATATAAAGCCTATAAGATGTTTGATCCTAACAATCATAAGGTGTTTGCAAGTAGAGATGTGTTGTTTCATGAAAATGCAGATGAAGTACGAAAAACATGTGATTATGATGTGTGGAATCTACCTAAAGAAATGAGGAAAATGCTAAAGAAGAAGAAGAAGAAGTCCAAGAAGAATCTCCAAGCATCGTAGATTCGACAAGTAGCCTGAGCATGCCTAGAAGAGGTGAAGGAACTCCACAAAGAAGTGAAGAACTAAGGAGGACAAMAAGACAATCTAAGACCCTGGTCAGGTATAGAGACTATGCCTTAATAACTCAAGCTATGAATATGGTAGAACCTTTAAATTATGAGCAAGCTAAAGACCACAAAGAATGGATGGATGCCATGAAGGAAGAATATGACTCTATAATTAAAAATGAAACATGGGAATTGACGGAATTGTCTGAGAACAAAACCCCCATAGGATCAAAATGGTTGTTCAAATATAAATTTAATGTTGATGGTACTATAGACAAATACAAGGCTAGATTATTTTCCAAATGTTATTCACATAAAGAAGGGATAGATTATGAAGACACTTTTTCTCCTGTAGCAAAAATGAATACTATTAGATTAATGATTGCATTGGCTACCAAGTATAATTGGAAGTTGCATCAGTTAGATGTCAAGTCAGCATTTTTGAATGGAGAATTAAAAGAAGAGGTTTATCTTGTTCAACCAGAGGGGTTTGTAAAGAAAGGAAGATAACATCTTGTATGAAAGTTGAAGAAATCTTTATATGGACTTAAACATGCACTTAGGTCTTGGTATGAAAAAATTGATACATTTTTCTTTCAACAAGGCTTTATAAAAATTAAAAGTGATCCAAACATGTATATCAAGAAAGATAGAAATAGTCAAATTTATTTGATTTCTCTATATGTGGATGATCTTATCATAACAAGAAGTTCTACTAGGATGATTGAAGAGATCAAAATAAAGTTGTCACAATAGTTTGAAATGAAGGATCTTGGACATTTACATTACTGTTTAGGTCTTGAGGTATGGAGAGAAATTGGTAAGACCTTAATCACACAAAGAAAATACATAAAGGAGGTACTCAGGAGGTTTAATATGAACACATGTAAGCCAATATCCACTCCATTAGAACAAAATGTTAAGCTCAACAATAATCATGACTCAAAATAAGTGGATGGTACTTTGTATCGACAATTGGTGGGAAGTCTAAATTATCTCACCACAACCAGGCATATTGCATATGAAGTTAGCATTCTTAGCCAATTTATGGCTAAGCCTCATGAGAATCACTGGAAAGCTGTAATGAGAGTCCTCTGATATTTGAAAGGGACTATTGATTTTGGTATTGAGTATACTAATGATTTTGATGTTGAGTTGACATGTTTCTTAGACTCTGATTGGGCAGGAGATCCAGATGACAGGAAGTCAACTACAGGATATGCATCTAGTATTGGATCAGGGATCGTGTCCTGGAGCAGTAAGAAACTACCAACTATTTCTTTATCATCCACTGAAGCTGAGTACAAAGCATTATGCACTGCCACCTGTGAAGCAATTTGGCTAAGGAGGATACTTGAAGATGTTGGAGAAAAGAAAAAAGTACCAACAATCATCCAATGTGACAACCAAAGTTCCATCAAACTGGAAAACAACCCAATGTATCATGCTAGGTCAAATCGTATTGAGACACACTATCATTTTGTAAGAGAAAAAATACAGTCAAATGAAATTGATGTATTGTATTGCAACACAAATAATAATGCTGCAGATATATTTACAAAGCCTCTTGGGAAGGCTAAGTTTGTAATACGTAGAGATAAGATAGGTGTTGTAAAGGTTGTTTAATTAAGGGGGAGTGTTAGAAATTAATTAAACAACCACAGAAGTAGGTGATAGAGATAAGCCTGCAGTAAATGCACGACTGACTGCACCAACTCCAAGAAGTTCCCGGAAGAACCAGAAACGTCTGGAAGAAGCAATTCTAGCCATTGATCTGGAAATTAATCAACCGTGGAACTCATCCCACCACTGTATAAATACCCATGAGTGTAATGCAATAAACAAGTTGTTTTATGTTTTCTTCGTTTCTATGTCTGTGTTCTATTAACAAGATACCAAAACTTCGTTTCTATGTCTGTGTTCTATTAACAAGATACCAAAACAGTAAAAGTTACATAAGTGGATTATAGATGAGAATATTTATGAAGGAGTTTTGAAAAAAATGTAAATGTTTACTTATACAAGTAGTATTCCATCTTTCGCCGAGACAAATCTTCAATTTTCCCTCCTTTGAAACTTGTTTGACTTGTTCACTCTCTTGGTCAAGTGCCTAAATGATATCTCTATCAGGAAGTGGGCCGAGTGGTTAAATGGACGAATCGGATCTTGGTCTCTCTCATGTCCCTGGGATAAATATTCTGTACATTTGGATAAATATGGTATGATAATCCCCGGGATAAATATTCTGTACATTTGGATAAATATGATATGATAAAAAGAGGGACCATTTTCAACTATATCTTAACATAAGCTTCTATATTAAAAGGAACTTCCACTTATCAAGATTAGCTTCTACAATTAAAAGATGGATACAAAGTAAATATCTTCATAATTTTTTTCATATTCATTTTTTGAAACTTATTATGAGATTAAAGATTTTTAAGACTTGCACATCTTGTTAATTTGTTAATGGTTACATTTCACTCTTAACCATTCATCATTTTTTATAATATATAATGTTAACAAATTGTATCTTAAATTAAAATTAATATCATCAATTTTACAATATATAATGTTAACAATTTTTTTTTAAATTAAAATTAATATCATCAATTTTACAATATATAATGTTAACATTTTTTTTTAAATTAAAATTAATACTAGTTTAATATTATGGTGTGAGATTGAATTTATTTACAAAATTAAATTTATGAAAGAAATATTTAAAAGTTACAAGAGAGATAAATTTTATTTTTAAATATAAACCTATGAAACTAAAATTTAAAAGCTACATGAAATGGAATATGAATAGAAATATTATAAAGGAACTTTATATTTATATATATATATATATATATATTGATAGTATCCAATCTACTTATCCATCCTTATTCTATCATAAATTTACAAATTTCTATAATGTAACATTCAATCTTTTCTCTTCAGTTATGTGAGATAAATATTTAGTTGTAATGTTAAGATTTATGTGCATATCCCTAAAAATATTGTGTGACAATCTATTATAACTTAAGATTTTGTATTTTAGGATTTTGTATTAAAGGAAGCATTATTTTTTATGTTCCTTGATGCGAGATAAATTTTACTTGTATGGTTAAGATTTATGTGTATATCTCAAAAAATATAGTGTGATAATCTATTAAACTACGACTTAGGATTTTGTATTAAAGGAAAGTATTAGGTAGGAAAAATGAAGAGGGAACATTTTAATTCAATGTAAATACATTTAATACATTAACATTAAATTTTATTAATTAATATATATATATATTAATCTTTTTTTCTAATAAATATAAATGGATAGTTATAAAGTTATATTAACATTAAATATGATATATTAATTTACAATCTTATTTATATAGATAAGCAATATAGGTTTAGATAAGTGTGTTATATATATTTAATTTGTATAACAAAGTTTTTATATGAATGAATGTAAGTAATAAAATGTAATGTGAATACTAATAGTGAGAAAATTAATTGTTGGTGGTTTTCAACATATAAAATTGGAAAATTATAAATAATTTATGATTTTTTTATGTCTATTTATTGAGTGATTAGGTTGAATGAAAATAAATGTTAGTAGTATTTTTAAGAGAATATATATATTGTAATGTATTATAGCGAGTGTAGATTCATCTTTTAATAAAAAAAATAAAAATAGATTTAGTTGGTTTAATTTTTTAGATGTTTTCAATTTCAGATTTGTCGTCAAGTACATATCCCTCTTCGTGCTCGCCAACATTTTGTTTAAAATGGATCTATTGTGGTTTAATGTATTATATGTTTTCAAGTACATATGTGTGTATGGAACACCTAGCTACTATGGTTATTATTATTATTATTATTATTAAATGTAACATTATGTAAGTAGATAACAACATCTCCCCAATACTCGGTGCAACCATTTATTAATTGTTGAATAATACATTGAATGAGCTTTCAAGTTTGGGTTTTCTCTCTTGAAAAAAGTTTCCCCAAGAAATCACTCTCTAATGCTTGTATGTTTATGTTATGTTTATTATTATTATTGCAACTATGTTTTTAGTTGTATGAACCTTGTTGTCTCATTAGTTAGTGTAAGAAATTTATTCAACACCTATTGGTGACAAGGTTTTTAAATCTAATCTTGCTTTGAGTGGTATCTTGTATAAAATAAAATCATGTGGTAGGGAAATGATGAACATGTCTAGATTAAAAATGTAGAGGTTTAATCGCACTAAATTTGAGTTGTGGAAGATCAAGATAGATTTTTTTCTTGTAGATAGAGATGTCTAGCTTGCCATATCTAGAACCAACCCCTTTGTTGTGAAAGATGAAGATTAGCTAGTGTTTCAAAGAATGGTGAAAAGTCTTATCAAGCTTTGTCTAGATGATTGGGTGTTATTGAATGCTTGTAAAGAACCCATTGCAATAAGTGTATAGAATAAGTTAGAGGATTTGTACCAAGCTAAATCCCTTGTTAACAAACTTTTTTGAAAAACAAATGTTCATCTTGAGAATAGGTGATGGTGATTTTATAGAGAATTATCTGAATGCATTTAATATTACTGTGACCCAATTTATATTAGCTAGAGTGAATATGGATGAAGAGGTTTTTTGTATGAACAATTTTTGTTCTTTTCCATATCCATGGGGAAAATAATAATGGCCATTTCAATTATTTCAAATAAATTGGTGCTTGATAGGCTCATGGATACTTTACTCTAAAAAAAGGTGAGATGAAAATCTTTTGAACCTGCGAATGAGGCCTTGGTTGTTTATTCATTGAAGATTAAGTAATAAAGGAAATAAGAGGGAAAATGAATGATCATAACTCCAATAGAGACCTAAGTCTCTTATAAATTCCAAGGTAACATAATGGAAATGTGGAAAGGTCAAGCATCTTAGGAGAGTCTGGAAGGAAGACGAAAGGAAAGGAAGAAAAATAATGATTATGATCACGAATTTGAAAAATATTCTAATAAGGGTGGTGGAGACTTCTTTGTTTCATTTTTTGCAACCCATACAAGTCAAAGTGTACGATTGATATACTTTAAAGCTTCCTTCAATATGACTTCCAATGGAGACTAGTTTTCAGTGTATGATAAATATGGTATTGTGGAGATATATGTCAATGATGACTTTCCTTTAAACATACTTGGCAATGGTATACTCTTGATCTAAAGTGAAGTGGATTGGTGGAGTTTTTCACATTTTGGGTTTTGCATAGAATCTATTATTAATAAGTAAACTTTGAAATGTAGTTGTATATGTTGTTTTTTTTTGTCTAATAAAAGGTGTAACATGGTCCAATGATATACATGGTGCTTACTAAGGATATTTGTGTGGATAGTATATTTTATCTTGACGTATGCAACATTATTATTTAACATGAAAATATATATAGCATCTACGAATTCATAATTAAAATATCTCTCTAATGTTGATGGTCATACGTTCTCCGATTAAAATATCTCTCTAATGTTGATGGTCATACGTTCTCCGTAAATAAACAAGATATCTCTTTAAAATTTAATTTACCTAGAGAGAAGGTGTAATAAACACAATTATACAAAATATAAATATAAGTAAATAATAATAAAATAATAATTGATTAAGATAGTTGATAAGTAATGAAGAGACACATATTGATGAAAAGATGTATCTCTTAATGAAAAGGATGTAGTGAGTGGTTATGTATATGGACCTCTTTTGTAAATACTATCATATTAATATTTTCATACATTTTATTCTATATATTATTTATTCATATGAATTTTTTTTATAAGGTTTCCAATATTTTGGATGTGTGTGATCTGAACTAAATTAGTTCATTTCAATTAATATTAAATAATTTTTTATCAAAACCTTCGTCAAGTTAAACTCCCTTCACAACAAAATCATTGACATTTTAGCCATAACCATTTTAGAAAAAAAAAAATGATTCCAAGTCTTTGACCACAATTAAAAAGTTGGCCATTTAAAAATCAAAATATTAAGCTACTGCAAATAAACAAAAAATAAAATAAAAAAAATAGCAATCTTCCCTTAAAAAAAAGTTGAAGAAAAAACAAATAAAATATCAATCTTCCCTAAAACAAAATACCAAATCAAGCAGATATTCATGTTTGAAGGGGAATACATATAGAATTAATCTTGAATTACATTTTTAATTGGAATGTGGAATCTAACAACAGTCTCTATGATATATGAGCACCATCCAAATCATGGTCATTATCTCTAATTACCAAAAGGAAGATTCAAATGAAAGAAAATCATTATGCACACAACCGTCGCCCATCCTATATAGTCACCGTCGCCCATATTGGAATATTTATAAGTCGTTGGTGTTACTTCTATAATGAAATATATTCATCCCCGAAAAATAAATCGGTAACACAGCAATATCGCAGAATTTAGGAGTATTCACATTGAATATCAAGTGTTTTATGGAGTGTATAAGGGTTAATCCTCCGTTCATAAATCTACAAGCTAACCCCCATGGAGAGTCATGACATTGGGAAAAAGTAAGTTCGTGACCTTACTCAAGAGCCAGAAATTCAAGGTTTATGTAGCCACCAATCACATAAGTTAAACCATCCGAAGGACTGCCACGGTGATCAAATATTTGTTGTCGAGATAGTAAATCGTCATCATGCGAAGCATTTCTTTGGATGGCTTCATCTAGTTATTAACTAGCACAGCCGCTAACTCGCGGCTGAGAACGTCGAAAGGTATGGGTTGAGAATGTGGAAAGATATCCACGCTTGAAAATGAGACGCTCCATGCTTATGCATATGTGGGTCAGCTAGACAACTGAGATGCACGGACAGCTGAGAAGGAAATTGAAGTAGTGCCCGTTAGAGTGCCAGTTAATAATCCAAACGTGGCAATTATATGGTGTTACAATAATTTCTTAATATGATTAGGTAAATGTTAAAAATTAAACAGGTTAATGAATGCATTAAAAAATACAAGGAAGTAATGAAGAGTAAATCACATTCATTGATTTGGGAGGACGACTAAGAATATGCCAACATATTTAATTGTTAGCTATCAAATTAGAATTTTAGATTAAAAGGTCATTAATTGTATCCATTTCCAATAAATATACGCCTTTCCACGTAATGAACGAAGAAAATACATTACTTCCATGCTATTATTAAAGAAATCTCCAAAGGTGAATTAAAAGTATTTTAAAGAAACATAAGTCAACCATATAATTAAAAGGGAAAGGGGATTTACCATGAAGGGAATACCATAATATATTTAGAATTCTATCAAGGAGTTATAAGAGATGAATTATAAGGGAAAGATTAAAAATATAATGTTATATCGTAAACTAAGTTATATATTATAATAATAATTATTATAATAAGGTTATCGTAAACTAAGTTATATATTATAATAATAATTATTATAATAAGGTTATAAAAATAAGATTATAAAGCTTCATTCAAAACAATTGGATTAAATATTTCCTAGATGAATATCTAAAAAATTTTTAAGGTTTTTTTATTTAAATATTAATGGATTATAAATTTATATTTGTTGTCCCAAATGTTTAACCTATAAGACAAATGATTTAAACCATTGGAGTGAGGCACCTCATAAGTAAGTTTAGGAGAAATGGTATTGAGTCCCACCTCATGCGGAGACCTAGCTCATAGACCACTCTTCCATATTGGCGGGAAAGGACAATTTCTATGCTTGATAAGCCAAGAAAACATTATCAAGAGCAATCTATTATAATATTCCAAGGCCTAAAGACATTGTTTGAATTTCTTATAGTCTTGTTCCTTTGGAAGAATTCCTTCGGATACTAGAGCCTTAGTGTGCTAGTATAATTCTAGAATCCTATAGAACTTGTATTCCCTTGTCTAAGAGCAACCAAGGTCTGGAATGACATCCCCCACCTATGTATCAACCTCCTCATCTTATTGTTAAGAATGAACAATAATCACATCCTCTTTAAGATATTACATGGCTACCTTTGGTTCTAGAGGGACATATGCAACCTCCACCATGGCCATCGTCACTTTGGTTAGCAATGTTGGAATTTTAAATTTTCTAGTTACCCAATTACAATTACTTAATCCAATAGCAATTGTAGTAGGATTAGTGAAAGATAGACAATCATAGATACAATAGAACAAAAATATTATCGTGGGAAACCCACGTGGAGGAGAAAACCCAACAACCAAAATACTCAATACAAATTCCTTCAACCAGTACAATGATGCGCTATAGCTCTCCAAGAAATACCAAGACCAAAACACTAAAATAACTAGTCTCTAAGACTTGTGCACTTGACCTTCTTATGCACTCCAAGCTACACAAGAGAAGTGTGTGACTATGTGTTCAAATGAGAGGAACCTATCCTCTATTTATAAACAACAACGTCTCTTGAAGGGACATGCATCTTGACCTAACTAACCCATAAAAAATGGTCGACTATCCACAATAAGGATTTTTACAATTATAAGTAAAATACCAATAATATAATATTTTTTTCTGATCGTACAATATTATTATAATAACCTTTTAAAGGTTTGACTAAAACATATCTAGAAGAATATCTTCCATAGTTACACCAAAACTATTAACACTCCCTCTTAACCAGGAAGATATTCTTTTGAGACACAGACTCCAAGTCTCATGCCACACAAACTCACATTCATTTACTTTTGAACATCTGAATCTATACATCCTTGGATATCCATAGTGAAACATGAGTTCACCCCATGCAATCTGTTGCTCCTGAGATTAAACTTAAGGCTCAAAGAGTAATGTCAAGCATCAGGAAAGTTTAAAGAGAATGTTTTCAAAGAGTGTTTTTTCTACCTTTAGTTACATGAGAAAAGATCCGTAAGTGAAATTAATAATATGACAGTAGAGAGACCATATTTCGTGTTTGAGTCACAATTGTAATATCAAATGGTGTGAGGGAAAATTACAAAACTATTAAACAAAGAAAGGCATCAATTCCTAAAGAGTCTCACCTTGTTCCAGTAGAAGAAAAATAGATGGTGCACCCTTCAAAAGAATATAACGTATAGTAGTTCACACAACATGAAGGACTTCTTTTTCTCATAGTAAATACAGAGGAAAAAGTTCTCTCTTAACAAATTATTGATATAATATGATTACAGTAGTTTTAATGCTAAATTGAAATTGAACATTTATCAAGGAATTGCATAAATAAATGTTGAGATATGGAAAAACAAGATAGACACATAACTCAAACGGAACAAAATTTGGAATCTCTTTCTGCACTTGTATTAATACTCAAAAATGAGAGTTTTCTCTATTACTTCGGGCAAGAAGAAGCCTTGAATAAATATTTGATCTATGTATTTATACAAAAAAACTATCACAACTCAAACGGTTGGACTTCTCATAATAAAAATAGGATATATTTGAATAAGGAAACAAAATGTAGAAGTTGATGAGCTCCACTGTTGTTATCCTCTGTCTCTTCATATGCTAGCATTAACATTTCTTTTCCTCATTACTTTATCCTAGACATAGTTGTCATCTGGTCTTCTTAATAATTCGGCATATTTTCCTAGCTGTTGTAGCTTGTTCCCATCTGTCCCTTCAGCTATGTTCAGAAATGTAGTGAAATTTTCTTGCTGGCTCCCAACTGTACTTTCTTTTTCATTCTCTATAAATCAGTTGCATTTATCTAATAATTCCACCACCAAACTTGATGGATCAATTTTTTAGTTTACCTCAAAAGTGTATAACTTCCTCTCTACCTGAGGCAACCTTTCTTGGATCCTTTTCAGCTCCTAAGCTATGCCCTGGGACTGTGAAATTGGGTTCACTTGCCATTCATTAATCTTACGAAGATCAATCTCACTCATTTCCTGAATGGATATCATAGTTTCTTATTTTTTCTTTCTAGAATTATTCTGGTTCATTTCAATCTCAATTTACCGCAAGGCCTTCGTTATACTTCTTTCCTCAAAACCAATTATTTTTTTGTCTAAGGATGATAAATATTCTTGGAAAGCATCCTTTACCTCCCTGGATAATCTCTTGCTCTCTTCCAAATTCGTTTCCCACACATTCAGGGCCATATCACCTTTTATTTGTTCAGAAGGGGAAAGGGGAGGAAAATCATGGATGTTATATTTATGTGCCAATATGATGGCTTCTTGGAATTTAGCTCGAGTTGAGCGAGATTATCTTTCCTTAATATAGATATCCTTCAGACCAAGGTATACTTCCTAGGAGAACTTCTGGATGGCATTGACCTTCATAAAAATATCCTCTTGGGTCAGTTCCAGTCTTTCGTTTATTTCCAACGCTTGAATTTGGAAGACTGGAATGTCTATTGAGGTACCTTCGGTCACCATCAATTTAGCTTACAATTGTCTTATAAATTCATCATGCTAAGTGATTAGACCCTAGATGATTTTTGAACTCTTATGGAGCTCATCAAGATTGGCCCAAAGTTGTTGAATTTGTTGTCGATCATTAGCTCACTCTAGCCCGGACAGTCTATTCAGCGGTGTATATATGATTTTGTAATTGTTCTACCAACAAAAATATCGTCACGGTTGTTCAGCTAAATTTTCCACAAACCATTAATTGAATGTGGAGAAAGCACCTAACAAACCTGCAACTTCTTTTGTGAATTCTGTATGATCTCTATCATTTCTGTCATACACCATTTTCTTCCTTTTGACTATCGCTCCATCTTTATAGTGTGATTCTCTTTTCACGATGGCCTTGCATTTCTTGCTAAACAAGAAATATGAAGGTGGCATTTCTTTAGGTTAGATAGGGGTAATATCATTCATGATTTTTTTGGGGGATGACAGGTCTCGAAGTTGGATTGCAGAGATGTCAGTGATGTAATGGGAGAGCCGATATCTATAGACTGTTGTTGTTTTGCTATATTTGAGGTACCAGCAGGGGTGGTTGGTGATGAAGGAGACACCATTTTTCCTTGTTTTAGAAATCCCGAGGGCCTAGTGGAATTGATAGTGAGGCCTCTAATTTCAGAGTCAACACCACCGATCTCTCTGGGGCTTCTTCAACTTTATGCTTATCAAAGCGACTAGCTTCAGACCCTGTTGACTTGGCTTCCTGAGAAGAGGGAGTGACTACTTGCTCCCCTTGTATTATCTTCAGTAGGTTGTTCTGTATGTTCCTTTGAAAGCTAATAAAACCATCTTATTGATCTTGGGGAAATGTTTGGAATCTGTCTTGTACCTCTTCATAAGAGTTAAGTCCCCTGAATATTTTGTCATACGAGGAGATTTTGTGTACATATATTTTCATGTTCAATTGGGCCATGTGGTTTTCTACAATTTTTTGTGGGTCGTGTCTTCTGAATTCGATGTCAACCAAATTGACATCATTTATAGTTGCAAACTCTACTTTAGAGTGATTGAAATCCAGTAACGAAAAAATGATGACCTGGATAGGGAAAGTCGGCCATACCTTTTCCTGCGTTGCCTTCAACTCCTTGTTGATGCTTCCTGTTACTATCTGGTTGGATACTTCTTTGCATACCAGTCTGTCTGGTAGAAATCGTGCGAGAGCACGGTGAGGAACAGAGCATCCCAAAACCCCGATGTAGGAGAAATTCTCCTCGATGAACCAATCTATGGGCCTTCCCAGGTTTCCCATAATCTTGTCTGAAATCCAAGGAGGTGGGTGACTATACAGGGCTACATGAACAAGAACCACTACATGGTGACAAATTTTTTAAAAGAAATCTTTGTATTTTTCCTACCACATCTTGGAATGATAGAAGTGAATGGGCTTTGCACTGGTCGGGGTCCAGTTCCAATTTATCAATGGAAAGGAGTCATGAAACAAATGGCATCCATGATGTAGGTCAACATGTAAAATGGGGCAGGTTGTCCCTTTGACTTTGTTGTTTTATAATCAACGATTTCCCTGGCCAATTTATCTGACAACAACTTGGCCCAATTGAAAGTATAGCGCTCAACTACCTCGTTCATGATAGGTACCCATTCAACTGAGAAATGTGTAGGGCCCTTTTTCCCTAACAATCTACAAATAATCATGGCTATGTAAATCATGTGAGCGTCCAAAGACGTTGTGGCATATAGTCCATGAGAGTCGGTTATGAACTTATCTTGGTGCCCCCACCAGGTCCTGATTATATCATGACCACTCCTGACATACTAGATGCATTACCTTTGCTCGAATTCCATAATAAATGAAGCATTGTAAGTATATTTAGGATTGGGAGATATTTTATACATTACTTGGAGGTGTTCTGGTTATAAAGAACCAACGACAATATTCTGATGGTTTATGATGCTCTGGGTCTGGATGTCGATGTTTTCCAAGGCCCAATATATCATGTCATTATACAACATGAGTTTCGGTCGTGATGTTATTTTTTGTTGTTCTGACTCTGCTAGATGTCTGAGTTTAAATGCATAAATATCGTCTTATTCATCACTCGAATCCCCTAGATAGTTTATGATTTCTTGTTCCATAACCTCGAACACCTACGTCCAAGATTTAATAGCATCTATGGCTCGCGACGTGGTGTCCGAAAGAACATCTACATTCGGGTTTGAATACTCACTAGCCGCATCAAGCTTCTTCATCATTTTCCATGGTGCCATGATCTTTAAGAAGTTGAGTGAGGTCACCTGTTGTAGAGAAAATCCGTGATCTTTTCAAACAGATAAATTATTGCTAATTGCGGAAGGCAAACATGAATTTGGCATCCAAGTGATTTTATTCAAATCAGATATATTGATTTTTGTATAGCTTCACTAACGAAAAATTTATTAACTTTAATGGAAATGTATACCTCGCGATCTGCGATTCGTGTTTTAATCATTACCGTTAATTTGTCATAAATTCCATTAATATTCAAATATTGGTGTTTGGGAGTTTTAGATGATACAAAGTGAGAATTTCTTGAATCCTGAATCTACGAAGGTTAATCCCTGGGTAATCACTTTTAAAACGTTAGTTTTTTTTTGTTTTTGTTTTTGTAAGTAAGAGATTTTATATAAAAAGGGCATTCAAAAAACCATTCGAGAGTTACAGAAACTTGAAAACAACCATGTTGTAGTTACCGAATTTCCCCAAGAGAGGGGAAACTAGTTCAGCCAGTCGAGTAAGTGTAGCAGTTTACAGTCTGACAGTCTTAGATAAACAAAACTAATCTGACTAGGCTACAACTATGAAAATAAACTAGTAAAAAGATCAAATCCCCAGTGGGGTCATACACTTGGCAAATAACCTGGCCAGGTGGCTTGGTAGGCCGCATCCCAAGGTTCCTCTTCGATGGGTGTCCCTTTACCTTCCAGTTGCGTATCAATGTCCAAGTTTCCCCCTTCCAGGTTGGTAGCTGGTAGGATGTCTCCAAGTGGATTGTGCGCATGGATGCCCGTAGCTGTCGCAGCCTCTGTGTCCCCGTGCGTGACCTGCACCATGATGTCCCCTTCTGGGTATTGCACCTGTTCATTCCTATCGACGGCCTCTGCATGGGGCACCTCTGTTGATGTCACGGCTTCTGGAGTGGATTTGAAAGCTTCCTAGAAGGTGGAAAGGATCTGAAGGAGGGTCAAAGTCTTCCCATCCAGAAGCTGCAGTCGAAATTGGTGGTCCTCCAATCCCTGCCAGAGCTCAAAGACCAACTCATAGAGGATGGCCAAACTATCTTTCAGCTATGAGTTAGGGATGAAGTTGGTAGACAAGTATGTATTGTGATGGGAATTTTGAAGAAAGAGTTGTTCCCCCAAGGGTGAGCGGGAGGAGCAAGTTGTCGGTGCAAAAGAAGGCCCGTTAGCTAGGGAATTCGGTGGAGCTACGGGAAATCGCGAAAGAGATCCCAACGAGCTATCAGTGATGACCAAACATTCGAACCGAGAGGCAGGCGGGGTGGAGGAGGCGAGAGGTTCTAGCTCAGGCTGCCAAGGCTGTGAGGAGTGTGTGGAGGGTGAACCAGGGGGAGAAATAGAAACACGGGGCCAAGGAGGATGCCATGGAGATCCCCTCCTTGGCCTCCCTCTTTGGCACGACATTCTGATCTCAGAGGGAAGGAAGAACTGAACTAAATGCCCTGGATGGACGTGGAGAGCCTGGAGAAGGCCGAAGGATGCGAGCACAATGAAAAACTAGAGCTAGCTAGGCCTGGGCAGCTGAGGGATGAGAGGGTCGGGTCGTGAGCAGGGATTGAAGTCACTTGCAAACAAATAAGCCATGGTATAGTCGATAATGGGAGTCGGGCGCACCATCGTTAATGGTGAAATGGGCGATGTAATATCAAATAAATGCATGGTTTAGGTGGCGGGATTTGGCATGAGCCCGACACATGGCTCCCTGCCTCGCTGGCCTGACCTTTCCTCCTCCTCTCACCATGTGGCCCACACTAACACCCCATCTGTGGGCTTTTAAAACCTTAGTTAATCATGTTTAAAAGGTTTGTTAACTTCAATTATTTTATGAGTTCGGACTTCAAGAACTTTTAATGTATCTCGAGAGGGAATTCTCGAAACCCGAAACCACTAAGTGATTAATTATCCAGTAATCGATTTTAAGTCTTAATTAATCATATTCCATTTTAAGCATTTTCAAAATTCAGACTTCAAATATTTTAGGATACGATACAGGATAAACATCTGAACTCCAAATTACGAAGTCATTAATTATCTCTTGAACCTGATTAACTTAATTAATTTAAAGTTTAATACTTTGGCATTTTGGTGCTTCAGTGATTTGTGAATTAGTTCTTTTTTGTATTCCCAAAGGGTCATCTCCCATAGTGACGTGTCGCGGATGAATTCATTATGGATGATGTTTCGAGGAAAGAGAGGTGCGACGTGTTACTTGGAATCGTATGAATCTTCAAACAAAAATGTCGGAACTAGGTGCCATGTGTCAAATCAAGGAAGACTCAAAAGATACATGTGTCCTACGACTTGCGTCTTTAAAAGGTTTGGGAAAATTCACAAGTGATACCTTTGGGTTTCGGGGTTTCAAATTTTTTATTGTTAAGACTAGTCGAAATACCCGAAGCATGGTGCTCCGAGGTGACTATTATATATTTACCTCTTTAAAGTTTAGGTGGCTCCAGAACTCGGGGGGCTATTGAGATCATTCGATCAAATGGGAAAAATCATCAACGACGGACATCTTGGTGCCTTATTATTAAATAATCAACAATGAATTGGATTCAAAATTAAAATATCATTTACAAAGCTTCAACTTTCTTCAACTAAAATCATATTTTCATTTGGTGAAAAGTAAAAAATTCAAAAGTTCATAATTGTATGTGTTCCAACATAGGCTCCATTTGGTGATTGTGTCTCCCTGGGAAACGTTAGAGAACAGTAGACCGAGTACATTTATTGGGTAAATGGAGTCATTATTTCATTTATGGGAAACACCTTTCATGGACTAATCATACATAGAAAAATGAACTTCAACCGAACCTCAAAAAACCTTCAAAATACATCTAAGGATTGAACTTTTAGTTAGGCTATTTAATATTTTCCTTTCCTAAAACCAAATTTTGATTTGTTTAAGATAATCAAAACAACTTTAACTGGAATATCGGACTTTGGTCGATTTCATTTGCATCGAGGTTAAGTAAATTTAGCAATTTATTTAGGGAATCGCTAGTTGGTTTAGAATGTAAATATTACCAAAAAGAGAACTAGATAACACATTATGTTATGTATGTGTATGACAACCTTACATATATCATAGATATTGCTTCACTGCCAGGCAGCCTATTCAGTAACCCAGTGAAGTTATCTACATCTCCCATTGAATTTCCTTTCACCACTTCAATTAGCACTTTTGCATTTTATTGAGATGAGTACAATCATTAGATGAATTTCCTTCCATCATCTCTTTTTGAAAAAATGGGATCAATCGAATTACAAATTTCCTTTCACCATTTGTCTTGGACTATATGGGGGAAATCAAATCATGAATTTCCTTTCACCATCTGTATTATATTTTAATATTTTTGAAATGGGGGAAACCAATTTGTATGTATTATACAAGGGAAGATAAATGCTTAAAATTTAATGATGAAGGTTTGTCAACAATTTTTTATTGTACTCTGAACTAATTTTCTCCCTATCTTCAATACATCTTCTCCTTTATGGGAGATTTTATGGGGATTTTGATTTTTCATGGATTGAACTTGAGTGAATTAATTAGTTTAAAATCTGAGAGAAGAGCTAAAGTTATCAATATTAACCTAGACATACTTTCTTTTAGTTAAAATCGGAGGAACATAAATATTTTTCCCTAATATCGTTTTGAAGACATGTTTTTAAGATTTCAGAGTCAAGGTGAAATTATTTCTTTCTATGAAGACTAAGGAAATCTAGTGGAAATCAAGAGAGAATAAAAGATCAGGGATAGGAAAATTAAAGAAAAATCAAAGACTCAGAGGGTTTGATGCAAAATAATCTCATTCCCACACAAGTTTGTTTATTGATTCTCAAATTTCCTTTCAAGCCTTCTTTATTCTTAGTTTCTTTTCTTTTATTTCATTCTGGAAAGGTTTCAAAATTAAGATGTAATTTTATACTTCTCTAATCGTTGATCATATGACAATATCTATATGAGTGAAATCCTCTTTACATTTAATAATATTTCTTTGAAATTTTAGCTTGGACTAGTGGTGTACGAGTTCATACCTCAGATTTCCTTTATATTTTCAATCAAGTAAATCATTAATTTATCACATGTTTAGGGAGAAAGAAAATGTTTTGAAGACTGAGTGTTGGATTCTGATACCTCCTCACCTCTCATTTGACAATAAGTATTATGCACGGGCACAAAATGGGAAATGTCAGAAAAATCCACATAATAAAAATGATATGCAGTATAGATATTTTATATTTTGATTTCATGACATCAAGTAAACTTGGTTTATTTACAATGAAAAGTAAAAATTGGATAATCTACCAAAGAAAATAAAATTTCAAATGGAAACAAGAAACCAAAACTGGTATATACAATGGGAATTTGAAATATGATTATTGCATAAAATGTTTTAGGTAACGTCCATTGATAGGGGCGTTAAGAGTTTTTCCATCGAGATTTTCCAATAAGAAGGAATTTTTTCCCTCAGCAGTTGCAATCCTGAATGGTATGAACCAGAGATGGTCAAACTTGCCATGTTTTCCTGCATCTTCTTTCCTAGCATCCCACTTTAAAACTAGATCTCCAGGAATAAACTCCCTGTCTTTAGCCTTTTTATCGAAAAGGGTCTTGATATTATCTTGGTACTTTTGAAGTTTATCATCTATTTCTGCTCTATTTTGTTGGACTTCGATTATTTGATTTATCCTTTTGGTAAAGTTGTTAGGATCTTCATTTTAATCATGCCAGAGCTTCAGCACATGAAGAGTTAGATTGATAGGAAGTACGACATCAATACCATAAACCAATGGAAAAGGGGAGAAACCTATTGATTTCTTGGTGCCGATTTGATTCGCCCATATACCGTATTTCAGGTGAACGTGCCAATCCTTCTTATTCTATGTCAACACTTTTTTTATATAGTCATTAGGATCTTGTTAGACGATTCGGCCAACCCATTCCCCTAAGGATAGTAGGTTGTATAGTGTCCTAACACAATGTTTTATTTTTGGTAGAAATTCACCATTTCCATAGATTTGAAATATTGGGCATTGTTAGTCACTATTTTCTGAGGACAATGAAATCTCGATAGGATGTCATATTCTAAGAAGTTTATTACTACAAAATTCGTAGCATTATGAATTGGAATGGCTTCGACCCACTTTGTGAAGTGAACGGTAGTGGTTAAAATCCATTTATGTTGGCGGCTTGACTGCGGATGGATTTCTCCGATGAAATGTAGACCCCTTTGTTGAAAGGGATATTCTTTTTTGACTGGGATAAAAGGTAGTGCAGGGAGATTTTTCTTACCAGAGAATAGTTGGCAAGAGTTGCAAGCTCTGACCTTGGCATTCACATCAATAAATAATTTGGGTCAATAATATCCCACTCTTAAAAACTTCTAGGTTCTTTCTCTCCAAGAGTGGTGTCCTCCACACACCCCTTCATGAAATTCATTTATGAGGCCTTCTTTTTCAGATTCTGTTAAGAAACACAACAAGAAACATAGGGGATCTTTCGAGTAGAGCTGGTGTTGATGGGAGAAAATGATCGCCCATCAATTGGAAGAACGAGTCTGATCCAAGGTTGTCTAAATAACCCAAGCCATTTGGTGTAACTCGTTCTGATGGGTTTAATGGCTCTATTAGCCAATCTAAAAAAGAAACGAATAAAAGAAATGAAATAACTAACTAATTGTTAATCACTATATATATATATATATATATGTACATACGTATAATGTAACTATTGTAGATCTATTTAAATCGAAGATTTACTTATCTTACTTATGTACATGATATAAAAAATGCAAGTTTTAATCTAAACTTATGAAACTCAATGTGAAAAATGATTGTTTGGAAGAAGCAGATAAATAAAGCACATAAAAATATTTTTTTGTTTTTCCTTTATAAATCTAAACTGATATGGAAAAATACTATGAAACAGAAACATGTGGATAGTCAAAAGTCGAACCATACATTCGAGTTCCAGTAATAAGTAAATGACAAAAAAATGTAAATGAGCTAACCTGTTAGTGAGTTAGTGATATGTATCCAAGCATCTGCATGATTAGAGAACGTCCAACTACCACGTCCAATAGGGAAACTTGCAATGAACCTTAAGATTGTTCTAAATAAATCTAGAACAATGTGTTGGCAGTTGGGGCTTAATAACATAATAGATGATACAAATAGGTCATGTGATGTTATGATCACAAGAGATTACATTAATATAAATCTGATTGTAACAACATTGCATTTGATCATTCAACTAAAAATTAAAGAGAAATCCTATCATTTAAGTTGAATAGATGATCACACTGTTAATATCTAAAGCATCAAATATGAACGATATTTATAAAAGAATTATCCCAAAATATAACAGATCATGAACTCTAAATCTATCAAAACTTATTAGTATATTAGGATAAACAAAACATAAATGAAAACATCATTTACAGGAGGCTAAAGCCAAAATGCATTTTGTTGGTCCATTTAAGTCTGTGAATTAATCGTCCATCTTCTGCCCCAGGCCAAGATGATTTCTATTACAAAATACTGTGTATTTAAATATTTCAAGTAAACTAAGCATCCTATATTATAATATAGGATCATATCTCAAAAACATCTCATAGTTACAACAATAGAGGGTCTAAAAAGCCACTCAATATCAAACTGTATCTTCAAAATTACACAAGTTTTGTTTTGATTTATAGAATAAGCCAAAAGAGGTGACTAATCAACTTAGTCCAACAATAATCCATCTTATGATATCACCACAAGATACATCATATCCTGAAAGAAAAATGAAATGTGCAAATTATATATTTATTTAACTAACAATTTCCAAATTTTTATATGAGAAATTTGACTTCGCTACAGAATCTCACGATTCTGTAGCCAGTCTTATTATTGACAATAGAAATCTAAATCAATCTAATTTGATTTAATAAAATTACAAATAAAGCATAACAAACCAATCTTACCATTTAACCAGTAACAAAATTGAATCACAAAATCTCAGAGTTGGTCACAACCTTCACACTCTCAACATTTTTTATGATGATGTTACTTGTTCTTTTCAAACGTTTTGCTTGAAATTATGCATTTGTTTTGAGTTCATGGTTTTCACTTGTTAATGAGTCAATCTTATCCTTAAGAGCCTTGATATTTTCTTGAAGAACTGGTATGTCTGTGTAATGTTGACCTATCCAGTGTAAACAAACTTCACAATGTACACCAGGAGAAAGGCTGAGGAAGTACATGACTGTGTATTAGAACAATCCCACTATCCACTGTCAGCCTTTTACCAAGTTTAATTCCTGTGAAATCATTTTTGTCTCTCAAGCATGGTGGGAGGTTCTTCACATAATTGTATGCTTGACTAAGATCCATCTTAGAACAAATAGAGTCAGAATCAGAGCTCTCATGGACCTTGGTCGATTCGATCGAGCTCACATGAGCTTTTGATCTATTTCGCAGGCTCCTCGAAATCAGTCTCCCATCTCTCTTGTTGCAAAAACCTATTTCTTGACTTTTCTTTGGTTGTTTGCGTGGGTGTTTGTTGTTGGTTTTCACAACGGGATTCAGACAGAGAAAATGTCCATACTCGGGATCTTTAAAAACCCTAGGACTAGCATATTGTTCCTCTCACAAAGGATGTTTGGGAAATGTCCTTTTGTGCGAGTTTTCATACAAAAGGTTAGGCCTAACATTTGAGAGCCCCAGACACTTCTCTATCATGGGTTTGTCCAGCACAGGGGTCTCTACAGAATCTACAGTAACAAATACATTGCGAACTATGAAAATATCCCAATTGTCACCTAGTGATTTCAAATGATGGACTAAAAACAACTTAATCAAACCGTAATCGAAAAGGAATGAATCCAGATTCTGGCTTTTATATCTCTTTGACATTTTATACAAACTGATCAACAGGTAAAATGGCATGTTTAAATGATAACCAATAAAATGCATGAGAAATATTATCTGTTAAAGGAAGACGAGGCCATAACGACCTTCACAAGTGACGAATTTCCCTACCACTGTCAATAAACTATGCCATATAATCTTCAAAAGAGATATCAACATACCTTTGTCACAACAACAAATATTTTTGGAGGTGACGAACAGGTTCCATGGAACCTCATCCAACTTAGAATTTTTGAACCATTTTTTACCACTAAGGGGGAGTCATGTTGCCTCACTTAGGAATTATTCAGTGACCTCCATTTGAATATCACCGACCTTGGCTCTGCATCCATAAAATGTAAGGGAAAACTCTCTAGCCTCTTGTAATTCAAAACCCTAGAATTTCTTGAGAAACTCGACCCAACCCTAGATTTTAAGATCATCGCTTGCATCATCATACAACAACAAAGTTTGGGAGCCATTTGGATCAATTCAGATTATAGGGGCCATAAGGGTTTGAGAAGACAGTCACAAACACGACCATAACTCATTGTGGGCATCAAACGATAGCAACAACAAAGGAAAGTATAAGCCAAAACAAAGGACAAAACCAACAGTCACCCTAACATGGCCATAATATGAGCATAAGGGCTTTCAAACTACTAAAACTAGGTGTTTCATATAATGGGTTCTTTGAGTATAGGGTGTGATTGAAGACCTTATCTTGTAATGAGGGAACTGTTGGTTCAAAATTACAACTGAAGTGAAGTACAGGGTACATCCCATGAGTGTTTAAATCTCATCATATGTAATGGGTACCTTGATTTTCCAAGGTTAGGAGAGGATGTGATCCAAAAATCAAAATACCAATCAAAAGATTTAAAATTGAAAATGATCTACCAAGCGTTAAATGGAGAATCTTATAGTCTTAATGCCATTCTATTCTTGATGTATTTACAAAGTCCTCAAGATATAGATTATAATCCAAGAGAAACTCAAAAAAAAATGTTTTATTGATATACAATAAGCTTCAAAGAAAAACAACATCCATTAAAAGAGTTGTGAGATCATTGACCCTACATAAAGACCAAGCCTTGGATATAATTGCAATTTGATTATAAATTTTCATGTTCCATTCATGATTTCAGTCATGAATGAAGCATGAAAACAAAAAATAATAAAATAGGAACAATCAAAACATTTTTTTTTACAAACAAGTAGTCACCTTCAAATAGAAATATTTACATGATGAAGCGTAGGAAACTACATAAATTGTTATTTGTCACTTTAAAAGGCAAAAATCGTGTAGGGATGACAACAATGGCGACTTACTGGGAAAATCAGTTATCTCTGTATTACCGATGAGTTCATGTTAGGACTCCTTAGAATGATTACAGATCAAAGAATAGTTGAAGGACATCAAGCATCTCAACAATCATTACACAGTCCAGCTTCAGATATCGTTTTGTCCAGATGAAATCCAGTGACAAAATTTTAACTATGAGAGCAACGATGTTCAAGTAAATGGCTTCGATACTATTGACAGGGCCACTGCTTCTAGCAGGAATCCATAGCCTTGGTATGGATGTCAATTAACCCACTCTGACACCTCTACCGTGTCCAAGAAATTTCAAATCAAAATGAAGGATACTTATGATCAATATAAAAATTTATACCTGACAATTTTCTTGAACCTGACATTGCTTCGCTTCCAGCGGGCCTGTTCAGAACCCCGATGAAGTTGTCTTGGAATCATGCATGCATTTACTTGTTGCCAGCAGACTTGTTTAGTATCCCGGTGGGCTTACAAAAACTTAACACAACTCTTGATAAATTGTTTACAATCTGATAAAAATTTAAAGATACTCAGAAGAGCGGGGTGATGCTGAAAATTTTGGTCTTTAGAACACTTGTTATTTTCCAGCCTTTAATTTTCTGCTTAATCACCTTCATTATGATATGAAATTATTTTCTTGATGAAACTAAATTTTCGAGGAAAAGAAGGAATACTTGAGTTGCTTTCTTTAAAAGCAGGGATAGCATAAAAATATTTAAAGATGATCGTGTCTACTCGTAATTATAAAATGAGACCAGGAAATATGTTTCAAACAAAAAATTTCTTTAGCCAGTCTGTGTTTCAACCATTCACAGAATTGATTCTCTTGAGAAGACCTTAATAGTTTCTTCATAATGATGAATTTTGGTTCCCCTCCATGAACTAAAAGGTGACACGGACATAATTTTAACCAAAAACTAGCTAAAACAAACAAAATGAAAAGAACCAAAATCAGAAAATAAAAATAAGTCAAAACAGAAAAATATGTACAAAATATGGATATGGAATTATCACGAAAAATAGCTCTTGAGTGCTTGTCCATTCACCTGGAAGGTGTCTGGTTGTCCCTCTAAATTTTGTAGGTGGAAATAGCTGGGACCTAGTTTTTCATCGATTACGAAGGGCCCCAACCACAGGTTCTAGAACTTGATATGTTCCCCTTTTCCCTCATGAGGTTTATCCCATTTGAGAACCAGATCTCCTACCTCGAAATTTCTGTGTGAAGATGATTTTGAATCGAACCACCTTTTCACAATATGTTGATGTTGATCTAATCTCTCTTTTATGTGTGCTCTTACTTCCTCTAATTTCAAAAAATCATTAATTCGACTTTCAACAGGAGGACAATCCTCTTCCTGAACTTTCTGCGATAATTGTAGAGAGGGAAGCAAAACATGAGGAGGAAGAATTGCTTCTCTTCCGCAGACGAGAAATAAAGGAGAATTACCAATAGAGGCTTTCAGAGTCACCCTATAAGCCCATAGTGCATTAAAAATCTCGTTGTGCCAATTCTTGTGGTTTTTAGAAACTATCATTTTGATGATCTTGATTAGGTTTTTGTTTGTCAATTTTGCTAAGTCGTTTCCTTGGGGGTAATAGCTGGAAAAATATTTCAGTTTGATCCCTTTTCTAAAGAAGAAACACTTGTATCGAGGGATGAAAAGTAGGAAGAATTATCGAAGACCAAACACTCGGGAATACCGAATCTAGTAATGATGTTTGAGTTAAGGAAATATATTATCTGACTAGTGTTTACCACTTTTAGTGGTGCAACCTCGGACCATCTGGTAAAATAGTCTGTTGTTGTAATGAAGTATTTATGCTACTGTGAGGAAGTGGGATTAATTGTCCCTATGATGTCAATACCTCACTACTGAAAAGGTGAATCTGCCAAAACAGGCTGTAAAGGGAATGTTGTTGTTTGTACTCGTCCAACAACCTTTTGGCAGATTATGCATTTACGACATAATGCATGGGCATCTTTGAACAATGTGGGCCAATAATAACTAACTCTTAATAATTTGTGAACAATGGTGTCTCCACCTAAATTCCCTCTAGCGTCACCTGAATGCAGTTAAGATAATACTTTCAATGCTTCATCTCTTACCAAACAATGCATGAGGACGTTATAAAAAAATTTACGGAATAATATACCATTTACCAGCTCGAAAGGTGTAGATTTTAGTCTTAATGCTCTTCTCTTTTTTGGATTGATATGGCGAGGATCAGAACCGTGTGTTAGATAAAACTTAATATCATGAAACCAATAATTAGCAGCAACTTGTGTACAAAAGATTTGATTTTGACTACAATGATTTGCAGTTAAGACATTAATTTGTCCCTGTTGCTCTTCAACTGAATCGGCCACTAGTTTTCATAGACCTTGACCTATGAAAATTTGTGCAAGGGTAATTTCAAGGTCATACTCTTGTAATGATGTCATCCACTTTGCCCGTTTTTCACCCAATTCCTTTTGTACTAACAATTTTTTGACAACAAGATAAGGCACAACGACTTTAGTTTTGGATTTCAGCAAATATGATCGGAAATGTTTCACTGTTTTGAAAACTGCATAAGCATGTTGATGTACAACCGGGTAGTTAATATATTCTCCTTTGAAGGATGAGCTCATAAAGGCAATGGGTATTTCATTTATTTCAACATTCTTTTGGGTCAACACAGCGGCACAAGATCGATCGGAGGCGAAAGTATAAAGAGTGAAATCTTGTGAAAAATCAGGACTCATTAAGGAAGGGGCCTCCACTATGGATTTTTTTATGGAATCAAAAGCTTGATTTTCCTGTGGTCCCCAATGATACTGAAAATCTTTTTTAATTAAGTTTTGCAATGGCTTTACCATTTCTCAGAAACTCGGGACAAATCTTCTGACAAAATTTATCTGGCCTAAAAAGGATTGCACAGATGTTTTGGAGGAGGGGGGAGGAAGTTTGGCAATGGATTGAGTTATTTCAGGATTGATGATCATCCCATCACTGGATACTATGAATCTGAGAAGTTTTCCTTCTTCTACTCCAAAGATTGACTTCTTAGGGTTGAGAGATATGTCGTACTGCGGTATCATTCTAGGACATACCTAAGGTGAGACAAGTGATCTTTCTTGTTTTTGGAGAAAGTAGTAACGTCATCAAGATATACCACTCTGAATTGATTTAGGAGAACACGTGTGACATCGCCAAAAATAAAGTATTTTTGAAATTTAAATTTGTTGGAAAATTATTTTGTTTTTAGTAAATTCGAATTTGGAAAAATTTTGCCATTTATGGAAATTTTGAATTTTGAATTTAATAATTGTAATTAATTATTATGATTGTTGGGCAGATATCTAATTTGACCCAACTAACTATTTGACTTTGACATTTGTATAAAAAAACATAATATTTTATATTGATTGCAGGAGGACAAATGGAACAACCATGTTAAAATCAACTGACAATGACTCCATGAGTGGGGAACATGTTGGAACTACCTCTGGACTGATTGTTACAAGTGTCAAATCAAATATTTGGCCATTAGCAACCCCTAAAAATCATGGATTTAGAAATCTGCGAAAATTCCCAAGAGAGAGAAAAGACCTAGGGAAAGATATGGTGGGGATAAACAGCATATGTGAGGAGGCGGGACGCTTCCAAGTATGCTAGGAAATAATATTTTTGGTCACTTGTTGTGATGAACACTACGTGCTGAGAGTGAGGTAAGGAGAATATTACTGATAGAGGAAAACATTGCTATAGAGGAAATTCCAAGTTTTCCCTCATGGATTCATGGTCAAGCTAGGGGTGGATAGGGCAAAGGATTTGACTGCCCTATTCTATGGTTGGGAGGAACATGGATCATCCCTTTGTCTTTCTATGAACTAGTTTAGATATGTAACCCTTTCCTTACCTATCTGAATAATCATATCTCTAATTTAATGAAGCTGCTAAATCTGAATAGAATTGTTTTAATTCTCTGTTTGAACAACTCATATATCTGTTGTAATGTAAATGTTAAATTTGAATAGAATTATTTTCCATCTCTGTTGAATGATTTAGTCACAGTTGTAGTACACTTGTTATATTTTTTTTAGATACAATAATCTGGGTGAAATCGGTTCGAATATAAGAAGTATAAAATCTGACAGAGTGCCTTATGAATCTAATGTTGAGTGACATTTCACGGTTGAGTTAGAGTCTGAACAATTACTAGAAGTTACCTTTTAATTGTATACCGGAAGGAATTGGCATGGTTAAATTATGGAAATGATTCTTTCGTAAACTAGATTATTACCATCCCAAGATATTTGTAGGGTAATCACCAGCATACATGCATTCTAGCGTTCAAATAAGTTTATGTAATTCGAGTTTGCATTCAAGATTTTTACATAGGGTATTCACAGGGTGCTTATATATTTTTGTAAACAATTATTCATCGAGTTATGGTATAAACTAAGGTTTTATGTATATACCTATTAATATGAAAACAAATAAAGGTCAGGTATGACAAAAATGCGATTATTATATATATACATATATATACTTACGTATTCCAGTAGAAGTGGATAACATGTAATATAAAGGCAGGAATAAATATTGCATAGGACTTTGTACCTAGGAGTCTGTACAGTGGTCTAAAAATCTTTTCAAAGTTTTGAATTAAAACGGGTTCCATAAATTTACAAGTGGTTTCCTAACTTTAAGTCTGTAGGTTTCCTTTTCGATCTCAATCCCAACAATATTCACATACAAATGGACACCAAATAGTTTTTTAATCCTCCATAGCAACTCTGGAAATAAATAGAAATTTTAAGAAATAACAATCCTATTTGACCATAGTGAAACCTTTGAGTACGATGACACGGAAATAATAGAACCAAAATTGAGAAGCTTTTTAGGTTGTAAAACAACCTAGTTAATTTAAATACGCCAACACTATTAGGTGGAATTTAAATCAGCTAACCCTGATATTTTTCTTTCAATTACATTACACAAGAAAATAAATCTAGGGTTAAACCCTTAAAAGTTTTTATAATATTAGTTCAAACCCCCGCAAACATGGTGTTCCCCTTCGATGGTAAATTATCAACCTAATAATGAGAAGTACCCTTAAACCAGTTGACACCAGAAATAGGGACAAAAATCCACTCCTTAACAAAAGCAGACAGACCGTTGATTCTCATTACTAGTACCTGGAAAGATAAATCTGAGAGGCATTATACAGAGAACCCGACTACCTTTTAGAACGAAGGATAAGAACCGTCATCCAAGAACCTGGAATGGTCGGCTTCCCTGCAAGTTTTATCATTATAAGACATTAGTATAGTATACAAATTTAAACGAATGAAAATCATTCAATAGAACAATGAATATTGAGAACAGTTTGAGGCCGAACGATACTTAACTCACGTTTGGAGCTTGGCGTTCCTTTCCTTGTCTCTTTCCATCCGAAAAAATATCCCAGGCCAAGGAAAGGATGTTTGAGTAGTCCTGATGGGCACCTTCACATCAACAGGGTCCCACCATTAGTGTCGGTACCACATCTCATAAGTTATCTCTAATAAAAAAAAAGACTTCTCAATGATAAAACCCTTATTTTACAAACTGTTCAAACTTATCAAAGACATAGTACAGGAATTCGACATAGGATGTGGAGTTTATTGAAAGGGTTAAGTCTAAATTTCATAAACTGATGTATAGAAAATAGTCATAACCAACAACAAAATTGAATCTTCGCCCTACAATATTCAAGTGGAGATAATTAATCACCCACCATAAAAGAGACAAGGTTTCATTACCAACTTAGAACAGTATGCAGCGTAGGACTCCCTTTAGACTGTTCGACGCACTACAGAGAAAAGAAAAAAAACTCAAATAAAGAAATTATTCAGGTAAGAGACAACTGATGGACGGACAGTTCTACAGAAGGACGACTCCACCCCTTACAAGGGAAGCGAAACAAAGACGTATATATATTACACTACCATTGAAATAAACCTTCCAACCCTTAATAAAACCGCTCGGTCTCTCAGTGAACTACTCATAGGGCCGGGAAAACCTTCTTGAGGTTCTTTCAGGAAGAACGACAATAGAAATAACAAAACATAGGGGGTAGATGCCATGGAGGTAAGGCAGTTTTAGACCAAAGATTTCTTTTAAAAGAATAGCGACCAGGGATGTCTAATAAAGATATTATAACCAGGGTACATAATAGAAGGCGTTCTCACGGAAATGATTCTTTTGAAATTTATTTCTACCTGAGATAGTATTTTAGCATTCGAAGAAGAGACTTACCAGAGGAGGTGGCTACACGGTCTGTTCCACTAGGTAGCAGTCTCCACTGGAGTTTTCCTTTCTACGGAGGGACAACACACAGAACTATCTCAAGAACCTCACAATGACTAAGGAAACATCCTCAACCCTAAGAGAAGTCCTTTTATAACCAAATAAATGTCGAGGGTACCGTGGTGGTCTTGGTCATGTGCTGGGGTTGATTTGGTAGGACTCGATTGGAGGGAAGGATGGAAGATATCTTAAAAAATATGCATACCTAAGTTCCTATTAATGGTGGATGCAGGGAGCTTTAACTTCCCATGACAGACATACCTCTCCTCTTATTTCAAGGAGTAGTGAAGTTAATGAGGAACCCTCCGTGACGTGACAAATCGGGGTCGTTCATTTTCAACTAAACCTTTACAGTTGTCCATTGTTTAGATGAGACTCCGTTAAGGAGCCATGGTTAAGTTTGAGTCAGTTGATGTTTCATTTTAATCTCGTTTCCCAAAACTATAGTTAGTTAGCAACTGGAAAGAAGTTAATCACGATTTTGGGTATCCGATGAAGAACTGAACCACGAACAAGTTTGCTAAGTGTATATACAAAACCCTATGTCCAGCCAAGGGATCTAGTTCCTAGACTGTGCCTCCAAAGAAGACACATAGTTTTCTTTTATATGCAAAAGAAATTTTAATCTTTCAGTCCTCCATGTAACACAAAGGACTCATGCTAAGGATAATCTAGGACCATGGTTCCTAGGTCTAGTTTAGTATGTAAACATAGACACAAGCGAATAAATACAAGATCAAGGATAAAACTTCTAGAGTTGGTCCTGTTAATCTCACCCATCCAATGTAAGTCGATTGGTGTAGAGAAAACAACTTGTGAAATACAAAACATGAGTACCTCTCAGAGTTTATAATAAAAGTAAAGTCTATCTCCTTGGTAGTAAATATATATGAATTTATAGGTTTATGATACGAAATATTTTTTTTTTATGGTAAAATTGAGGTCCATTACATATGGTATCAGAGAAAAAAGGTTACAAGACTGGACCTAAACATGGCCACATTAGTTGCTTAGAACATATTTCGATCTATACAAAACTAATAAACCTTTTTGTTACAAACATAAAACACTTATGTTTTGTGTGAATTATGGCAGCTCAGGATGATGCATAAATCAGAATGGAAGGAAATCTAGAACAGGGACCTCATGGAGATCCAAGACAGAATAGTGATGGAAGATCTCCTACGGAAGCACTGGAAACAATGAGGAAACTTATTGTTGAGCTATAGGTTTTCAAAGAAGACAATGAGAATTTGAAGAAAGCATAGCAGCAACAATAAGAAATAAATGAATTCTTGTTGCGCAGTATAGTGACCAAGAAAATACCAAAGGATGATAACCATGACAAAGAGGTCAGCAAGAGGGCCTCTAAGAACTCTCGGCTGAAAACTGAAAAAAGGAGACAGTTCATATGAAGGAACACCTTCAGCTAAAGACAAAACTAAAACAGACAGAAAAAGAAAACAAGTAGACCACCTTGAATGAGAATTTAAAAAGATAAAACCAACTACCTTTGATGGAGAATCCAGGACAGGAGAAGAATTTGACGCATGGTTGTTGGACATAAAAAAATACTTCCAGATCTACAACTATTCCAACAATATGAAGGTCAGAATGGCCATCTATAATATGAAAGGGAAGGCCAGTATTTGGTGGCAAGACCTGAAATTGGCCAAGAGCCTAAAGGACAAATAGTTGGAATGGTCTGACTTTAAGAAGTATTTCAAGAAACAATACCTTTTTGAAAGCTATTATGAAAGGAAAACGAAAGAATTTTATGAGTTACGACTTGGACAGATGATGATGGAGGACCTTATAAATAAATTTCTGGAACTATTAAGGTTCGTGCCATACATCTAGGAGGATAAGGTAAAAATCAAGCGATTCTTAAGTTGTTTACCACATTCCTACAGGGATAGAATTGAGTTTGACAACCCCAAATCCTTGAGTGAGGTATTCAGGAAAGAATGAATGTGTTATGACCAGTATAAACAACGGGTAGAGTTTCCCAAAACCTGTAAGGATAAGAAACAAGATCGAATGAACCAGCGGAAGAAGGGATACCAGCCAGCTCCTTATCAGAATGCAGCCAAAAGATTTCCGAGAAAGGATTTTTACTACAATCATTTGAATACGCAAGGCAGTGGTAAACCGGTAAATATGGGAATGAAGAAGTTTGGGGACAACACCCATTAGCCGTTGAAGTTCTGGGAATGTGGAGAACCGTATCTAAGGAGGAACTGTCCACGTTTAATTTCAGCAAACAAAATTGTTGTTCATAATTTGCAGGAAGCCTCGACGGTGGGTGACATGGGCATAATCCTACATCGGATAAATGCAGCCATAGGGCCGGCAAGCTAACCACAGTAATCTGTGGTAGAG
The DNA here is from genome assembly GCA_000966675.3 of Picea glauca. Lineage (NCBI taxonomy): Eukaryota > Viridiplantae > Streptophyta > Pinopsida > Pinales > Pinaceae > Picea > Picea glauca. The sequence continues at coordinate 244,185 of JZKD02S1950154.1, forward strand.
ATCAAAGGTAAAATCAATAACTCTCGAATTTCTGTCTTAATTGACCTTGGAGCTACGTTAATTTATATTACTCCTGATGTAGTAGAGTTAAACAAACTTAAGAAACTGAAGCACAAAAAATCATGGCTGGTACAACTAGCAACAAGAACTAAAAGGAAAGTAGTTGAGTTTATTTCTGATTTTGAGTTCATCTTAGATGGTCAAAATATAAGGACAAATCTGAACATCCTACCACTAGGATCTTACGATATGATTACTGGGATGGATTGGTTGGAACAACACAAAGAAGTACTAGATTGTTATACAAAGTTACTTAACTATAAAGATGATTTTGGCAATACTAGAACCGCCCAAGGTATACCAAGACCTGTATTAGTCAGACAAGTTTCAACGATGAAACTCAAGAAATGTATGAGAAAGGGATGTCAAGTTTATGCCGTCCAAGTAACGAACCTGTTAGAAAAAGATGATAAGTCAAAGTTTGAATACTTTGTTGTCCTAAGTGAATTTAGAGACATGTTTGTGGATGAGATACCCGAATTACCTCCTAGGAGGGAAATAGACTTCTCCATAGACCTACTACCTTGTTCAGCCCCTATCTCAAAAGAACCCTACCGAATGAGTCTACCAGAAATGACAGAATTAAAAATACAATTATAGGAATTGTTGGACAAAGAGTATATCAGACCGAGTGTTTCACCATGGGGGGCATCAATCCTCTTTGTGAAAAAGAAAGACGGTACTCTAAGACAATGTATCAATTATAGACAACTGCACAAAATGACTATTAAGAACAAATACCCCTTACCAAGGATAAATGATTTGTTCGATCAAGTAGGTGGGGCCGAGATATTTTCAAAGTTGGATTTACGATCCGATTATCATCAAGTTCAGAGAAAAGACGAGGACATAAAAAAAACATCTTTTCGAATAAGATATGGACACTACGAATTCATAGTCATACCTTTCGGACTCACTAAAGCCCCAACCACGTTTATGTGCCTGACGAATAGCATTTTTATCTGGTACTTAGACAAGTTCATAGTAGTATTTATCGACATCGTTTTGGTCTATTATAAAATGGAGGAAGAACATGATGACCACTTAAGAATAGTTTTGCAAACACTGAGGAAACACAAACTGTATGCCAAATTTGACAAGTGTGAGTTTTATCAAAAGGAAATACAATATCTAGGACATGTAATTTCAGCAGAAGGCATTTCCATAGATCTAGAGAAGATAAAATCCATTATGGAATGGCTGGTACCTAAGGATGTAGCGGATATCCGGCCATTCATGGGATTCACCGGATATTATCACAGATTTATAGAAGGGTTTTCCAAGATAGCCTACCCTATCATGTCATTACAAAAGAAAGGAACCAAGTTTAACTGGTTAGAGAAGTGTCAAGACAGTTTTAACAAGCTAAAGGAATTCTTTTCAACTACACCGATATTGAAGGTAGCAGACCCAGATAAAGACTTCATCGTATGTGTTGATGCAAGTAAAGAAGGACTAGGTGGTATCCTAACTTAGGAAGGACACGTTATTTGTTACGAGTCCCATAAATTAAAAGAAAATGAGTGAAATTATGTCACTCATGACTTAGAATTGGCAGCGGTAATACACGCCTTAAAAATGTGGTGACACTACATAATGGGCAGAAAATTTCTACCACTGACGGATAATAGCGAGGTGAAATATTTGTTTAGCCAACCAGATCTTAATGCAAGACAACAAAGATGGCTAGCCTTCTTGAGATAATTTGACTTTGAGGTCAGACATATCAAGGGTAAGGAAAATAAGGTAGCAGATGCTTTAAGCAGAAGATTCCATCGGTAATTTGAGATAAATATCAACATAGCAGAAAGTGATTTGGAACAAAGAATAAGGACGACATGTATTAACGATGGAAATTACACTAAGATAATGGCATAATTAAAAAACAATACCACAAACTCAGATAAACTAGATCTAAGTATCCACGAAAAGGGACTATTACAATTTAAAAACAAGCTTTACATACCAGATTCAACAGAGTTAAAATTAATAGTCTTGGACGAAGTGTATAAGAAGTCGTATTCTGGCCATCCAGGATACCAGAAAACAATAACAACACTTAAGAAACTATTTTACTGGCCTAATATGAAGGGCGAAACAACATAATACTTGGCTAGGTGCCAATATTGTCAGCAGGTTAAGGTCGAGCACCAACATCCAGCTGACCTATTACAACCATTACCAATACCAGAATGGAAATGGGAGACCATATCGCTGGACTTTATAACAGGTTTTCCTAAAACTCAAAAACAAAATGATTCTATCATGGTTGTAATCAATAAACTTAGTAAGTCTGTACACTTTATTCCAGTAAAGTCTACTTTTAAAGCTATAAACATTGCTGAAATATTCATGAAAGAAATTTTTAGACTGCATGGTATTGCTAAAATGGTGATTTCATATAGAGACGTAAAATTCACATCCGCTTTTTGGAAGGAATTGTTTGCAGGGCTAAATACTAATTTGAATTTCAATATGATTTATCATCCACAAACAGATGGACAGACCAAAAGGACAAACCAAATCGTAGAGGATTTTCTCTGCATGTACGTAAGAACAAAACCGAACAAGTGGAAAGACTATCTACACTTAGTAGAATTTGCATATAACAATGGGTACCAAACTTCGGCTAAGTTAAGCCCCTTCGAGGTACTATATGACATAAATTGTACGACTCCAATTAGATGGGATAACCCGACTGACAGACTCATGGTTGGACCAGCGATGCTCCATGAAATGGAGAACGTGGTAAGGAAGGTACAAAAAAACTTAAAAGAAGCACAAGATAGACAAAAGAGCTATGCAAATCAGAAAAGAAGAGACTTGGAATTTCAAGTGGGAGACCATGTTTATTTGAAGGCCAAAGCCTAGAAAAGTTCATTAAAGTTAGGGAACTATGTAAAGATGGCACCCAGGTTTTGTGGGCCCTTCGAGATACTAGCTCGAATTGGACTTGTAGCATACCAACTTGCACTCCCAGCTTATCTAATAATTCATAATGTATTTCATGTTTCTTTGTTGAAAAAGTACATTCATGACCCTACTCATATGATTGATTGGAACTTGGTGTAGGTGGAACCCAAACCCTGCGTATTCTGGACCAGAGAGAAATAACACTTCGGAACAGATTCGTCGCTCAGGTAAAGGTTCAATAGACGCACTTTAGTCCCGAGGAGGCCACTTGGGAGTTGGAGGGAGATCTGCAGAAATCTCATCCAATCTTGTTCCAAAAAATGAATGAACATTGAGGATAGTCTTTTATTGAAGGGGGAAAGGATGTGACATCCCCAAAAATAAATTATTTTTGAAATTTAAATTTGTTGGAAAATTATTCCGTTTTTAGCAAATTCGAATTTGGAAATTTTTTTCCATTTATGAAAATTTTGAATTTTGAATTTAATAATTGTAATTAATTATTATGACTATTGGGCAGAGATCTGATTTGACCCAACTAATTATTTGACTATGACACTTGTATAAAAAAAAAAAAAAATTATATTGATTGCAGGATGACAAATGGAACAACCATGTTAAAATCAGTTGACCATGACTCCATGAGTGGGGAACATGTTGGAACTACCTCTGGACTGATTGTTAGAAGTGGAAAATCAAATATTTGTCCATTAGAATCCCTTGAAAATCAGGGATTTAGAAAGCTTGGAAAAGTCCCAAGAGAGGGAAAAGACCTAGGCAAAGATATGGTCGAGATAAATAGCATATGTGAGGAGGAAAGACACTGCCAAGTATGCTGGGAAATAATATTTCTAGTCGCTCGCTGTGATGAACACTACGTGTTGAGTGTGAGGCAAGGAGAAAATTCTAATAGAGTAAAACATTGCTATAGAGGAAATTCCAAGTTTTCCCTCATGGATTCATGGTCAGGCTAGGAGGTGGATAGGGAAAAGGATTTGACTTCCCTATTCTACGGTTGGGAGGAACGTGGTTGTTCCCTTCGTCTTTTTGTGAACTGGTTCAGATATGTAAACCTTTCCTTACCTGTTTGAATAATCATATCTCTGATTTAATGAAGTTGTTAAATCTTAATAGAATTGTTTTCATTCTCTGTCCGAAAGATTCATATATCTATTGTAATGTAAATGTTAAATTTCAATAGAATTATTTTCCATCTCTATTGAATGATTTAGTCACATTTGCAGTACACCTGTTAGATTTTTTACAGATACAATAACCTGGGTGAAATCAGTTCGAATATAAGAAGTATAAAATCTAGAAGAGGGCCTTATGAATCTAATGTTGAGTGACGTTTCACAGTTGAGTTAGAGTCTGACCAATTAGTAGAAGTTACCTTTTAATTGTATACCAAAAGGAATTGGCATGGTTAAATTTTGGAAATGATTCTTTTGTAAACTAGATTATTACCATCCAGAGATATCTGTAGGGTAATCACCAACATACATGCATTCTAGCATTCAAATAAGATTATGTAATTCGAGTTTTCATTTAATATTTTTACATAGAGTATTCACAGGGTGATTATATATTTCTGTAAACAATTATTCATCGAGTTATGGTATAAACTAACTTTTTATGTATATACCTATTAATTCAAAAACAAATAAAGGTCAGGTATGATATAAATTGTGATCATTATATATATATATACTTACGTATTCCATTAGAAGTGGATAGCATGTAATATAAAGGCAGGAATAAATATTGCATAGGACTCTGTACCTAGGAGTCTGTACAGTGCTCAAATGATCTTTTCAAAGTTTTGAATTCAAAAGGGTTCCAAAAATTTAAAAGTGGTTTCCTACCTTTAAGTCTGTAGGTTTCCTTTTCGAGGTCAATCCCAACAGTATTCACATACAAATGGAAACCAAATAGTTGTTTAATCATCCATAGCAACTCTGGAAATAAATAGGAATTTTAAGAAATAATAATCCTATTTGACCATAGTGAAACCTTTGAGTACGATGAAACAGAAATAATAGAACTGAACTTAAGAAGCTTTTCGGGTTGTAAAACAACCTAGTTAATATGAGTATGCCAACACTGTTAGGCAAAATTTAAATCAGCTAACCCTGATATTTTTCTTTCAATTACATTACACAAGAAAATAAATCCGGGGTTAAACCCCCAAAAGTTTTTATAATATTAGTTCAAACCCCCGCAAACATGGTGTTCCCCTCTGATGGTAAATTATCAACTTAATAATCAGAAGTACCCTTAAACCAGTCGACACCAGAAATCAGGTCAAAACTCCCCTCCTTAACAAAAGCAGACAGAGCGTTGATTCTCATTCCTAGTACCCGAAAAGATAAATCTGATAGGCGTTGTACAGAGAACCCGAATACCTTTTAGAACGAAGGATAAGAACCATCATTCGAGAACCTGGAATGGTTGGCATCCCTGCAAGTTTTATCATTATAAAACATTAGTATATTATACAAATTTAAACGAATGAAAATCGTTCAACAGAATAGTGAATATTGAGAAAAGTTTGAGGTTGAACGATAATTAACTCATGCTTGGAGTCTAGCATTCCTTTCCTTGTCACTTTCCATCCGAAGGAATATCCCAGGCTGAGGAAAGGAGGTTTGAGTAGTCCTGATGGGTACCCTCACATCAACAGGGTCCCACCATTAGTGTTGGTACCAGATCTCATAAGTTGTCTCTTATAAAAAACAAAGACTTGTCAATGGTAAAACCCTTATTTTACAAATTGTTCAAACTTATCGAAGACATAGTACAGGCATTCCACACAAGATGTGGACTTTATTGAAAGGGTTAAGTCTAAATTTCATAAACTGAATTATAACAAATAGTCATAACCAACAACAAAACTGAATCTTCTCCCTAAGGAATTCAAGTGGAGGTAATTAATCACCCACCATAAAAGGGACAATATTTCATTACCAACTCAGAAGAGTACGTGGCGTAGGACTCCCATTAGACTGTTCGAGGAACTACATAAAAACTAAAATAAACTAAAATAAAGCAATTATTCGGGTAAGAGACAGTTGATGGATGGGCAGTTCTACAGAAGGACGACTCCAACCCTTACAAGGGAAGAAAAACAAATACATATATATATTACACTACCATCGAACGAAACCTTCCACCCCTTAAGAAAACTGCTCGGTCTCTCGGTGAACTACTCACAGGGCTGGAAAAACCTGCTTGAGGTTCTTTCAGGAAGAATGACAATAGAAATAACAAAACATAGGAGGTAGACGCCATGGAGGTAAGGTAGTTTTAGGCCAAATATTTCTTTTAAAAGAATAGTGACCAGGGATGTCTAATAAAGAGATTATAACCAGGGTGTAACACCCTGTTTCCCCCAGTTTGTAAAAATAACTGGACTGGCCAAGAACTGTGGAAAACTCAGAAATGTGAATATGTGATGTGAATGGACCTTATGGAAAAGGTGGATGAATGTGAATAATATTATGAATTTATATTGTAGGACTGCTGAGAGGGGATATTCCTAAAAAGAGACCACGATGGCTGCATAAAGGCGGTGGAAGGCACTTGGAAAGGTGGCGTTAACTTCCACCGAAAATCAATACCATATTTGGACTCCACTGGCCCAGAGAACTAAAACGACTCATTGGTGCTGAATTAAATGTCTCATAGGCTGGTAGGTGGATGGCTCCTCGGGAGTTAATCAGGGATGGGGAGGTCAAGCTTGACCAATGCGAGGGAAATCATGCCACACGCAACCTCGAAAGAGGATAAGGTGTTGGGGGGATAAGTGATGGAGGGGCAGACGCGAGGGGAGAAAGAGAACTCTAGCTATATGAAGAGTGGGTGATAGCAGAGAGGAAGGAGAGTAACCTTCGCTCTTGGTCACTGGAAAACAGATACGATGTCTCACAACATTTTGGTCTCAGCTCGAAAGTGGCTAGTGGTAAATCCGCTGGGAGTTGTTGAGACTACGGTTGGGTGGAAATGAGCACCCCTCTCAACAGTTTCACTCACATCTGGTGTTATTTCTAATAAGTGTTTTACATATTTCATCTTGAAATTCATATGCTGACATATATGCTCATAAACTGTGAAATTGTGAACGATTACAGTATAAGAATGTCTATGCAGTGTTTTCATAAGAAATGGTAGATGTATTCTTATAACAGAGAAACACGCATGGCTTATGTTGATAAATGAATTTAATTATGCATAGGTTGAACCAAGTTAGACTTCCAGTCCATTCTCAGGAATTTTTTTCCCCTTACCTATTTCTAGGAAGGCCCCAGAATAGATCTCTTCACAGAGATTCCCTCCTTGGAAAGGTTTACCAAGAACCTGGAAAAATGACTTGAATGTGCAAGTCTTAACAACCCCGTACGAGGAGGAATGACCCTCTTAAAATCCTGAAGTAGAAGTGTAGGGATAATTATCGATCGAAGGATGAGATCCCGTTGGAAGATCTGTGGTCATTCACGATCTCTAGATTGACGAAAGAAACAAGGGTGTTACATACCTTGCCTCTTTTCCTCTATCTGCGTGAATAGCGAGGAAATTAGGACCGTAGATCCCCAAGGTCTGTGGGAGTATCTGGACCATTGGTTTTTCCATGTACAGAGAGTAGTGGGAGAGTGGATGACGTGGGATAGATATGAGCCATCAGATCTTAGCTAGAAAAACCCAACAACCGTTGGATCTGTTAAGAGATGCATGAGGGTTAAGCCCTCGTGAACAAGGGCGAAAGTCCCGAGAGAGGAGTCGGTATCGGGGATTCGGAATTCGGGATTCTGGGAGTCCTAATGACAAGGGATCGGGACAATCCATGGTGAAAGTCCCGATATATATCTAGACCAATCATCCATGAAGGACACGTGGTGGAGATTGAGAGTCCATCGGTATTTCGGATACCAGGGATTCGAGTTGACAAAGGATTTGTGTCACTGGGGGTCGTGAGTCACGAAATCGCAAAACAACGAGGACCGTCCATTTGAGGGAGTATATGTGGCTGCTACTAAGCACTTCCATGTTTCGGCACCCGGGAAAATGAAAGGAAAAGAACCCTTGTCTTCGTGAGTCGCGAAATCTCGATCACTGAAAACCCAAAATGGCGTAAGATGTGAATGAGATTGAGGAAAGCCGGGATTTGATCGTGACCATTTGTCATCCCAAAAAGGTCATGACCGTTGATATTGGCTGAAGGTCATCGCCGTCCATCGAAGGGACACATGGCTGTCAGTCGACGTTTCGGTGTTTCAGCATCCGGGAAACTAAGAAGGCAAGAAACCTTGCCTTCGCAAATCACGAAATCCCGATACCCGAAATTATGATACGTACGGTAGTGGAGAGGAGACCTCAGAAATTTTTGGGGATTTGAATGGAGGAAGGTAGAAGTCATATATCGCGATTCCCCAAATCATGAAAAGAGGATAAGCTCTTGGTTGGATTAAGCACGTGGACACAGTATAGGGTCACGTAGACTGGACCCCAAGAGAGAAACTTTCCCCTCACTAGCCCCGTCGGGGTTCGACGTTTTGTTGTTTCAAGCTTCGAGGTTTGCAGAGTCGAGAGAATTGACATTATGGTAGCACCGAGTCACAAAGTGCAAAAAGACGCCATGCTGATTCGGCCCATAGTCGTGAACTACAATCATATGGAGGTGGAAAAAGGAAAGAGCTAGCCTGCGCTAAGCCCCGTAGGACTTCGGGGATTCTGATTGTTGAGAAATCAACGAAAAAGTTTGATTTTTGTAGTGGGTATGTGACAAATTGGTATTAGAGCATGGTTACAACACTCGGCCTGCTTGATCTCACGAACGAGTTGCACGGAAGCTCCGTTCAAAATACTCTTACAAGGAGTAACCCTCTATCTTAACCCTCTTAATTCAAAAAGGTCAAAGTCCGAAATAGAAACCCGACTGTGTATGCATGCGGAAGAGTTATCAATTTTGTGCGGGTTATAAAAATGTATCTAATTATTGACTAACAACCAGTGTTTGTCTTTGCACCCAAGTGGATGATCAGCCGCAGGAATTTTATAGACGCAGAGAATGGTGACTCACCAAGAGGAGGGAGAGGGATCCCACAATAGAGATGAAGAGTCTGATGAAAGAAGGGCAGCAGGGACCCCTCCAGATGTAGCCGAGACTGTGAGGAGTCTCATGGTTGAATTACAAAGCTGCAAGGCTGACAATGAAAGGATGATGAAAGAACAAGAAAAGCAAACATAAATTAATGCAGTTTTACTGTAGAGTTTATCCGATATACAAAGGCAAATGCATCATGAACCTGAAAATCAGAAACATGGTCATATCAGTGGCCACATTGAGAGGAGTACCTCAAAAAAGGTCCACCCCAGAGTTAAAGGACCAGTGCCAAGTGATTCATCTGAGAAGGAAACTGGATATTTAGAAGGCTCTTCTAGTAGCAGAACAAGTTCCTATTTCCAAAGGAAACAAAAGAAGAAAAAGTTTCCCAAAGGTCGAAAATTCAAAGAATTTAGAAAGGCCAAACCTCCCTCCTTCAACGGTGAGATAAAGAAGGGAGAGGAAGTCGAGGCCTGGCTACTTGGACTGAAGAAATATTTCAGAGTCCATGGTTTTTTAGAGAATTTGAAGGCCCGTGTGGCCACTTTCAATCTGAACGAAAAAGCTTCCATCTGGTGGGAAGATCTTAAGAATGTGAAAGGGGTCCGTGAGGATGATCTGCCCTAGAAACAGTTTGAGAAATACTTCCGGAAGAAGTATTTGTCGGAAAAATATTTCGATGAGAAGACTAAAGAGTTTTATGAACTCAAACTATGGCAACTCACTATAGAGGAATATGTTATCAAATTCCTCGACTTATTGAGATATGTACCCTACATCAAAGCAGAGAAGGTGAAGGTGCAACGCTTCATCAGTGGGCTACCCAAGGAATACCAGAACATAATTGAATTTGATGAGCCAAAGACCTTGGAAGACACTATTTGAAAGACAACATATTATCATGAACAATATGGACATCGGGCGGAGTCTCGTTGAGACTGGAAACAGAAGAGTGGTTCAAGATTTTAGAAAAAGGGGATCAAATCCTCAGGATTTAAGAACTACAAGAAGAACCCAAGAATGAACTTTCCATCCCGGAGTGTACTCCAGCAGAACTTTCCCTCATCGGACAGAAATAAAACTTCTAGACCTATACTAGTAAATACTGATAACCCAAAGAGAGAACCTTTGAAATGTTGGGGCTACGGAGAAGAGCATATCCTGAGAGACTGTCCACACCGACAATAGAACAGTCATAAATTTTATAACATTTAGGAAGCTACCATAGTCAATGATGTGGCAGGGAGTGTGCCGCAGATTTATGCAGCCTTGGATAATAACCAAGCTGACCACCAAGCTTCAGTGGTGGAAATAGAAGGTATGATTTT